>CM028859.1:1927444-1955763 GCA_016801935.1 Platichthys stellatus
CTCCTCCCCCCTCGTTTGCGGCGGCGCCCATTCAGAAGAAGAAGACGGTGAAGTTGTTCTGGAGGGAGCTGAAGCAGGCGGACAAGCCTGAGAAGTGTCGCTTCGGCCGGGGGACGGTGTGGGCGTCGCTGGACAAGGTGGCGGTGGACACCGCCCGCCTCGAGCACCTGTTTGAGTCCAAAGCCAAGGAGCTCCACGTCACCAAGGTAACCAGGCCTGGTCCTGATTTGTTTTTAGATTTCTTCTAAATGCTGATTTTATTTGAATGATTTCACGTTTCACGCTGCTCACTGAGTGAACGCTGGTCGTGGTCAGAGCGACGCCACTCAGACATTTTAACACCTCGTGTCTCAATGTGCAGAAAGCACCCGAGACCAAGAAGTCTGAGATCCAGGTTCTGGACTCGAAGAGAAGCAACGCCATCAACATCGGGATGACCGTGCTGCCGGCCGTCCACGTCATCAAGACCGCCATCCTCAACTTTGACGAGTTCGCCATCAGCAAGGAGGGAATAGAGGTAACGATCACTTCCTGTCTGAGTCTATGTCGACTGTGTTAGAGGTGAAAGGTCACTGAACTCCACCCCCCCCACCATGTTGAGCAGAAGATCCTGACCATGACCCCCACGGAGGAGGAGAAGCAGAAGATCCAGGAAGCTCAGCTGGCCAATCCCGACGTCCCGCTGGGCACGGCCGAGCAGTTCCTGTTCAGCCTGGCCTCCATCAGCGCCCTGACCCCCCGGCTGCAGCTGTGGGCCTTTAAACTCAACTACGAGGCTCTGGAGAAGGTAACACACACACACACACACACACACACACACACACACACACTTCACATGATTATTGATATGTGGGTTAACATGATATCATGCTGTGACTCAGTCGGTCATCCTGAGGTCATGTGACCCAGATGAAGACTGATGGTCATGTGACTCTGTCGCCCCCTGCAGGAGATCGCGGAGCCGCTGTTCGACCTGAAGCTGGGCATGGAGCAGCTGGCGTCCAATCAGACCTTCAGGAGGATCCTGGCGACGCTGCTCGCCATCGGAAACTTCCTGAACAGCTCCAGCGTAAGAACACGCGTGACTCATTACTTCTACATGGGAGGTCAAAGGTCAACTGACCATTTGTGAAGGATCAGTTTCTCTCTCCCCTCGTCTCATATTTTTCTCTCCTTCAGACGTAGAGCAATGCATGATGGTCAGGGACCAGCAGTTGTACAGTACTTTCACAATGCATTGTGGGAAACTGAGTCCACTGTATAATAGTCCTCGGAATGAGCTGTTTGATGATGTCATGAAGCGTGTGTAAATCATCACATGTTAGATACAACAGAGAGAGAGGAACACATTACTGGTGCACACACATATCACACAGACACACACACACATATCACCCTGACACACACACATTTCACACACACACACACATATCAGACACATATCACACACACACACACATACACGTATCACACAGACACACACACACATATCACACACACACACACACACATATCACACAGACACACACACACACACATATCACACAGACACACACACACACACATATAACACAGACACACACACACACACATATCACACAGACAGATCAGTCAAACCCACACACACGTCACACACACATATCTCACATACACACAAATCACAGATAAGTGTCTAATCTGTTTGAAGAGACAACAGTGGCTATCTGTGATCACAACCTGTGTGTGTGCGTGTGTATGTTTGTGTGTGTGTGTGTGTCAGTTACGTGAGATGAATAAAAAAATAACTTTTAGTCAAACATTGAAACTTATGAACTTTGTGTGTTAAAAACTAGTTTTTGTAGTTCAAAAATGTGTGTGCGTGTGTGTGTGTGTGTGTGTGTGTCCAGGCTAAAGGCTTTGAGCTGGGTTACCTGGAGAAGGTGGTGGAGGTGAAGGACACAGTTCACCGTCAGTCTCTGCTCCATCACACCTGCAACCTGGTGGTGGAAAATTACCCAGAATCCTCTGACGTCTACTCGGAGGTTCCTGCCATCACCCGCTCTGCCAAGGTACCGCTCTGTGACACGTGTTAGCTCTGTGGTGAGGTTCAGTTCCTTCAGGTTGTGACGAGGGAGTGTTCCTGCAGGTGGACTTCGAGCTGCTCGCAGAGAACCTGGTGCAGCTGGAGAGACGCTGCAAAGCATCATGGGACAACTTGAAGGTGGTCGCCAAACACGAGACGAAGGCGCTTCTGAAGAACAAGTTGACGGAGTTCCTGAAGGACTGTACACAAAGGATCATCATCCTGAAGGTGGTGCACCGCAGGGTCATTAACAGGTACTACACACACACACACACACACACACATTAATGTATACACATGTGAACTTTATACACACACACATTTACACACAGGCACACACACACACTGAATTCAATCTGTTCAGATACAATACACAGAGCTACACAGAAGTGAATGTGCGTGTGTGTGTGTCAGGTTCCACTCCTTCCTGCTGTTCCTGGGTCAGCCGTCGTCTTCGATCAGAGACATCAAGGTCACGAGCTTCTGTCGCATCATCAGCGAGTTCTCTCTGGAGTATCGGACGACCAGAGAGCGAGTCCTCACCCTGAAGAGGAAACGAGCGACTCACCGGGAGAGAACCAAGACCAGGGGCAAGATGATCACAGAGGTAACGACCCCCTGACCCTGACGCACACGGGGTCAGAGGTCACAACAGACACTCAGAGCGGCTCCTTTCTTCTCTGGTTCTTCTTCTTCATCCTCCTCATCTTTGTTTTTCTCCTCCTCCTCTTCCTCTCAGACGGAGAAGTTCTCGGGGGCGGTGCCTCGTCCGGACAGTCCCTCCCATGTCTCCACGTCGACGGAGGCGGAGCTAGCTCAGGAGGAGGAGCATGAGAACATGAAGAACCTGCTGGTCAGCAGCGACGCCCGTCTCAGTGTCGACCCGAGAGGCCTGAGACGCTCCCGAGCCGTGCGCAGTAAGACCTGAGCACTCAAGTACATGTACTTAGTTACTTTGAGGAACTGAGGAACACACTGAGCATCCTCAGAGCGCAGGAAGGAAACTGTTGTGGACAGTTACTTCCTGTTTTCAGATACATCACACATGTTTCTGGTTATTTGAGGCAGATGATCAAAGAGACGCTGATGTGTCCGTCTAATTTCAGTTATTTTATTTCAAAATAAAAGCCTCCATATTTTGAGGTGATTTATGTGCAGACAAGGAATCTGTGATGAGTCAGTTCTGATTGTAGACGGCTCCGTGTCTCTATCACCCCCTTGTGGCTGGCTGCATTATAGACCATAAACCTCTCATCCTCCATGTTAGCAGATGGGACATTAATTCATCAAGAAAATAATCTACAGACAAACTTTGACCCCAATGATTGGGCGTTCGTATCAGACCTGTCATCCATCTTTATTTATGGTCAGTGATCAGTGAACGTGAGACGTCTCAGACCCTCTTCGCAGTAAAGACAGATTTAGTCTTTATCTGAACCACTTGGTCTCTGTCCTGTTCTGTGTTAAGTTCTGGTTCTGGTCTCCAGGTATGGGCAGGGTGAGTCCGTGTCAGATGTCTGTAGCCAGAGACGACGGGACCGGCTCCCAGGACGACGCCACAGACGAGATCATGGACCGACTCGTGAAGTCCGTGACTCAGAATCCCTCCGAGCGAGCATCAAGCCCCAAGACGCGAGCCCGCTCCCGAGTCAACAGGAAGTCATGTGAGTACAGAGAACTGTTGTAATGTTCCTTTAGATCTCCAGAAGGTCGTGACCCCGCGACCTCGCCGCCTCGGTCTGGTTCAGACTCTGTTGAGACACAACAGCAGCTCTGTGTCCAAAACACCCTCGTTATCTGAGCGAATCAAATCTCTGTTTTCACTTCATCACTTAATCTGTCTCGTGCTCGTCCAATCAGATCGACCGGCAGCTGTGAAGGACGCTTCGACCTCGACCATCGCACTGAGCGTCATCACGTAGCTGAGAGTCGAACACTGAACCAAAACTTTAACCCACAGTCAATGAGGCGGCATCAGAACCGTCACTCAGCGCCGCACGTGATTGGTCAGATTAAAGTCGGGGCACTGTCACACGTACGCAGCTTCTTGCCCGGTGACCTCACAGCTTCAACCAACATTAACGCGTGTGTGTGTTGACCTCACTTTGCCGTCATTGGCTGAAGTTTTCACCGTGAGCCAAAGAGGGAGGAGTCTGCGTCAAAGCAGCTGCTGCTTTCTGAAGTCGTACATGAAAAAAACTCGACAACCGCTCGTCCAACGACAACGGCGTCAAACGCATGACACACCTGATTCCTGTCACATTGTGCACTGACTAGTCAGCAAACGAACAAACAACAACAATGATGTGTCTGTGTTGTGTTGCAGTGCGGAGGACTCTGAGGAGCGGCCTCAGTCTGGACGTGGTTCAGGCTCTGGGACTCAACAGCAAGACGGGAGACAGAGTCTGATCCATCGAGTGATCGCTGATCGTTATCGATTAAAGAGACTGGACTCAGATCAGCTGGTCAGATGAGAGGCTCCGCCCCCCGACAGGAAGGACTGATTCAAGTTGAACAAACTTTATTGTCAACACTGTTCATGTGGAAACTGTTAAAAACCAGAGAATCAGTCTCATTCCGACACAGTGTGTGGTTTTATCACATGTTGATGTGATTATATTAAGATGTTGAACAACAGCAGTTGATTCACACACACACAGACACACAAAATTACACAAACTCAGCGGTTTTTATTTTTGAACAACACAAACTAGTTTTTAACACACAAAATTCACAAGTTTCAATGTTTCACTTAAAGTTCTTTTTTTATTCATCTCACGTTACTGACACACACACACACTCACACACACACACATTAAAGACAAACTTTAAAATGTTTGCTATTAAAACACGTTAAGTTAAAGCAACAATCTCTTTCACCAACATTTCGCTAAAGTCTGAATCGAACTGAATCGTGTTTTAAAATGAACTCGTGGATCAATACTTTAATTGATTGAGCTGATAAATAAAACCAGAGACTTTGTCAAACTAATGCAGGAAACTGACGAACTGAGACTTTTAAAAACCTGATCTGATGATCATCTTAATGCAGAATGTAAATAAGAATGAAAAGAATGTATAATAAAAAAGTATTTTACTGAAGTTTGTTGTTGAAATATCATCTGTCACCACTAGAGAGATTTGGATCAGGTGAAACGTCAACTTTAAAACCAACCTGCTGTGTCACACACACACACACGCACATGCACACACACAAACAAACACACTTCATGTCACAAAACAAATAAGAATAAAATAAATAATGTAGAACAAAACAGTTCAACACTTCACTGCTTTAGACCTGTGTGTGTGTGTTTCAGCTGCTTCTTCTGACCTCAGGTCAGTTTGTGTGACTTCTGACGAATACTCTGTTTTAATTTAAAGTGGAAGATGAACATTTTATAGAAACAGTAGAGGAAGCGTGAACCTGTTCCATGTTCTTAGTAATAAAGTTTTTTATGAAGAACTTAAGTTTTGTGTTGTTTTCTTCAAAATGAGGACGTCTCTAATTCTGAGAAAAACCTTCATTGTTATTAAAAACTTTGATCATTATTAATTGATCACTTATCATCTGCAACGCTTATAGAAACAACTTACTAGTCAAGTCTCATAAGCTTTTATTTTGAAGGCCGCAACAGGTCAAAACAAAACACTGTTAATCCTCCGTGAATCTCCACCCGACCGAGGAGCGGGCTTGTGGGGTCAGGGTCCTGGTCAGGGTCCGGGTCAGGGTCCTGGTCGGGTCTTCTTACTAGTCCACGCACAGGGGCCACACAAAGAGCAGCTCCATCCTGGAGTCAGACCTGGGCTCATCAGTGGACGTCAGGTGATCTGACCAGCCTGGTCAGCTCCTCTAGGCCGGAGCTGACCAGGCTAATGGATGAAGACACTGTTCAGATTAATCCAGATGTTTTCAACCTTGACCTCTGGGCCTTGTTCTCTGATCCAGATGTGAAGACGTCAGCTGGTGGTTCCGTGTCTAGAGTTTGAAACTCACACTCGTGTATGTGACACAGCTTCCTGTCTCCTGACCCCTCCGTGTAGCTGATGACCCTTTAAAGAGACTCGAGCCACAGATTGAGAACCAGAGGAGGAAATCACTCAAAGGTCAAAATTATAAAAACATGTGGAGGAAGAATTCAAATATAAACAAAGTATAAACATGAAAGGTCTGTGTTTTAGTGACACAATATTTAATTATTTAATCACTGTTGTATCCTTTTTTATTTATATTGTGTATGTGTGTGTTTGTGTGTATATGTGTGTGCGTGCGCGTGTGTATGCGTGTGTTTGTGTATGTGCGTGTGAGTGTGTGTGTGTGTGTGTCTTTAAGGCGGGACTGGGGAGGGGGGGGGGGGTCACATGTCTAGCTCCGGTGTCCCCTCCTCCGTGTCTTACCGGTGTGTATGTTGTACCGGCCTCCTCCTCCTCCACCTCCTCCTCCTCCTCCTCCTCCGTGTCCTCTCGGTGTCCCGGTGTGTATATAACAGCTCCGGGATGTCTGCCCGCTGAGCTCCGGGGTGAAGATGCTGCTGCTCGGTCTGATGCTGCTGCTGCTGCCGGTCTCTGCCGCCGACCTCCCGGGGACGGGTCCGCCGCTCCGGGGGCCGGGGCTCGGCTTCTCTCCGCCGGTACCTGCCTCTGCCTCCGCCCCGCCGCTCCTCCTCCTTATCCCGCAGCCCGGAGCGGAGCACCGGGCTCCCGGTGTCGCCTTGGCCCGATCCGCGGCGGAGGATCCGACCGGCCCCGTGGAGGAGGAGGAGGGGGGGCAGCATCACTACGGCGGCGGGTACCGGGTGGTCCAGTGGGAGTGGAGCTACGTCCAGACCCCGTTCATCATCGCCATCTGGCTCCTGGTGGCCAGCGTGGCCAAGATCTGTGAGTGCGCGCGCGCGCGTGTGTGTGTGTGTGTGTGTGTGTGTGTGATCTCAAGTGAAACACTGTCACTTTACTCTGGTTCTGGGTTTGATCCTGGTTCTGGATCTGTTTCTTGTTGTTCTGGTTCTAGTTCTGGTTCTGGGTTTGATCCTGGTTCTGGATCTGGTTCTTGTTGTTCTAGTTCTGGCTCTTGTTCTTGGTTTGGTCCTGATCCTGGACCTGATCCTGGTTCTGGTTTTGCTGCTCCACTGGAAACAGAACCACACACCTACTTTATAAAGTGCATGTACCTGACCATGAATCTGATATGAAACCAAGTGGTCACAGGTTTAATCCAGAGTGAATCCTGTTTCCTCCGTTTACATTGATATGAATCTGCATCGAACTTCAACTGAAGCCAGAAAACTGAACAACATCAAGTGATGAGTGAAGAGGAGTCAAACTCTGGAGCTGTTTTCAAACATGAACTCTGGAGCTTTACTGTAGTTTGTGAAGCAGGAGGAGGCGAGGGGCGGAGCCTGTATAGCAGAATGGGCGGAGCCTGTAGATCAAGATGATTAAGATGCATTTATTAGTCCCAAACACAGACACACTCATGCAGGTAGGGAAATTTAACCTCTGCTTTCGACCCATCTGGTGAAGGACACACAGAGCAGTGAGCGACCATGTACGGCGCTCGGGGAGCAGATGTTGGGGGAGTAAGGTGCCTTGCTCAGGGGCACTAGACAGGGTAGGGAGACTCTTGGATTTTTGGACAGATCAATCCAGGTTCGTCCTTTTGTTGTCTCTCCGTGGAATCGAACCAGAGACGAACCAGAGACCTTCTCTGCCCATAGTCCAAGTTTCTGCCACTAGACCACCGCCTGTAGAGCAGCAGGGGCGGAGCCTGTAGAGCAGCAGGAGGCGGGACATGACGTATAAATTCTGCTGTGGAAGGATCAGTGTTGTTGTTTACAGCTCATCCGGCGTCGGCCCTCATCACCAGAAGATCTGGAATCTCCTCGTGTTTCCAAGTTGACGTCTTCGTCTTCTACGTGTCCGACTCCTCTTCATCATCCTGAGATGTTTGTGTTCACGTCCACTCGCTCACTGGGAAGCTTCCACACATTGTCCTCGTGGGTTGAGGAACATGTGAGGAACATGTGAGGAGCATGTCAGATCCTCAGGTCGTGTCTGAAAACAGCTTTTGTCTCCGTCTCCCCATCTTTCATTAAACATTCTGTTCTTCTGTCATGGCTCTGTGGACACAAACGGATACACACACAGACTCACACACACACACAGACACAGTGTCATGTTTCCTGAGCTGCTGGTGACTCACTGTGCTGCAGGACATTAACAAGATATACATGCTGCTCATTAACGTGATAATGTTACACAAACACACACACACACACACACACACTCCCAGGCTCTGTTCACGATGATGAATCCACCTCTATCCTCATGTGATGACAACTCAACCTGTCGCACAATTATCTGACGCTCAATGTTTGACTGTTTTCTTCTCGTGAACAGAGACGCACTGTTGATGAACACAAACCAACACACACACTGTTGTTTATCTAGACTCGGACCAACACTCAGATTGTGTAGACGAAGGCGACTCTGGGAATCGTCCCTGTCTCCTCCAGATGTGTGTGTCGGGAGCTGAAGGAGAGAGAGAGCACATCTGGAGATAAGCAGCTGTTTGAGAGGAGATGAGGTCTCAGGTGTTGTTGTGGAACATGTCCCCTGAGTCTCTGAGCTGCAGCCGCTCGTCTCCGGAGACCGGCTGGTGTGAGACGTCCTCAGAGACATCAGAGGACTCATTCACTTTCTCCTAATACGTCCACGGGGTCGAGTTTCCTGAGTCTGTCGCCATGGAAAACGTACATATGTAACTGTCACCTGTCACATGCATGAACACGGACACGTCAACATCAGGACGATTCAAGTTACATTTGATCTTGATGCTGTTGGAAAACCGATTTAAAGGTTCAGTCTGTATATTTGTCTTCGAAGGCCGAGTTTAAATGAGACTCGTAAACATCTAGTAGCTGTAGATTAACACACATGATGTTTGTGTTAGTTAGTCTGAGCGTGTGTGTGTGTGCACGTTTGATTGGTCGTGAAACTGCAGCGGCTCGGAGACGTCCCCTGAGGAGGACGTCCTCCAGGTGTGTCCCATGTCTGTCCTGTATTTAGAACTGCATCCTCAGCTCCTTAGAGCAGCTGCAGAGCCACCTCGTCACCAGCACAATGCATCCTGGGATATGCTGTCCAGAGAAGGATCCAGACGTCATCAGTCTTCAAACACGTCCTCTGCATTGAGACACAGACAGACTTGAACCATAAGTGTGTGTGTCACTTTCTGAAATCCCCCCCCCTGTCTGAGACTCGCAGCTCATTGGTTATGAAAATCTTCAGGTTATGAAACTCATCTTTTATGTCATCATTATTATTCTAACGTCTCAGTCGTTTGTCCTCAAACATTAAACAGGGACTGTGCTGGGGATTATCTTCAGCGGCACATTAATCATCAGTTTTTGTGTGTGTGTGTGTGTGTGTGTGTGTGTGTGTGTGTACCTGTATCTAAATAAACTACACTGTGTTTTGAATGAAAATTTAATTATATTAGTTTTATCTCTCTTTGTTGAGATGAGGAACTTTCAGAGTTTCTGTCCTCGCTGTGCATCTGGTGTGTGGAAGGATCAGCGGTGTGTGTGTGTGTGTGTGTGTGTGTGTGTGTGTTTGTGTGTCTCTCACGTTATTTCCTGGTTCTCCTGCAGTGTTCCACTTCTCCCAGCGCTTCACCACCGTGGTTCCAGAGAGCTGCATGCTCATCCTGCTGGGCCTGGTCCTGGGTGGCATCGTCCTCATAGCCAGTAAGAAGCAGCTGTATCATCTGGAGCCCGCCCTCTTCTTCCTCTTCCTCCTGCCGACCATCGTGGGCGACGCCGGGTACTTCATGCCCGCCCGCCTCTTCTTCGACAACCTGGGAGCCATCCTGACGTACGCCGTGGTCGGGACGCTGTGGAACGCCTTCTGCACCGGCTTCTGCCTGTACGCCGCCAAGCTGCTGGGGGTCATAGGTCAGTTACAGGGGTCGCAGGGTCAGTAACTGGGGGTCAGAGAGGGTCAGCTACCTGGAGACTGTGATATTGATCTGTGATGTCATCCTGTAAGTATGACACATTCAGGTGCCAACAAATAAATACTGTTTAAATATATATATACTTGTGTGTGTGTGTGTGTGTGTGTGTGTCTGTGTGTGTGTGTGTGTGTCTGTGTGTCTGTGTGTGTGTGTGTGTATGTGTGCAGATGAGCGTGTGCAGGCCGGCCTCATCGACTTCCTCCTGTTCGGAGCGTTGATCTCGGCCGTGGACCCGGTGGCGGTGCTGGCCGTGTTCGAGGAGGTTCACATCAACGACATGCTCTTCATCATCGTGTTCGGAGAGTCACTGCTCAACGACGCCGTCACCGTGGTGAGACACACACACGCACACACAATACACACACACAGACACAATACACACACACACAATACACACACACAGACACACACACACAATACACACACACAGACACAGGGCACAAGAGGTAAACATATGTAAGAGAGGCTTACTAGGTGTATGTGTATGTGTATGTGTGTGTGTGTGTGTGTGTGTGTGTGTCTGTGTGTGTGTGTGTCTGTGTGTCTGTCGGTCATGTCCACTGAGTTATTTTGATAGTTGTCTATAAACTAACCCATCACTGAAATATAAAAGCAGAATATGGTTCATTGTCACAGACCTGAAGTCAGATCCTCGTCTCGGAGACGTTCTGACTTTTCTTCTGAGTCAAACGTTCCAACACGTTCAGGAATTTTATTGTGAAAAACATCTCGACGCAGAAAGAATTCACATTGACTCAGTAATGTGAGATTAAAGAGTTCGAGCAGATTAACTCTGCAGCTTTCTAATCCTCCGCAGAACTCAGAGTTTGAGCTAATCCCAGCAACACGACTCAGTGTGGGAAGAAACTCACACTGTGACCTGCAGGAACAACACACTGTTTCCATGACAATTCATCATCTGAGCTTGACAGGAAGTGACGTCAGTGCAGCTCAGTCACCACTGACTCACACACACACTCACACACACACACACACACTCACACACACACACACTCTCAGGTTCCTGCCAGCAGCAGGTGACGTCACAGCCCTCTCACTGGGAACCAGCTGTAACCTGAGTCCTTCTCTCTGCTGCAGGTTTTATATAAAGTCTACATTTCCTTCGTGGAGGTCGGAGTGGAGAACGTCCAGACGGCAGACTACTTCAAAGGAGTCGGTGAGTTCACAGAGACGATGAGAGTGACGTCTTCTCTTCTGGAGCTCACTCATCTTCATCATCTTCCTCCTGCGCAGCCTCCTTCCTCATCGTCAGTATCGGCGGGACTCTGGTGGGTCTGGTCTTTGCCGTCCTCCTGGGTTTCATCACTCGCTTCACTAAGAAGGTCCGCATCATCGAGCCGCTCCTCGTGGTCCTGCTGGTCTACCTGGCCTACCTGACCGCCGAGCTCTTCTCACTGTCCGCCATCCTGTCGTAAGTCCAGAACGAGCAGAGCTCCATGAGCCACACACAGCCTTCACCGATTGGTCGGGCTTCGATCACATGACCCTCTTCATGAATAAAACAAGCAGCCTCAGCTGCCAGAGTAGAAACAACATGGAGAATCATCCCAGTGTCACTGAGCCTGTTCTCTGTGCAGCTGCTGCTCAGTTCAGTTCAGTCTTTACAACCAGACTACTTAGAGTAGATTGATATTAGATTTGGTCCCTGTCCCATCTCCTCTCATACACACACACACACACACACACACACACACACACACACACACACACACACTCACTCACTCACACACAAACATAGAGACAGTCTCCCTCTTGTCATCCAATCAGAATGACCTTCTGTGGCATTGGAGCCAATAAATACGTGGAGGCCAACATTTCCCAGAAGTCTCGGACCACGGTCAAGTACACGATGAAGACTCTGGCCAGCATCGCTGAAACCATCATCTTCATCTTCTTGGGGATCTCGGCCGTGGACAAGTCCAAGTGGGCCTGGGACACAGGCCTGGTGTCCTGCACCCTCATCTTCATCTTCGTCTTCAGAGCCATGGGTCAGTCCCTCCCTCGCCTCCCCCGACACTGTGACCTCCGCCCTCTGTCCATCTGTAACCGACCTATGATGACCTCTGATCTCCAGGTGTGATCGGTCAGACCTGGGTCCTCAACCGCTTCCGCCTCGTCCCATTGGACAGGATCGACCAGGTGGTGATGTCGTACGGCGGCCTGCGGGGGGCGGTGGCGTTCGCTCTCGTGGTTCTTCTGGACGGAGAGCGCGTCAAAGCCAAAGACTACTTTGTCGCCACGACGATCGTGGTGGTGTTTTTCACGGTCATGTTCCAGGTGTGTGTGTGTGTGTGTGTGTGTGTGTGTGTGTGTGTGTGATGACGTCTGAAGGTTGTGTGAACGTGTCCTGGTCTCTGATTGGTTTGTGGTGTTGAGGTCATCGTCTGTGTCACACGTTCACTTCCTGTTGTCAGGGCCTGACCATCAAACCTCTGGTGAATTGGCTCAAAGTTCCTCGTTCCACCAGCAGGAAACCGACCATCAACGAGGAGATCCACGAGAGGGTGAGAGGACACATCTCTTCTTCTTCTTCTTCTTCTTCTTCTTCTTCTTCTTCTTCTTCTTCTTCTTCTTCTTCTTCTTCTTCTTCTTCTTCTTCTTCTTCTTCTTCTTATTCTTCCTCCTCTTCTCCTTTGTCTTCCTCTTCAGTCAAAGAGAAACCCCCTGTGCTCCTGTCCTCTCTCTTTCTCCCTCCATCATCCAGATGTTTGATAGATTCAGCTCCGTGGTCACTTCCTGTTATTGATCTGATATCTTGATGATGTCATCCTGTGTCCTCAGGCCTTTGATCACATCCTGACGGCGGTGGAGGACATTGCAGGACTGCAGGGATACCACCACTGGAGAGACAAGTCAGTCCTGAAGACATCCTGAGGACATCATGTCTGTGGTCATGTGTCAGACATGAGTGGTCACGTGTGTGTGTCGCCTGCAGGTGGGAGCAGTTTGATAAGAACTACCTGAGTAAGCTGCTGCTGAAGAAGTCTGTGTACAGGAAGAGCGAGCTGTGGGAGGCGTATCAGAGGATCAACATCCGAGACGCCATCAGCGTCATCGACCAGGTGAGAGCCGGTCGCCACTTCAGTCACATGACCGGCACCATCAGAGCCTCAATCAATGTCAACAACGTGTGGGTAGAGAACTGAGGGATTATGGGAGATGTGGCCTTCAAGAGGAGAAACAGGGAAAGCTGAAGTGAGGACAGCTTTTAACCTTTGACCTGTGTGTGTGTGTGTGTGTGTGTAGGGTGGGAACCTGACCTCAGCCAGACTGTCTCTTCCCTCCATGGCCTCCAGAGCCTCGTTTCCTGAAGTCACCAACGTCACCAACTACCTGTGAGTCCCATGACTGCTGGTGTGTGTGTGTGTGTTTGTGTGTGTGTGTGTGTGTGTGTGTGTATGTGTGTCTATGTGTGCCCATGGCAGTGGGGGCATCATGGGAAATGTTGTTGAATGTGAATCGTGATTTAGTTTAATTTTAGAAGGACAATAAGGTGTGATCCAGGCTCGGTGTTGTGTTGTTTACTTGTTGTCTACGTGTTGTTTACTTGTTGTCTGTGTGTTCCAGGCGTGAGAACGGCAGCGGTGTGTGTCTGGACCTGCAGGCGATCGATAACGTCCCCGGAGCCAAAGTGGAGGAGGACTCAGAGACACATCATGTCCTCGCAGGAAACCTGTACAAACCCAGGAGACGGGTAACACACGCACAAACACACACACACACAGAGTTTCTATAAGGACTGTGTTGTTTCTGTGATGTGTCAGTGGATTATATGTAGTGTGCTCACTCTGTTGTGTGTCTGTGTTGTGTTTGTTCAGTATCAGTCCCACTACAGCCGACACTTCATGCCTCTGGGGGAGAAGGAGCGTCAGGATCGGGAGGTTTTCCAGAGAAACATGAAGAGTCGCATGGAGACGTTCAAGAGCACCAGACACAAACGACACAAGAAGGAGCGCAGCCTCAAGAAGGTCTAGCTCACACACAGACACACACAAACACACACACACACAGCTGTAGGTGAGCTGACTGGTTTATTCTTCCTCCGACAGCGGCGAGGATCTGACACCAAAGACGACGGCGGGGACAAACCCAGACGCAACGTCAGCTGGCATGACAAAGGTCAGGCACACTCAGGGGCCTCTGTGGGGCCCTTCACCTTCAATACACCTGACCGCCAGCAGGGTGTGTGTGTGTGCACTGACGAGTTGTGTGTGTGTTCAGATCCAGTGGTCGTTCCTGTGACGGAGGAGGACAAAGCGGGACACTCGGACCCGGAGAGGGACGAAGACGTTGGCATCACGTTTGTCGCTCGTCAGGTCGAGACGTCGAAACCACGACGGACATCAGGTGAGATCAGTCACATGACCTGTCACATGACCTGTCACCTGGTTTTATCACCTGTTCTTAAGCTGTTCCAGTTGCTCTGTGATGATCACACTGGTGATCAGTGGTTGGATACAGGAGCAGTTTAGACTCTAACCCTCCTCTCGTTGTGTCCTCCCTCAGTCCCAGCAGATGTGGACCGGGCTCAGAGTCCCACCGCCCCCCCATCACCCATCATCGGAGAGAGCCAGTTACCGTGGAAGGGTGGTGTGGGCTCCACCCCCCCCTGTGTGTCTGTGGAGGCCACAAAGGTCATCCCCGTTGACCTCCAGCAGGCCTGGAACCAGAGCATCTCCTCCTTGGAGAGCATCTCCTCGCCACCGGCCCCTGTCGAGCCCATCCACCCCCGCGTGATCGCCCTCTCCAGACTGGGAGGGCCCCGCCCGGCCTCCTACACCCCACCCAGCAGTCTCTGGAGCAGCACCTCCTCCATCGGACCACAGGTGTCACAGGGCTCCTTCCTCTTCTCAGAGAAGAAGAAAAAGAAGGAGGAGGAAGAGGAGGAGGAGGAGTCGGCGGCAGCGCAGGAGATGCAGCCGCTCATGTCATCTCTGAGGCCCCCCGGGTCCCTGCCCCCACCACCACCTCCTCCAGGCTCCACCCCTGGCGCAGGGGGGAGGAAGAACCCCTGCGTCTACCTGAGAAGCCTGGTGTCAGCGCCCCCCGCAGGCAGCAGCGAGCCACACAGCCGAGGCCCCACCCAGCTGTAACGCACACGAATTCCAGGTCGTCCAATCAGAAACCAGCTCGCCCTGTCAGTTCTCACTAAGGTCCCTCACACATGAATGTAGCAGCTCAAGTTTCACCAAAGTTAAAGTTCACGTGAAGTCAAGCTGTGGATGTACTTTGTCACAGGAAATAAAGGTTAATTCGCCCCCCCACTCACACAATGGTAAACAGGGGGGGGGGGAGGTTCGCCAGTGATACATTTGCGTTTATTTGACTGTGCCCTTATTCTGATATGATAATCATCCGTCCAATCACAGCCTCCGCTCCGCCCACTTGGTTCAGAGATGTTTAATCGCCTGAGCTCATTAATGCACCACCCACTCACGTGACAGGTCACATGACCTGATCAATACGTGTTCCAGGTTAAATCCTGTGACTCTGTGTTCACTGTTCATTTTTATCTTTCTTGTGAAACCAACATTCTGGTATTTTATTCTAAATTTCTGTCTTTTCTCTTCCTGTAAAACACTGTTCGATGACTCATCATTCACTCACGACCGTTCACTCATTCTGCGTCCAATCAGAAAGCTACCTGGAATTTATAACTCCCTCCCAGTGACTATGAATTCAGGACCTACACTTTCCCATTCACAGAGTAGGTGAAGGTGGTGGTGAGACATTGTGTTCAGAGCTTCTTGTGTCTCGTCTGATTATTTAAGAAACGCAGACAGAGTCACTGGGTCACATGACTCGTTTCTGTCTCATCCGTCCTGCGTCTCTTCCTCATCTGTTCATTCAGTTTATTGTGATGTTGTGTATTGGTCGGTGGAGTCACATGTCACACTTCCTGTTTGTCGGAGACGACAAGACGTTTAATGACAGGAAGTAGATTATAGATTTATAAGCGAACATCTCTGCTGATGTTCATGATGAGAGCAATTTAACTGAAAATATTTTTAATATTCCATTTATAGTGAATCATCCTAAAGTGTTGCTGCCGCTTTTTAGAAAAACCAGTGTAGTATTGATCATCTACAGATAATCAGTCTTTTTAACCCTGGACCAGTTCACATGCTGAGGGACAAAGATGTTGTAATAAAGTGTATCTGTCTGAGTGAAGATGTGTGTGCACAGCGCCACCTGCAGTGTGACTCCCTGTTGTGTGTTTCCAAGCCTCATCACAGTCCACGTGTCGAGCGTCGTTTGTAAAGATCGACTGAGTCGCTTGTTTTCAAAGACCAAAGTGTAGAAGCTTCATGATCATGTAGATAGTGTGTGTCTGTCCATAACTGCCTTACTGTGTCGCTGTGTGTGTGTGTGTGTGTGTGTGTAGGTTCATCATTCACCAGCAGAATGTTTTCACACTGAATCTGAAGTTTGTGTGTCTTGTTTTGCCAAAGAATCAGTTTGTGTTACAGCTTATGTCGCACAAAGTCCAGCAGCTGCTGCAGCAACTCAACTTAACACAACATCAAACAACACAACATGAAACAACGATACAACACCACAACATCTCACAACACTGCTGCTCAACTGCTGTCCATACCCATATTAGCATGGACCACAGGAAGAGACACACACAGCTGCACTCGTCTTAATGTAGAACCTTTCATCCCACGTGTAATAAAGCTACACTGGATGATGTAGCACAGGATCATCACGTCTGGGTTTAATTCTCTTCTCACTTCCATGTGACCTGAACACAACACAAGGAACCAGCTGCAGATCAATAATCCCTGTGAACAATTTAAAGGATCAGATTAAGGTGAACATTACAGATTTCACACCAGCAGGTCTCATGGTGCCCCAGGCGTTCAGACGTCCAGGTCCCTGAACGCATCGTGCTGCAGCAGCTGCTGGAGTCTCCTCATCGTGTCCCAGTGACTGAAGTGAGAGAAACATGCTGCTGCTTCTAGAAAAGGCCTTTACACTGAAAACATACTTGAACAGGGGCTGACAGAAGGAACCTGAACGCATCACGGCGTGTGGGTTCCAGCTCTCGGCCTCAGATTCTCACGTCCTCGAGTCTTTGAGTCTCATCTGTGATTCGTTGTGTCCAAATTCAAATGAAGAATTCAGAATGTTGGCGTCAATAAATGTGAGCTGTATTTTTCTGAGCAAACTCGTCTTTACTGAGTCTGAGACAAATGAATGAAACTTAAATATGACGGAGACGCATGTTTAACAAATGTCAAGGTGACATGTATTTTTGGTTGATATTTGATTTTGTACTGGTGTTGAGGAATCCAGCAGTTCTTTAAATCATCACTCGTCTACAGATGTTCACTTTGTCCTGAGTCATACGAGGATCAACTGAGTTTTTAAAAATATAATTAATGTTTTGATCTAAACAACATTGTGTCAGACAGATGTGCACGAGGGTTCATGACTCAGCTGATGAAGTGACTGTTTATTGACCTGTTGCATTGTGGGAGCATGTGAGGTTTTAGAGCGGCTCCAATTCAGTAAGTAAATGTCTGGTTAATATTCCCATTGACATTTCAGAGGTCGAGTGAAGAAACTACACGTCCCATAAACCACCATGAACGATCCTTTCACACGATTCCTGCTGCTTCTTCTTGAACTAGTGTTGTGTTATATTGTTGTGTGTATAGTGTAGTAACACAATGTCGAGGTAAACATCAACATGAAAACAGCTTGCTCCAGCAGTCACAGGTGTTGCACCTGAGGATTGTGGGTAGTGTAGTTTACCTCAGAGGGTTAAAATATTATGAATGATGTTTAAAACCTCTGAAACTGCTGAGCTGTGACCTGAGCCTGCCTCTGATTGGCGCCGCTTCAGGAATGGCGAGTGATGATTGGTTACAGATGGGTGACTTGTGACGCTAAGCCAATCAGAGGCAGGGTATGAGCGGGCGAACTCTACCTATTGGAGCGAAGTTCGACCTGATCTGTAACAACAGGAGGCGCCGACCGAGGCTCCGAACACCTGCAGCTGACCTGCCGGTGAACTCCCGGGGAACTCCCGGTGACCTGCCGGTGAAAGTGAGTGGAACCAGTGAAACAGATTTTTAATGTTCCACGTGACTCCGCAGGATGGAGGAGTGAACTCATTGCTGCTAGCATGTTAGCTTAGCCTGCTCAGCTCATTCACCTGGCTCACCTAACTAATTAGCATGTTCGGCTATCTGTGATGTTAGCACACGTTCAGTTTAACGTCTGCTGTTGCTAGTTAGCATGTTAGCAGCAGTCGTTTAACGTTAAGTTAGCTGACAGAGGCTGCTAGTTGACAGTAAGTTAGCTGGTGGAGGCTGCTAGTTGACAGTGTGTTAGTTGATGGAGGCTGCTAGTTGACAGTAAGTTAGCTGGTGGAGGTTTCTAGTTGACAGCGTGTTAGTTGATGGAGGCTGCTAGTTTACACCAAGTTAGTTGATGGAGGCTGCTAGTTTACACCAAGTTAGTTGATGGAGGCTGCTAGTTTACACTAAGTTAGCAGATGGACGCTGCTAGTTGGCACTAAGTTAGCTGATGGAGGCTGCTAGTTGACAGTAAGTTAGCTGATGGAGGCTGCTAGTTGACAGTGTGTTAGCTGATGGAGGCTGCTAGTTGACGCTCAGTTAGCAGATGGAGGCTGCTAGTTGGCACTCAGTTAGCAGATGGAGGCTGCTAGTTGACAGTGTGTTAGCTGATGGAGGCTGCTAGTTGGCACTCAGTTAGCAGATGGAGGCTGCTAGTTGACAGTGTGTTAGCTGATGGAGGCTGCTAGTTGGCACTAAGTTAGCAGATGGAGGCTGCTAGTTGACAGTAAGTTACCATATAACCTCTGGCTGGTGGTCACATTCAAACACAAGGATCCAAGAGCCTTTAACCATTAATTAGTTGTTAGGTTGATGAAGGGATGGAGGAAGGATGGTGTAATGATTTCTGTTCAATGAACAAAATAATACTCATTATCTTTCAATGCCAAAACAATAAAAACAACAAAAAAGTGCAGGAGGTTGTTTACATATTAATGCATCCTTTAGGTTAAAGGTTCAGTGTGTAGAATGTAGTGACATCTAGTGGTGAAGTGTCATGTTGCAGCTGAACACCCCTCGCCTCATCCTCCCCCCTCCGAACAGGAAATAGAACTGGGGACAACCTTCAGTTTTCATAAATACTCAAAACGTTGAGTTTGACCAGTCTGGGCTACTACAGGAAACATGGTGGCCTCCATAGAGAAGACCCCCCCCCCCCCCCCCCGATGTACACATTTGACCAAATATATACAGTTAAGATATAAAGATCATTATTTTCAAAGTGTTCATGTTAGTGAACATTCACACAGAAGCTGATGAACCACTGGAACATATTGTGTGATATACCTCCTGCTGTGGCTGTTTTCTCACTGACACAGTATTGTGTCCTGGGGGGTGAATTTCAGCTCATGCTGTAAAACTGTCTACTTGTGTTTGTGAGTCTCCCCTGCAGCTATATGTTTTGTAACTGTGCATGTCCTGAACTGTGCAAATTCTGTAGAGTGTGTCACAGAGTGAGAACATGTTCTGTAATAACAGTGAGCAGCTCATTAGTCTCTGTGCGACAGGTGGTTCAAGGTGATGGATCACTGTGGAGGTTACTGGGAATCTTCTGCTGTAAATCAACTATTCTTTCCATCATCAGAACACAGTTAATAATATTAATGATCCATAGAACACTCGCTGGTTCATTGTCACATGACCGACTGAATATCTGTCGGTTTTGGAAACTGGTCATTTTATTAATAATATTTTCATTTAAACGTTGAGACTCAGTTGTCCCTCCAGAAATAATTATTTGATTAATAAATAATCAATCCTGATCTGGATAAATGATGGTTCATTGTTTCCTCTGCTGATGGTGGGTTATCATTTGGAAAATTAAAACATCTCTCACTAAGGAGGCTGAAGAAATACCTCCAGGTCATTTCACTAATTCTGAAACCTCCTGAGCAAAATGGACTATTGGACTGCACCCGATGGTTCAGACCATTGTCCAGTACAGTGTACCGCCACTGTGGTCCAGCAGGGGGCAGTACCCGGCCTGTTTCTGGTTAGATTAAACAGAATCACATTTAGTTACAGTGAACCAACAGAGCTCTACCTCCTGTGTCCTCGGGTTTCATGTTGAGATGTGTAGTGGACTGTTAATCAAATGTGAAAGTGTTTTTTAGCATGTTGTCTCAGTGATGTCATCACAGCGTGTTAATTCTCTGTGTGACGTCACAGATTATTGTTGTTTGTTTAGTGTATTTTTCAGCCTCTTATTATTTTATTTGGAGAGGGACAGTGAGCAAGCTGTGAGGGGGGGGGCAGACCGAGCGGGGGAAGACATGCAGCACAGGGCCGCGGGTCGGAATCCAACCCAGGCCCCTACGGGTGAGGCACAGGTAGTGACAGATTCACCTGGTGGTCGTTTGCATTAGTCTGTTCCTGTGTGAACCTGTCTGATAAATACACACTGTTGAACTGTGCGGTTGAAACAGTCGTTTGTTTTCTCCACAGCAGAGTTGATCATCATATGTAGTGATCTTCAGTTCCTCTATGAACACACTGACTGAAGCTCTCACTGTTTTCTCTACAGGTTCATGTTGTTCAGAGGTTTAGATCCAAACTACAGCTTCATGCTCCGATTTCAATGTGATGTAAAGAGCAGCTGTCTTCAGACTCGTCACACATCTGTTTCTCAGCAGCTGCTCTCAGATCTGTGGCTCCTCTCACAACTCAGCTGCTGTTGTAGCTCAGAGTTGATCCTCATCAGACTCTGAACCTAGTGAAAGCACATACCAGCACCTTGTGTGTGTGTGTGTGTCTATGTGTGTGTGTGTGTATGTGTGTGTGTGGGGGGGGGGGGGGTACTGTGGGGCTGCAGTTCTGCTGTGTCAGACACTGTAGAACTGTTGTGTCCACTGTTTCCTGCAGTAACTTGTTTAAACTTGTACTTGCACCATCTGTTTTTAAGTCTGACTTTGTAAATGTATTCTATGAAAGGTACTTTATCAATAAAGTTTATTATTACTCATTTCATCACTGCTCGTGTGCAGACTCTTTGTACTTTTGACTGTTTGTCTGGTTAATGTTCCTGGTTTAAATCATGATGATGTGTTAATTTGTTTTATCGCCTGATAACAACATAAATGTTTTTAATATCTGTGGCCTCGGTCTTTCATTTACTGTTTAATTAGCCGAATACTAATTACTGTTTTCATAATTAGATCATTATATAATTTTGTACAGCTTTGTGTTATTTTTGTTTCCACAGAGCAGGACTGTGGCTCGGCCTCTGGTTCCTGGGACTACAGGTCTGGACTTGAGTCATCGTCTCTGAGCAGAGGAACAGAGAAGGTAAGAGATGTTTGTCTGCTGCAGGTCGGGGAGGTCACTTGTCTCTGGCTCTAAATAGATGTAATTGATTGTTTATCAGCAGCTTCACCTGAGCCAGGTGTTTGAACTAGTTAGTGATAGACAGCAGAGGAAACAAGGGGGGGGGGAACTGTCTTCTGCTCTGTGACCTCATCAACATGTTGACAGACTGTGACAGTGTTGATGTAATGATCAGCTCCGAGTCACACTGACACATCAAATCATTAATATGATCAAACTTATTGGAACCAAAGTTAAGTCCCATCTGTCAACATGGGGGAGGCTGTGTTTAAGGCCCCGTACACACCTGGTGTCAACATGTGGTTGTTGTGTTCCGATCACAAGTGGATAGCTCTGAGTACAGGTGTGTACTGGGACTATGACTATACTATAGTCAACCACTAGGGTGTCTAGAGGAGGTGTCATGTGGTCCATCTTTATTTACAGTCTAGGCTGATGACGATTCCTCATTCTACAGAATCGACTGGAATCCCGTCATCTATAAAACATTACTCATTACTTTTACCGAAGAGTATTTCTGTTGCTGATTGATTGGAATAAATGTTTTTTATTTCAGACGACTAATTGCCTCAGAATATATATAGAACCACTGTTTTTAATAATCAAACCTCTAAATGGGGGAATCAATCACTTGATTTGCAAGATTGTGGAAGAGAGATGAAAAGTTAAATAGGTAAGTATAATAAGAGTATAGAGCAGTCAAGTGTAGATGTATAAATAAAGCTATTTTCGGAGTCTGATTTAAAAGTATTCCCGGCTCTGCAGCTCTGTGTCCGTCTGCTGGGAGGTCCTGGTCTTTCTTTGGAGGCTAAGCGGCCGGCCCCCGGACCAGCCGGCCAAGAATGAAACTATTCTGTGGGGGCTTAGCTCCAGGCCTGTCCCTGCTTCTCATTGGCTGCAAGCAGATTGTTCTCTGAGCTGGAAAACCCTCTCACATTCTTCTGTGATGAGCTGTGGCTGCCGGCCTGTCAGTCCCAGCTCCGAGTTGTACTTTTCCACCGGAGCACAGAGATGTGATGTTTTATAGATGTGCTGTCATCCTGTTCTCACACCCCCGACATCACACAACAACAGTAATTACACAGAACGACGCACAGGAAGGCCCAGCAAAGCATGCTGGGTAATCACCGCTACGTGTGACTGCATGCCGGACGTCCACTCGTCAAACTGCACAGACGTAATCAAAGAAGTTTTTACTAACAATAAACAACATGCAAACAAATGTTTAGATTCACAGACCTAGAAAGGTCTCATAGGTCACATCTGGACAAGCGCTGTGAAGGACGCTGGCCAAGAGACATTCATCTGCAGAAACCACAGACTGAAAATAAAGATGGCTGACACGTCTCCACTTCCTCCCACTGTCCAGATAACGAAGCCAAAATAACTCAGATACGAACTCTGCCATTTTGTCCTGATGAGGTCATTTGGACTCAGAGTCTGTAGTAGCCATGGTATCAAAGTCCCGCCCATACATGCACTTGACCAATCGTGAGTCGGTCTCAGCTGTTTTTTTTTTTAAATATGGACTTTGATTTCTTTGATTTTCTCTAGTTCATATCCCATCTGTTAAAATGTCGGAGGCCGGGTGAATGATCTATACCGCAGACAGCCACCAGGGGGCTTCCAGAGGATTCGCCTTCAGCCATCTTTATTTATAGTGTAGGGCAGACATTTATGAAAAGTGTAACTCACGTTTGTTTCCCCTTGTAAGAATCTGTTGGTGTTTTATGAATCAATTAGCTGATGGGTCCGATACAGTTTGACTTTTTTATTAATTAAAAAGTCTGTTATTTGAAATCGACCAATCATAAGAGCCGTAGCTGCACACGACTGAAACGCTTGTAAATTAAACTTTCATGGTTTTTGTTAAACACTGGTTGTGATGGACGTTGAGCTCTCAGCTGTGATAAGATCCTGTCACTCATAGATTTTTTAATAAGTGGTTATATCCTTTCTGGACAATCTGGTTGAGTTTAGGAGCAGTCATATTTTATGGAACCTGAATAATTCAAAGATCAGATTTTCAAGTCTTTAAGTGGTGTGACCCTGTTCACCCTCCTGCCCTCGTCCTCCTCTCTACATATTCAGCAGTCATATGAAAGGAGCCTGGTTGGGGACCATAAAAGTCTCAGACAGGTTGAAGTGTTGAGTTCAGGAGCCCCCCCCCCCCCTCAGGGAGGCCTGGCAGACATCCTCAAAGCTTATGGTTCAATGAGACTCCACAGAGGCCCCCTTTAAGGCAGAGCTGATTTTTAAATGTCCCGAGCAGCACAACAGAACAGCAGGACCAAATAGTCACTCACAGCCAAAAGAGGGGAGACGATAGGCGACCATTTTAAAGAGGAAGGGGGAGGAGTGGGGGAGGTCAGTGACTCTGAGGGAGGAAACAGTAAGAGAGAGAGAGGACTTTTTACATCTAAATCACTTGTTCCACATTCTGGACTGAGACTCGTGGTTCTTTCCACTGAGGGATCCGGAGCTTCCTGGTTTTACTGTCCACTGCTGCAGCTCCTCTTTTCAGCCTCTGTCTGAAACGATTAGCTTTGCACACTCAGGTTACCTGACTTGACCATCTGCGTTGGCTGCTTGTTTCATCGCACCACGCAGCTAGTTTGTGTAACTGTTCCTGGTCTCATCATGATGTCATCATGATGTCACCATGATGTAAACAGCACTAACATGAGTGTGTTTCTTTTAAAGCGACGTCTGGTTCTGTTTTGTTGCAGGTTTAACGTCAGTTGATCAGAATCAGACTCAATCCATGTTCCACCTGGAGGACAGTCTACAGGAGACGGTAAGCATTTTACATAACACATTAAAATAAATGAAAGTCTATTCTACATTGTTTATTCTGTAAAATATAATGGAACCAGACTGTTATGGTTGAGTGTAGAAGTCAAATGTTCAGTTACTAATAACCTGGAGTCTTGATGACATCATCACGTGTCACGCATGCCGGACTGAGGTCCACGTTGTGTTCATCTCTCAGTGTAATGGAGACACAGCTGTGTCCCCTGTGCTCCTTATTATTTATTTATTCATTCATTGTCTCCAGAGACACCTCAGTGTCCCCTGTGACCACTGGAGACCCTGAAAGCTCAGAGGTCACTGATGCTGGGAGGAGCACCTGCCACTTAGCGTTAGCAGATACAACAATATCCCACAGGACAGGAGCAGCATCAGTGTGTTCACAGGTTGAATTCAACACACACACTGAAGTTATGAAGCAAAAGTCAAACTTCACATTCGTGTTCATTGGTTGGTGAAGTGTTGCTGTATTTTGGTTTGATGGGAAATATTATGACTTCAGATTGGTTTGACAGCAGCTGATGATCTGCTCAGTGACTCATTAAAACCAAAGCAACGGTTAGAAGTTCAGTCATTCAGGTCAGGAAACAAGTCAGCAGTGAAATAGTTGACTATGAATCTGAGACATTAGACACCAGCTAAAGATCTCAAAAGAGATTCAATCTCTGAGTGTTATTCATATTTGTCTCCACTCATATGAATGTGTATGTGCAACCCTGCTTACGCCATATGAATGAATCATGTGTGAAATGCTTCTGCAGGTGACGCTCACTGTACACGTCTGATGAACAGGACGTCAGGTCGACCCTCACTGTCACAGCTAGCGAGTGCAGGAAGGTTTCAGACAGCCACTTCGTCTGGACAGTTATTTCAGTTCTATTAGTTTCATTAGATAAACCCTGGTCCCGATCATCAGCTCTGACTTAGCAGCCTTAGCTTGTAACTGACTGATAGTCAGCTACAGCTAGCAGCTAGCTTCTCCACTGACGCACTCATGATGCTACGATCAGACAAGGTAGCTAGCTAGCTGATCCAGATTACATGTAATGATGAGTTGGTTTGTTGTTGTGACTCTGCGGGAAGTGGTTTCTTCATCTTTCAGTACTTTCCTCTGTTTGATGAAACGTTAGCATTTGTTTAAAGCATTTAAAGGAACTAAACATTTGAATTGTGGAATATACTGTCTTCTGATTGGTCAGGCAGAGTTCAGTGTTCTCTCAACACAGGTTTTTTCATCTAACAGTTGTGTCATGAAGGCAACTGTTACTGACATTAAGGTTATGTTGCATTCACTTGTTGTCGAGTCGTGACTGATTAGAATAAGGACATTTCTGAGTAGTAGCAACAGTGATGAGATCTAAAACCAAAATGTTCCAGTATAGAATCACGTGTCTGTATTGTTCTGGTCTCCCATCAACTCCCTGTTGTGGAGGTGTCATAGATCGCTGCACTATTTAAAGACCTGATGTCCTCTTATTGCTGCCAACACCTAGTGTGTGTGTGTGGGTGTGGATGTGCGTGTGGGTGTGGGTGTGGTCAGCTGTTTGGGGAACTCAATGAATCTGATAGAATCACATGCTTCTAAAAGAGAGAGAGGGAGAGACACAGAGAAACAAAGAGAGGGGGAGAGAGAGCAGGGGGTGGAGCTGTGTGTGTCTGAGGGCGTTTATTTTGTTAAGAAGCTCCTGTGTGAACACATGCTGTGTGTTTTCTCTGAGCTGGAGATACACTCAACGGAGCTCTGCTGATTCTACTGACTGACCTCGGATCAGTTCGGGGTTTGTCCCCATGCACAGTGCGTTGTCCTGGAGTTTGTCGCTGGTGCCGCCTCAGGGTTGGAATACTTAACTTTTGTGCTGAGAGGAGCTGAGAGGGAGTCAAGGCGCACTGGGTGAGTTTACCCAGTAGAACCACTGAGTGTTGAACTTTCCTGGTCCCAATGGTGCAGAGGTCTGTGGTTCAGTCTGAGGCTCGGGGACTTCACGGGTCTTTGCTCATGTTTAATGTGTCCTGGAATTCCTGGTATGTCAGTGAAACGTGTGCGTGTGCGTTACAGGTGGATGCTGGGACGTGTGTGAGAGAGTGAAGAGAACATTGGTGCATATTTCAGATGTTTTTATTTTATTTTCACAATGTCATCGCAGTCTGTTTCTCTGTTGAACTGGAGCCAAAAAGAACCGTTTCTATTTCATGGGTAAAAAACAACAGGAACACAAACCAGGACAGAAAGTGGAAACAGAGACACGGGGAAGAGATGAACCACACTGAGTTTCACAAGAGAGATAAAGTCTTAAAGTAGAAACATTAGTTTTTGTTTGACATCTGTTCAGTCAGATGTCAGAGCCAAGATGGAGGCAGATCACAGCCCTCTGTACCCCCTCACAGTTCTGAGGTCTCTGTTCAGCTGATCATCAAAGCTCATTAATACCAATGATATTCCATTAATTTAGTCTTCATGCACGTCTCCTGAGAGTTTAGGGATACAGACGAAACAGAGCAGTGTAGTTAAAGTGAGATAAACAATGGAGACACTTTGTGAGTTGATGAGAAACTAGAGGCGTCTAAATAATGGTCCTTGGCACAAACATGTAATTTACGTTGTCGCTCTTTCTTCATCACAACCCCATCTGGACTCTGCGGTGCCCTCAAGTGGATGTCTTGATTAACCATGTCAATGTGGAGGACACATGGGCATCCAGCCTGTGGGCAGTGACGGCTTCATGGTGTCAAATGGATGCGTCTGTCTGTTTTCATTAAGAAGCGTTTAGTGCAAACCTGAAAACTGTTCAGGAACAGAAGTGCTCACTGCACAGGCCTCACTGCTCTAACGGGCACAGAGCTGCACTTCAGATGACACTTAAGATAACACACACACACACACACACACACACTCTGAGCTTTCTTACTGAGGCGTTTAAAAAATGTGAGCTGAGTATTACTTAGCCAGAGGCGGCTTCAGGTGGGGGCCTGCCCGTGTGTTTTAGTGTGTGAGAATGTGTTAGTGTGTATATGAGTGTGTGTGTGTGTGTGTGTGGGGGGGGGGGGGTTGACCTCAGACACGGGCTGGTTCCATTGGTTCCACCTCAGCACCGACGACCAGACGTGGCTCTTGACCTGTTGTTTCATTAATGTTGTGTAGAATCAACAACACGACCGTATTTCCGCTGTGTTCAATCTGTCACCAGGTGTCTGACAGAGTGGAACCTGAGAGCTCAGTGTTCTGCTGAAGGGAAACAGGACGTGCTCGGGGAACACGCAGAACAACTACACGTGTTCCAGCTGCTGGTGTATCTGTGAATTCTACACATTAAAATGGACTTTTATAAATGAAAGACAGAAAGGAAACAGTCGCAGAACAGTTAAAGAACCGACTGGTTGGAGAAAGGAAACAGTTGCAGAGCAGCAGAGAAGATGGAGAGTTAAATCAGTGTGTGAACAAAGTCATGCTGGTTTGCAGAGTGAGGCTAACGTTAGCAGGTTAGCATCTGAATGAATGTGGTCACATGCTGCTCTGGTCCAGTGGTTACACCCCCCTCATGTTGGAGAAAGGTCTCCGGTGGCGTCTGGACCTGATGTGATGAATTTATCTTCGCTGTGTGAAGGATCCAACTGACCTGAGGTCTGTGGAGCTGACCTTTGACCTCTGACCGTCTCCTAGGGAGGATGAGACCGTTGGGGTAGAAAGTGAGTGTGAAAGATCTGTAGGTCTGGTTGAATCTGTCAGTCACTATTAAAACCATTAATAACCTGTCATTAAGTTAAGATGATCTGATCTCAGGTCAGTAAATCGTCTCCTCAGCGCTGCCCGCTCGTTAGGGATCAGTTAACTGCTGCACCTGTGTGTGCAGTGTTAATAACTTTGAATGTAACTCGCTGGACAATTAATCCAAAGTGTATCAAAAACATTTATAACCTCTGACCGACCTGAACCTGCTCGTGTTGCATTCACCAACTGTCGGTGTCCTCTACGGCCCGGGCACCTTGTCCCCTGCTACAT
>CM028859.1:1960223-1983759 GCA_016801935.1 Platichthys stellatus
AAAATATATTTAATGAATACCTAAATCAATAAAGCACAAGTTAAAATGAAAGATTCAGAGAACACAAGAATGTCAAATGTTATATTTCATATCATATTTATTTATATTTCATATGTGTCTTCTTAATAAAGATTTTATTTATATATTCTATTCATTCATGCTCAGTGTGTTGTAGGCGTGTTAGTGTGGATGGGGATTAACACTGATTCAGAGCCAGAACTCTGGTGTGGACAGGGATCGTAGGAACAGGTTGGATCGGTGCAGCTCTTCGTCCTGAAACAAAGACTCCAGACAAAGAGCGAGTCTGTTGCTTCTGTGACTCGTTTCTTATTGATGAGATTTTAATTCTCGTGTCAGATCACTTGTTCTCTGGTTTGACCTGAAGTTAAACATGGAGATGATTCATCTCTTAAATCTCAGCTCATCTGTAGAGGACTCTATGTTGCTGGAGCGTTTTAGTCTCAGATCAGGAACAAGGATTTACCTCAGTTGTGCTGAAGTTGTTCTCTTTTTGTGAAAACTGAGCAGTGTTCAACGTCTCTGCTGCGTCTAACGCTCAAATCTAATCTGCTCGCTCTCAAACTCTGAGTCAAGGTCACTGCTCTGCACCCGCCTCATAACAGCTGCCAAGGATTGGACGTCTTTGTCTTCTCCTCATGGTGAGAGGACGAACCCCCCCGTCACATGAAGGTGTGAACTCCTGTGGAAACAAAGAGGACGGCACATCACGTGCATGTTGTAAAGAACGTTTGGTTAAAGCAGAGGACGATAGTGAGCTGGTGTCGGCAGTCGAGCTGATAAAAACCTGTTCCTGAAATGTTCTGGAGGGACTGTCGCTGGGTGTGATAACCCAAATGTCCTAATCAGTAGCTCTGGACGTTTTCTAGAACATTTACTGCAGCCCCTGGTGACATGTCTGGACCATGTCCTGTGAGTCCAAGTGAGAAAACAGCAGGAAGATGTCTGGAAACGTCCCAGTGAGCGTGTGGATGAGGTTTCTCCAAACGGTCACCAAACAAAAACACTGAGCCTTCCACAGCAGAATTTATACGTCATGTATAGAAAATGTCCAGACACAATTTTCTGGACATTTTCCTGAGACACATTTGGATGCATTCAGACTTGAGCACCTGTGATTGGATAACTCAGGACGGACGTTAGTGTCAGAGAGTTGCTGTCAGAGTTTCAGTTTAATAAAACTATAATAAAAGAGTGAAGGTGTGTCAGTGATAAATGTGACCACAGCAACGCGAGATGATTCCAGCTGCTGCAGCTCTGCCTCTTTAGTAATGATACTGAAACACACTGAGCCCGAGGCCTGAGTGTTTGACTTCCTCTGCTGCTGAATGCTCTCAGCTTCAGGTGAGGTGTGAATGACAGTGGATGTGTTCTGACAGCGTCGGCATGTGTAACATTCCTGTGTCTTTCTAACTGTTATCTGAATCATCACTGCCTGGGACCACGTCTGTTCTGCCCCGAGCTCCAGCAGCATGTTCTCCTCATCTGTGATTTCATTCAGGACAAAGATAAGATCAGACACATGAGACGGATCCTGAGAGGAGAACGTCTCTGTCCTCGGACAAGCTGCAGCAGGCCACAGCAAACACAAACGACCTGGGAACAGATCTGAGCCCAGATTTAGTGAGTCCCCACGTTTCATCACAGGTCATGTGACCATCATTGTCAAACTCTGCAGCTGTTTTTTTAATTTCCTCTTCAATGAAATATGATCTTAAGCATTGAGGCGTCTCACAGACTGTTAATTATGAGAGAGAGAGAGAGAGAGAGACTCACTCCTTGTGTAAACGCTGGATAATGAGCAGAGTCCATGTGAGAATAGAGCAGTCGGACATGTTGATGTTTTAAATAGTGACCGAGGTGAAAGTGGAAGCATTCAAACGTCTCAGGATGAAGAAGAGGAGCTGTACATGTAGAGGATGTGGACGAAGGCGACCAGATTCAAGAGCTTTGCTAAAGACTGCTGTTGATGTGCTGTAAACAAAAACATGTGATCTCTCTGCAGCGGCCTTTATATGTTAGGTCCTGACTCCGCCTCCTGTAACTGTCCCCTGAATGTGTCTGATTTCTGTGTCTCAGCCGAGAATCTCCTGATGCGTTGTTCCTGCGTGAAAGGCAAATCCCGTGGAGATTCACCAAGATGGACGTCTGAAAACATTTGGATAGTTTGACTTCCTCCACAGCGTCGGCTTTATAACCTTCCTGTCTTAAATGTTCCTCTTTAGAGGACAGCTGGTCTCCTCTGTCACTGTCTTCCCTGCTGGGGGGAGGAGGGGTGTCAAAGGTCAAGTCTCCTGTGGGTCCCTGGTATTTAGGGCCCCTCCCTCTCCACGCCATGTCCCCGTGATTGGTTACTCAAAAGGTCGCAACCTGTGCTTTTGGAAACCGTGAGCCATCTTTAAAGAAGCAGAGTTAAAGAGCTGGTTAATCACATCTCGGTGTCTGACGTCTGACAGTGATGAGGCCGGGTGGTCACGTGACTGTGTGGTCACATCTGGAAACGCATGTTGATGTTACACTGAGGTCAGTCAGATTCTTCAGGCTCTGACAGTGACCCTGGTATTGGTTAGCCTCACCCTCCTCACCCGCCTCACCCTCCTCACCCAGCAGAACTGGTTCTTCCATCAAAGGTGGAATGAGTCATGATCCTCTGGGGAGAAAGAGGCCGCCACTCACTGTCCATTATCCCTGCACGTGCGCGGGGGGGTTAGTTTATGTTAAAAGCTCCATCTGGATGATTGAACACCAGCTTTTTATCTGTCACTCTGTGACCTCGACACATCCTGCACAAATGTAAATAACACAACACACTGTTACTCTATGTGACCCTAAAAACAGGACTGGATCAGAACCATGATTCAAACTACAGCTTCATCCACACTGACATGTTCGAAGTTTAAAATAATGTTTAAAAGCTATTTAGTGTCAGGGGCCCGGTCACTGCAGCAGGAGCCCGGTCACTGCAAACCAACAGAAAGCTGTGACCCTGCGAGTCCCGGTGACTTGAGATCAGTTTAAACCCAGCGGGACAAAACCAAAGTAACATTTGAAGTTTTTGTATCAGACCTTTTCTTTCATCTTAAACTAAATCAGCTTTTCAGAGGAATGTTTTTTCAACCCACTGTCTTGACCTCTGACCTTTTACTATTGTAAGATAACATAGGATATCTGATCTTATATGTTTGTGGTGTCTGGTATGAGCCTGAGTTGAATGTGTAACACAGTGAAACTAAATGAGAGTCCGTTGTGTTGAGGATAATCACGTTATTCAGCTGAGACTCAGAGTGGGTGGCCCCGCTCTCTCCCATGGGAACCTCACTCAGCCCTCCGTCATGTGCCTCCTCACCCCTCCCTCACCCCCTCACAGGACTGAGCTGCAGTATTATTACTGTAATCCTCATATTTACATTCAATCAAATCTTATTTGTATTGCCCATATTCACAAATCACAATTTGTCTCCCAGGGCTTAAACTCCTCTGTTCTTAACCCTCAAGGTGGATTTAATGTTGCTTGTGGAGTTTTCAACTTCATCAACAGTTTGAGCTTCTGTGTGTGTGTGTGTGTGTGTGTGTCTGTGTGTGTGTTTGTTTGTGTGTTATTATGAAGATTTGGTTATATCTACTTTCCTGAAATGAAGTCCAGACACTTTCCTGAACTACGCCGAGGGGCTGTATGTGAGAACTCAGACGTCCAAGTCATTGTGTCGTTCAGCAGGACAGAAATCCCCCCCCCCCCCCCCCGGGTCATCCCCCCCCCCCCCCCGGGTCATCTGATATCGTGCTGCTAATATTGGCCTCAGGACTACATTTGGCTGCCAGTTGTTGTGTTGAGTCACATCCAGAATATTCCTCTGAAACACAGGCTGAGCATGAAGCCTGGTTCATCGTATCCTAACCTCTGACCCTCGACACGTTCAGGTGCTGCTCTGTTCATCAAACAGCTGAGCTCCTTCACAAAGTCCTTCACACGCAGCGGCTGGTCGTTAGCTTCTGCTGAGTGTCACTGCCACTGGTTTGTTCTGAATTAAACAGATTAAGGTTTGTCACTTTGTGTATCTGCTCTCCAGACCTGTCAGATAGGAGAAGATACTCCATCCTCTAATAAAACTGAGACCAGTGGTGTTTCTGCAGCTACAAAGAATCCAACAGAGTGAGACATCTTAGACTTTCATCTTTATATACAGCCCGGATGAAGGTTTAGATTGTGATGTGAGTCTGTTTAAGTGATCCTTTGAACAGGAGTCAAACTGGTTCATGTGTCCACAGAGCTAGAGAGGAAAATCTGAAGTACTGAGCTCAGTATTTCAATCTGTGACACACACAAAAACACACACACACACACACACACACACACGCAGACAGAGTCTGGAGACAGATATTTTTACCTGACCAGTCTCCAGTGGATCCAGTTACAGCCCTGCTCTCCCCACGGGGCCTCCCAGCCACGCCTCCAGGGCCTGGCGGTTGCGTTCTTGGCGGGCTGCCTGAATGTTGAACTTGTTTCCGACTGAACAAACACGTGTCGATAAGAAACGTGTGAACGGGGTCACGTAGTGTAGAGGTAAAAACTGATCTGTGGTCTGTGTCACTTCAAACACTGGACAGGGACTGTACCTGGTTGTCCCCGGGTCACATGTCCCCACCTGGACTCTTCCCTCAGGACCAGTCTCTGTCTCTTTGTCTGGGAGGAATGTGATGCAGAGGTGTGGTGGCACCATAGCAACAGCAGGACACACACACACACACACTCTAGTAAACCAACTGGTGCAACCTTTCATCACAACTGTTCTCAGATCAGGGTTCACACTTGTTATTGTCCTTGAGAACCAGAACTGAAGCCTTCAGGCTCAACACAGAGCTACTGATCGTCTCACCTGCTGCCTCCTCTTCCTCTCAGGACTCTGAGTCTTTGGACCGCTGCATCCAGACGTCTCTGTCCGACCTCTACCCCCCCTTCCAGTCCACGTCCTCCACCGTCCTCTGTCAGGTCCTCAGTGTGGTGGAGAGCAGCTACAGCGGAGACGGCCTCCGCTACCTGCTCCACTTCCTGCTGCCAGCCAAGAAGCTCCTGCAGACACTACAGCAACATGCCTGTGTGAGTATCACACACGTTTAAAACTAAATCATCTGAAGTTTAGGTCTTATATATATTTTTGAAAGATTAAGAACTAGGTTTAAAATATGTAGGTAGGTCTTAATTATGTTACTTCCACCTTGCTCTGATATGTTATTAGCACGCTGTAGTGAAACTACAATCAGCTCCTTTGTCTCTAGAATGTGTTTGTGGGTTTTTATTGTGTCATGGTGGAAAACAAACTAGATTGTAGGTAATACATTTTAACAACTTTACTCTGTGATCAAGCGACTCTCACTGATGACTCAATCAGCTTCCCCCCCCTCGGGGCGTGTCTCCTCTTGCCTGTTGAACACCACACGTGATTGGCTGATGTGTCATGCTTGGCTAAGGTGACTCGTGAGAATGTCACTCACCTGTCTCTGCGGGGCGTGACCTCGCCCAAAGACAGGAAGTCGGTGGTGGGGGGGGTGTAACCATGTGTCACAGAATCATCAACACACAGAGTCTAACATCGTCATTTAATTCCCCTGAGTTTCACTGAACCTCTGTAACTTCACACACCTGTTTCAAAGTGAGTAAAGAGCTGGTCAGGTTTGTTCATAGGAGCCGGTGAAATAAAAGAATCAGGAGGAGTCGACCTGGAACAATAAGATCCTTTTTTTAGGCTCAACAGGTTTGACTCTGAGGAGTGAACATTTAGAACCTCAGTGATTCTGTTCAAAACGAGACTTGAGTCTGATTCTCTGAGTCATGAACAAACTGTTGCAGATGAAGATCCACTCACTAGATGTTAGTTGTTGCAATGAATATATGCTTCAACAAATCAATAATCAACATTTCTCCTCTCCTCCTCTTCCTCCTCTTCCTCCTCCTCTCCTCCTCTCTTCTCCTTCTCAGTATCAGTACAATGGAGTCTTCTTTCGTCATGAAGGCTGGCCTCTGTGTGTCCATGAGAAGGTAATCGTTCAGCTCTGTCCTCTGGACCAGCGTCTCCTGCGTCCAGGAGACTTTTATCTGCTGGTGTCTCCTGCGGCTGCTCCTCCTCTTCGGGCACAGAGCGGCTCCTGCAGGAGCAGCGTCGCCTCCTCCCCCAGCCTGCTTTTGTGCAGTGTGTCGGCAGGCAGCCGGCATGTGGAGCGGCAGGAGGTGTCGGAGTTAGCCCTGCGGTCGCTCTTCAGCATGGCCTGGCTGGACTCGGTCAACAGGGAGAGGGAGCAGCGAGGAGCGTCCAGGCTGGAGCGCTGCCTCCTCTCTGCCAATGGAGACGTCTTCAGGGTTCCCTGGGAGGACCTCGTCTACCCTCAGTTCCTCAGCCGGGCCCGGACCGCCCGGATGGAGGACCAGGAGTCTTCCATGAAGGAAGAGTTAGTTTCTCCAGGTCGAGATATTAACTCTGTGACCCGGCAAGACGTGAAGCTCCTCCCATCCCAAACCAACCAATCAGCTGCTAGCAGCGAGGCCGAGGACTCGGAGGGCGAGTACGTGGAGCTGACGGAGCTGACGCTGCCTCGCTTCTCCCCACAGAGAGGATCCTTAACCCAGTCCATCAGCCTGCAGCTCCAAGCAAGGACCAGTTCACACAACTCAACACACACACCTCACAACACACACACACCTCACAACAAACTAACACCTCACTGGTCCGGTGTGCAGGTCAGTTCTCACACCGGACGTTGCACCAAACTCATTGAGGAGAACTTCAAGCAGGACACTTGTGGACCTTTTGTCCTCACCCCCGTCTCCCCCCCCGGCCTCACCCCCACGTCAGCTGCTCCTCCCGAGGTCGATGAATCCTCCATCGTTCAGTCAGAGGAGCCGGCAAATAGGGTGCTGACACAAGGTACTGATTCAGTCTGGAGAGTTAGCACTGAACCTAACAGCAATGGACAGAAAGAGGAGGTGGTGGAGGAGGAGGAGGAGGAGGAGTTGAAACAGGGAAAGCAAAGAAAAGAGGGAGAGATGGAGGAAAAGAGGGAAGAGGGAGAGCTGATGAAGAGGCAGGAAAGGAAGCATGAAACGTTATGTTCAGTGGATGAGGCTGTAGAGAAGGAAGAGGAGGAGACGCATACTGCTGAGGAGGGAGAAGACATAGAGAAGGAGGAAGAGGAAAGTGAAGCGATGGGTGGAGAGGAAGAGTTGGAGGAGGAGGAGGAGACAGAGGAGCTGGAGCTAGAGGAAGAGGTTCAGGTTATAATTGTGCAGCAAAGTCAAGAAAGAAGGAAGGAGGAGGAAGTGATGAGAGAAGAGGAGAGGGGAAAAGACAAAGATGAAGAACAGAGAGGAGGAGGAAAAGAGAGAGATCGACAAACGCACATCGATAAAGAGGCCACACACTGTGAAGACTCTTATTCTGAAAAGAACACACTGCACACACACTGTGAAGACATACATGGCTCACCCTTTGAAGGGTCCAACGCACTACAAACACACTCCAAGGACTCTTATTCTGAAGACCCTTCCCCACCAACACTGTCCAAGGACTCTTATTCTGAAAACCCTTCCTCACCAACACTGTCCAAGGACTCTTATCCTGAAAACCCTTCCTCAGCAACACTGTCCAAGGACTCTTATTCTGAAAACCCTTCCCCACCAACACTGTCTAAGGACTATTATTCTGAAAATACACAAAGAACACACTCAGAAGACTCTTATTCTGAAAATAACACACTGCACACACACTCCAAGGACTCTTGTTCTGACAAACCGCAAAGAACACACCCTGAGGACTCTTACTCTGAGAATAAGACAGTACACACATACTGTGAAGAGTCAAATTCTGAAAACATAAATGGCACACCCTCTGAAGAGTCCAACGCACTACAAACACACTCCAAGGACTCTTATTCTGAAAACCCTTCCTCACCAACACTGTCCATGGACTCTTGTTCTGAAAACACTCAAAGAACACACCCTAAGGACTCTTACTCAGAAAATAATACCCTACACAAACACTGTGAAGACTGTAATTATGGAAACATACATGACGCACCTTCCGAAGAGTCCAACCCACTGCAGACACAGTCTGTGGACTCTTTTTCTGAAAACTTTTCAGAACAACCACTTTCCAAGAACTCTTATTCTGAAAACTTTTCAGAACAACCACTTTCCAAGAACTCTTATTCTGAAAACCCTTCACTACAAAGTCAGTCTGTGGACTCTTATTCTAAAAACCCACTACAAACTCAGCACAAGGACTCTTATTCTGAAAACCCACTACAAACACAGTCCAAGGACTCTTATTCTGAAAACCCACTACAAACACAGTCCAATGACTCTTATTCTGAGAACCCAGAACAAACACAGTCCAAGGATTCTTATTCTGAAAACCTGCTACTAGCACAGTCAGAGGACTCTTATTCTGAAAACCCACTACTAACACAGTCTGAGGACTCTTATTCTGAAAACCTGCTACTAGCACAGTCCAAGGACTCTTATTCTGAAAACACACTACAAACACAGTCCAAGAATTCTTATTCTGAAAACCTGCTACTAGCACAGTCAGAGGACTCTTATTCTGAAAACCCACTACAAACACAGTCCAAGGATTCTTATTCTGAAAACCCACTACAAACACAGTCCAAGGACTCTTATTCTGAAAACCTGCTACTAGCACAGTCAGATGACTCTCATTCTGGAAACCCATTACAAAACCACTCTGAGGACTCTTATTCTGAAAACCTGCTATTAGCACAGTCCAAGGACTCTTATTCTGAAAACCTGCTACTAGCACAGTCAGATGTCTCTCATTCTGGAAACCCACTACAAACACACTCTGAGGACACACATTCTGAAAACCCATTACTGACACACTCTGAGGACTCTTATTGTGAAAACATTGAACCGTTAATACACTTTGAGAAGTCTGAAGACTCCAGAACTCCAGTGATGGATCCAGACTCACTGAGACCTGAACCTCAGTCTGAACATGGAGAGAAGGAGCAAGAGCAGCAGCAGGAAGAGGAGGAGGAGCAAGAGAAGTCCTGCTGTGAGGAGGTTGGTGGAGGAAGAACTGCAGATCGTCAGACTGAAGGTACAAACCTGTTTCTCCTCCTCCCTGTCATTCTTGAAAACATCATCATCTTTCTGTTCTCATTTACCTTCTCCTCCTCCTCCTCCATTTGGCTTAATTACTCCTCCTCCCTTTTCTTGTCTCTCCTCCTCCACCAGTTAATTTCTCACACCCACCTGTTCGAACCATAAGCTGTGAATAAAGATGGAACATTTATCTCCACTTACTCAAATAATTCAAAATATCACTAATGTGTGCGTTTGTGTTTGTGTGTTTGTGTGGGTGTGTATGTTTGTGTATGTTTTCTCTCCACAGGTCTCAGCACTGAGTTGTCTTCTGTCCACTCAGCTGATTCCAGTCCAACAGTACCACACCAACCAGCTCTCTTATCACAGAGGACAGGTCCAGCTGGGGACACTGTCCAGGGGCTGTCCACCCTCTCCTGTCCCTCGTCTCAGTCCAGCTTCTACAGTGTGCTGCTGGGCTCTGGAGCTCTGTGTCTGCCTGGTGAGACAGACTGACCTCATTGATTAGAACAGTCAGACTGTTTCAGTGTTTTATAAAGAAGAGGTTTTTATGAAGCTGATTCATAAACAGGAACCTCATGAGTTTCGTGTCTGTAAGAAATACAATAAACCTCTAACATGAAGAACCCTGAGTCATTAAAACATGATGATGGTGATTTTTGCAGGAACCAGAGACCGAAGTGGACGAGCTCTTCTCACCGCCTCCACCAGCAGCTCCATGTGGTCGAACCCTGATTGTGAGCGGGCTGACCTGCTCCGCCTCCTGCTCTATTACACCTCCACCCTCAGGTAGGGACCGCACCTAGTTCTCAGCTCGACCTCAGGTCAGTGTACCGTTGTCTCCCTCTGACGTCATTTCCTGTGCCGAACAGGAAGGAGGTGCGAGCGTTGGGGGTGACGGTTCTTGTGGACGCCCGCAGAGCAGCTCCTGTCCCCGTCCTCTTCTCTGCCCTCATGTCCCTGCAGGCGAGTCCCCTGTCGGAGTGTTTACCTGTAGTTATTTACTTTGACTGAACTCCAACTAAATGTGAATGGACTGTGTGTTTGTGCAGGAGAACGCACCAGGCTCCATCCACAGTGTGTTAGTGCTGGTCAGCAGAGACTCCTCCTCGGTGCGTCTGGACAGAGCCGGGGTCCCACAGGTAGCTTCGACACATGAGCTCAGTCACACGTGATCAGACTCGTTCACTTTACCTTTGGTTTGTTCTTTTACAACGAGAAAACCAACATATATCTGTGGATGTTTGAAGTGGATGAAGGATTTTAAATGGATTTGATCAGAACCTTGAACGGAGAGAAGCTGCAGTTCAGACCGCAACAGTTCCCATGATCCCACACAGCATCACTGTGTCTATGAACTCTGTCCTTTGTGGTTTTAATAGACAGGCCGCTAGTGGCAGAGAGTGATGTGGCTGTGTCGTGTTTACACTGAAATCAGGTTTGTCTTTTAAATGATGTTTCCCAAATCAGGTGGAGGTGCTGCATTCTCTGAAGTCTCTTCAGAAGCACGTGGAGCTCCAGCAGCTTCCTACAGAGTTCGGAGGCTCCTTCAGCTTCAGTCAGCGCAGCTGGCTCTGCTTCCGATCGGTCAGTACACACATCAACATGTCAACACGTCAACACGTCAACATGTCAACATGTCAGGGGACAGGCAGCCTCACCTGGTGGAGACAAGGCAGCTCTCATCTCTTGTTTTGTTTGAAAGCGTTTTCACACTTCACCTCCACAGACCTGATCAGCTTCACCAAGAACTGATTTCTGAATTCACATTTATATTCAGCTTCATCTAAGAGAGATATATTATTGTTTAGAGGATTTTATTTATTTATGTGCCATCGTTTGTCTCATTAGTGAAAAGTTTTCTCTCTTTTTATTTCCTGTTTGTTCAGAGAGTGGAGCAGCTGAACAATCAGTGTGAGGACGTCATCAAGCTGCTGCAGAAAACCATCAACATCCTGGAGAAGACACCTCTCCCTGCTGCTGCTCAGGTAACACACACACACACACACACACACATTCAGTGATGTTATGACCTCGTCAGTTCAAACGTAAAATTTGAATTGCATCTCTCAGTTTGACTAGAGTCATCTGGTTACCACGATAACTCAAACCAGCAGTGTCTTGTATGTGTCCTCTCTAAACTGACTCGACCTCCTCTCTCTCTTTCCCAGGATGCCGAGTTGCTGCTGTCCCGCTACAAAGCGGTGATGTGTAGTGTCCTTGAAGATAGCCGATTGGTCCGGTTACAGCAGGAGGGCGGGGCCTCTCTGTCGCGGCTCCGCAGAGAGGAGAGCGTCATCAGCGTGACGGAGGACTACAGGGCGGAGGTGGAGACGGTGTCCTCTCTGTACGATCAGGTGGACGAGCTGCTTCACCGCCTCGTCATGCTGTCCAACTCCAGGACGCAGCAGCTGAGCTTCATCCTGGACTTCAGGAGTCTGGAGCAGGCCTTCAGCGAGGTCCGTGTGAGCACGCTCAGTTCACACACACTGATCAGGTTAATGTGATCAGGACTTTAAATCTGTGAACATCACAAACACAAAACATGTGATCAGTTAAAACAAAGATTGTCTCCCAGTGAGATGCATCACTCTTTATTTATTAAGGCTGAGTCTTCATCAGTCTGTCCAGCAGAGGGTGCTGATTACATGACTTCATTTCAGAACATGTTCACCATCACAGTCTGTTATGATCTGTTTCAGTCACTTTACTGATCCACAGCTCGACACCTCAGACACTGACGAGGTGAATGACTGACATGTTTACCTGTGTGGTGCGTTCAGGTGAGCTCCTGGCTGCAGGACGAAGGAGAACCTCGTCTGAAGAATCTGAATGAACCTGAAGATTCTCTGGAGCTGCTCAAAAAGAAACAGACGGACTTCAAGAACCTCAACACAACCGCTCACGTACGACACACACGCTTGTACAGTTGTGTTATCTGTTGTTGTCCGTGAAGGATCGTCTTGTGCGCTGACCTTGTCCTCTCTCTGCAGGGTTACTGCAAACGGGGCGAGGCCTTGTTGAGTCGTCTGGAGCTCTTGGGCAACATGTCGTCAGCGGAGCTCCACATTTACGAGGTCAAAATTCACTCTTTCTGGACTCAGCTTCAGGATTTCTCTCAGCGGATCAACGCCACGGAACAGATCATCGAGCGCGCCGTTCGACTCTTCAGCTTCTTGGACCAGGTACGGCTGATCATGTCACGCCTCATCAATGACCTCATCACTTACATTTCACTTACACTTCCTGCTGGTAGGAAGTGGGAAGGGGGAGGAAATATGACAATAATGGTCAAAGTGAGAAAGTGAGAGTGTCAGAGGACAAAGAGGAGCTGGGGTGTGTGTGTAGTGAGTCAGAACATCAGGTCAGGGCAGAATTATTGATTTTCTTTTGTCTTGTCCTCTCTCTTTCTCACTCCTCTTCAGATAACTTCACAATATTTTCCTCCAAATGATCAGATTCTACTGTTGAAAGATCTTTTAACCCACAACAGCACATGGAACTCATCGAAACAGATGTAGTGTTGTTCTGTTTCACCTGAGCTGAGTGAAGACATGATGATTCAAGATGAAGGAGTTTTGTGAATCAGAGCAGCTGTTTGACCCCCCCCCCCCCTATATCGTCCTCCTACAGTGAAGCTGACAGCGTGTATTGAGGCCAGAGGGGAGGCCAGAGGGGAGGAGAGGGGGTGTCAATATTGTTTTGTATAGTAGACTCAGGCTGGTTGGTTTGTGTGTGTGTGTGTGTGTGTGTATGTGTGTGTGCGCTTGTTTGTGCGTGTGTGTGTGTCAGGTCAATATCAGTTGACTGACAGTGTATCAGAGTGGAAACTTCATAATAAACTACAGTCACTTCACTGCACAGGTCAACACACACAGACATGTACAAGCAGAAACGCATACATACATACCTTAATATATGTATTTATATATATAGTTATATATACATACATACACACAGTGTGATACAGTGTCTGCTGTAACCCTTGTGTCTCCACATCATGGATTTGGGGAAGCTTCTCCAAACATGACACATGCATGTGAATTAATGTTTACAGAGTGTGTGTGTGTGTGTGTGTGTTTGTGAGAGAGAGCAAGAGAGAGAGAGAGTGTGTGTGTGAGTGTGGGTGTGGGTGTGTGGGTTTGTGTGTAGTCCAGGTATTACTCCAGTGCCAAGTTTTCCCTTCGTCCCCTTTTCACTCCTTTCACAAAGTCTTTGTTGCTGGGGTGACACCCCCCCATTCCTTCTCTTGGGACCGCCCATCTGCCATTCAGCCTGTGAATGTGGTGGTGGGGGGTGGTGTGTGTGTGTGTGTGTGTGTGTGTGTGTGTGTGGTCAGGATGCCGCTCTTTGCTCAGTTCAGTCAGGCTGCAGCTCTTCACCAAGACACAGAGGTACGCTCTCCAGATATCTTACTCACGTTTCCACACAGACGGTTTAATAGTTGTAAAGTTGTGCAGCTCGTGTAGTTGTGTTGTGTTGTCGGTGTGTGTATGTTGCAGCTATTCAGTAGTTTAAGAAGTCAAGTGTTTGACTCCAGAAAGATCTTTGGTTTGAGATGCTCCACTCAGCTCTCACTGTGTGTGTACGTACGTGTATGTGTGTGTTTGTGTGTCCATGTTTTTAAGTGCTACTGAAAGACCGTGGAAGTTGAAACACTTCTACCGAGTGAAGACTTTTCGGTTGAATCTCCAGAAGATCCGTGGTTTTCTGTTTGTGTTTCAGTTGATGTCAATCTGTGAATTTATGATTATTCTGATTTCTGTGGAACCCGTTTTAGTTTTGTCGTCGTCATGTCCTTTGTCTTTTTTGTTCTAGTCTTTATCAGAGCTCATCTCGTCCTGGTGTCTCCACCTGTAGATCGGTTTAATAAAGTGAAAACCTTTAACAGGAAGTTGATAAACGTTAAACCAATACCAGTAGGAAAGCTTCTCTTCATCTGCCAGTGGTGAGAACGTTTATGTGGTGACACCAGCGCCCTCCTGTGGAGGCTCAGATCCACGCTTGCCTACTCAGAGCTGAGGTGACCACAGGTCGTACCTCTGATGGAGGCGGAGACTCGGAGGCTGACTCCACCCACATGGATATAGAACCCATCACTCTTTCTATGGTAACGACTGGGGTCCTCACCACTCTGGACTTTTCACAGACCCGTTTGAGTTTGAAAGCTCTGGGGTTGTGTTTGAGTCTGGACCAACAGAAACTGAGACTGTGAATGATATCGCAAACACTCACGTTCACTGATTGGTTCTTAATGGTCACATGACTCGACTACCAGGGAAAGCATTGCTATCAGATTAACGGTGACACCTCGTTCCTTGCTCTTAGTGTTTTCACTAACCAACCAACGGCTGAGTACACAACCTGCTTCCTGTTCTCAGGTGTGTTCCTCAGTAATACACCTGTGGTTCTGTGGTCATGACATCATACAGTGAGATTCAACCTCAAGTGTGATTCTTCAGTCAGTGTCATGTATGTTGTGTTGCATGTTTCTGTGATGTTTCTATGTCTGAGTCATGAACTAAGCTGATCTCCTTCAATAGGACTTTGCGGTGATGTTGTGTGTTTGTGTGACACTCTAGAGTCTCAGGTTTACCTTCAGTGATCAGGACGTGTGGTTGTCTTCCTGCTGTGTGTGTGTGTGTGTGTGTGTGATTGTGTGTGTGAGAGAGAACGTTCACAATGGCAACAAATCCCACGCAGGATTTTTCTCTTCAGCAGATCCACACAGGTGGCAGCCCTTACCAACACAATCTCTCTTGACATCTTTGTCTTCTTCATGTGTGGCTCCGCTTCTTCAGCCCAAGATTTTAGCGTCAGTCTGAAGAAACTCTCTCACTCAGCTTCTGCTTCTGAGACATGCTGGGGTGTCTCTGGAGCTCAATGCTATCTGAAAGCAGCTTATTGTGAAAGAAATCATTATGTGTTGATATTGTGGCCACTAACAAATCATCTTATGGTCACTGAGAAGAGTAAGAATGAGAAACTGCAGAGGTCAGAGGTCGTCAGCTGAGTGGGAGACCCTTCAAATATAATGAGACCACGTGTCTCAGAAACCTCCAAATGTGTGAGGGTCCTTCAGACCTGAACTCAGAGCTGCACACATGTGATCAGATCCAGTGTGGAGACAGATCTCACAGGTTTACATTAAACAGCCACAGACGTCTACAAACTGTCAGTGGAGAGGATCTTTGTGTGGACTGTGTGTAGTTCTGTCTCATCTGCAGAGACTCATCAGGACTGATCTGAGATCAGGACGTGTCGTGCTGAACCAGGGAGAATCAGAGACAGGGAGACGCAGCAGGAACATAAAACATAAGTGTTGTGTTGTCAAGACAAACTCTGCTGAGACATTTGAACATCAACAAACACTGATGGAAGGTAACGACTCAGCACTTTGCGCTGTCAGACTCTCTGATTGGTGCATTTTGATCCAATCAGAAGTTCTGAATCTAAAGCTCCTTTCAGACCTTAGCTGAAGTCCAGACATGTTACTGAAATGTTCTGAAGGTTCTTTATGTGAGAACACAAAATCCTCAGGGCCTTTTTCCTGCCGGCCCCCGAGTGAAGACTTCAGAAAACCTCAGAGTGAGTTCATTCTCTGGAGAATTCACTGAGAGCAAGTTGACGTGTTGTTTCTGACACGTGACGGACGTGAAGGAGTGGTAGGTGGAAAAAGAGGACACGTCTTCATACGTGTAGAAGACGAAGACGTCAACTTGGAAAGATGAGGAGAATCCAGATCCACAACGCCGGCTTGGATGTAAACAACAACACTGATCTTTCCACAGCAGAGTTTATACGTCATGTCCCGCCTCCTGCTGCTTTGCAGGCTCCGCCCCTCGCCTGAATGTCCCCACATGTCCCTGTTGGTGTGAACGAGTCGGACCCGGAAAACTCTTGTGACAGAAAAACTCCAGAAAATGGCCAGATATTTGTTCGTCTCCGAGGAGGATCAACTGAGTCAGTCAACATGTTGGTGTGTTTCAGTGACTCCTCCTCTGAGGAGGAGGGAGAACCCCCCCCCCTCTCTCTCTTTTATCTGGTTTTTGAGGGTTTGGGCCTCCCTCCCTCCTCCCTCCTCTCTGGTTGACTGGCTCCAGGAGTCCTGCAGAGACACTGTCCCCAAAACCAGAGCCTGTCTGCCCCTGGTCAGCCCCCCCCCCCTCCTGTCTCTGCAGCACAATGCAACCACATTATTGAGTTAGAGTCAAACATCTCCTCTTCTGTTGGACACATGAGTCTTTTCATCTCATCTGGTGAAGTCCTCCAGCGTTCACCATCGTCTCCTCTGAGACGGAGCAGGAACAGACGAAGGAACAGACGAAGGAACAGACGACATCGTTTTGTTCTGTGTTGTTATGAAACATGTCAGCCTGGCTTTTGTTTAAGTTTAAGCTTTTGTTGCTGTTCCAGACTCTTTCTGCTGGGTGGTGTCTCAGTTCTTCATCAGCCTGTCCATCCTCCTCCTCATCACATGACTGACAGCGAAGTGTTTGTCCCCACCCCTCACACACACACACATACACACACACACACACACACACACACGAGTGCTCCTCAAACTGATTAGCTTACTGATGTGTCCTGATCACTGCAGCAGCTCAGTTCCCACACACACACACACACACACACACATGACCCAGTTGCCTACTGTAGGAGAGAGTGTGTGTGCGTGTCAGTGAGTCAGTGTGTGTATGTGTGTTGGTTTGGTCTGGATTTGATGATGGAAGAAACCATTAGCTCAGACGCTAAATAACTGATAACAAATTACGCCATTTATGTCTATGTATTTTTTTGTGTTTGTCGCCACTAGGGGGCGATCAAGGTGATTAGGGATCTGACCGACACTCCACCAAACTAATCCTCTCCAGGTCTTTTGAAGTTCTGAACACTGTGTATGTGTGACTGTGTGTGTGCATTAGTGGTGAGGTAATGTGTGTGTGTCGGTCAGGGGGGTGCAGACTGATTCAGCTCCGCGGTGTTGCAGGAGGCGGCCTCCTCTTTTATGTAGAACACACACATCCTCCCTTCCCCCTCCGTTCAACCCTCACAAAGGGGAGGTCAGAGGTCGGCTTCTTGGCGGCGGTTTCAAACACACGCACATCAAAGCGTTTTCTCTTCCATGTTCCCTGACCCCCCCGCCCCCCCGTCAGTGCTCGTCTACTTATTAATTGCGTGTGCGTTGTGTGTGTAACAGTCTGAACCTGATCAAACTCACCTGAGCCTGTTTGTTCTCATTATGTCAGTACATCAGGGGTCAGAGGTCAACCCCACTGTGATGTCATGTGACCTGTAGCTGCCACCTCTCTCTCTCCGCAGGCCTATGGCTGGGCGCTCGAGGGTATGCGTCATCTAGCCGGCATCAGTATGGAGGAGTGCACCCTGCCAGACAAATGCCAGGCTGTGATTGGCTGCCTAGAGGACTACCAGAGTCTGCACCCACCAATCCCAGACTCCCATTTCCAGGAGATGAAGGCGGCGGCGGGTGAGCTGCGGGGCGAGCGAGGCCTCCGTCAGTGGAGCTTCGCCTGGTCCAAGTGTCAGGAGACTAAGAAGGTGTTTGACAGGAAGATGGAGGCGGCGATCAGGACACGAGACTCCGCCCAGAGACGTTGCTCTGACCCCGCCCCTATGAGAAGCTCCACCTCCTCCAGGAAGACGCCGTCAGGACTCAGAAGGGTCTCCGAGACCTCCTGCCCCATAGAGGACGCCAACACCTCCTCACCTTCTCGTAACGCCTCCATCCCGCTCCCCCTCACCTCCTCACCCATCACCTCCACCCCCCAGCACACACCGCTCCTCCAGCGTCTGTTCCGCAGCAGCTCCTCGGACGTGTCTTCAGTCCGGGTGGATGTCTGCTCCTCCAGTCCCAGCCTCCCCCGCCTCGACTCCCCCTCCCCTTCTTCCTCCTCTTCCTCCTCCTCCTCCTTCTCCTTCTCCGGCAGGCGACAGCACCTTAGGAAAACTCAGAGCTTCGACTGCCCCTCCACCCCCGAGGCGCTGCGGTACGGACCATGTCCTCGCACCCTCAGCGAGCCGGTTCGCAGAGGAAACATCGGCGTGTTCATCCGCGGCCTGGAGGTCAGCAGCAGCGAGGCGGCCGACCACACGCTCTGCCCCAGGACGCCTGCTCACAGCTGGGCAGGACCGGGACACAGCCCCGGGACGCCCGGGACGCCGAGGACCATCGGCAGCCCCGCAGCTGACCCCCGACCCAGGGGAAGGTGGGTTATCTGCGGCAGGTGCAGGAAGTTACTTCACAATAAAAGTCTGTAAACATCTACGACTGATGAATTTAGTCGTTGAACTTACTGAATAAATAATAATAAGATAAAATATTATTAAATTTTCCATGACAATGTGCAGCAGGAGAAATAAAGTGTGTTTGACGTATTGTTCGTCTGGTGTCTGCAGTAAGCTGCGTCACATCGTGGATGAGATGATCACCACGGAGCAGGAGTACGTGCGCTCGCTGCGATACATCATCCATCACTACTTCCCTGAGATGGACCGAGGCGACCTGCCCCAGGACCTGAGGGGCAAGAGGTCCGTCGTGTTCGGGAACCTGGAGAAGCTTCTGGACTTTCACAGTCAGTTCTTCCTCCGAGAGCTGGAGTCCTGCTGGAAGCATCCACTCAGAGTCCCTCACTGCTTCCTCCGACACGTAGGTCCCTGTGTGTGTGTCTCTGTGTGTGTGTGTCTCTGTGTGTGTGTCTCTGTGTGTCTCTGTGCTCATCCTCATGTTGTTGTCGTTCACAGCAGGAACAGTTCGGTCTCTACGCTCTTTACAGTAAAAACAAACCCAAGTCTGATGCTCTGCTGTCCAACCACGGAAACTCCTTCTTCAGGGTGAGAACTCACACGTGACCTTTGACCTCTGGCGTTGGATGACTCCCTCTGACTGACCTCTGACCTTTTCTCCTCCGCCCAGAGGAAGCAGGTGGAGCTGGGCGATAAGATGGACCTGTCGTCCTACCTGCTGAAGCCCATTCAGAGGATGAGTAAATACGCTCTGCTGCTCACTGACCTCATCAAGGAGGTGGGCGTGGCTCAGGAGGCGGAGCTTGGCGCCCTGCAGGAGGCCACCAAGATGGTCAAGTTTCAGCTTCGCCACGGCAACGACCTGCTGGCAATGGACGCCATCCGAGAATGTGACGTGAGTAAAGGTCTCAGTGTGACATCATCACTTCAGCTGCTTTTATTTTGAAACCCTGACTGGGCGTCGTTGCAGGTGAATCTGAAGGAGCAGGGTCAGCTGATCCGTCAGGACGAGTTCACCATCTGGAGCGGCAGGAGGAAGTGCCAGCGCCACATCTTCCTGTTCGATGAGTTGGTTCTGTTCAGCAAACCCAAGAAGATGGAGGGAGGTCTGGACGTGTTCATCTACAAACACTCCTTCAAGGTAACGTCCACACGGAGCGAGTCGCCGCCCCCTCCACTCTGAGGACAGTCTGAGCTGAACCTCCTGTTTGTCCTTCAGACCGCGGACGTGGGTCTGACCGAGTCCACGGGGGACAGCGGGCTCCGGTTTGAGATCTGGTTCAGGAGGAGGACGTCCAAGAACCAGAAGTTCGTCCTTCAGGCTGCGACGCAGGACGTCAAACTGGCCTGGACCGGGGACATCGCCCGGATCCTGTGGACGCAGGCCAACAAGAACAAAGGTAGAGAGAGAGGGGCGTTCATCGTGCCCTGTGAGGTCATCATGTGAGGACTGTGATGGTGATCTGTGTGTGTCTGTGTGTGTCTGTGTGTGTGTGTGTGTGTGTGTGTGTGTGTGTGTGTGAGCAGAGATGCGTCTGAAGGAGATGGTGTCCATGGGAGTTGGTAGCAAACCGTTTCTGGACATTAAGCCGAGCGACGCCGCCATCAGTGACCGAGCTGTTCACTACATCATGAAGAGCCGAGGTAACGACACACACACACACACACACACACACACACACACACTGTCCAGTCACACACTCGCCATGTCTTCAGTAGAAGCTGATCAATGATTGATAAACATATTGACTTGTGTTCAGGTGCCAGGACGAGGGCGTCCATCGCCGTCTCCGTCTTCGACCACTCGAACCCTTTTAAGCGAGGGTCGGTGACCTCTGACCCCTCGACCTCAGGGCCTTCGTCCTCCGGCCTGCTGGGGCCGCTCAACCTGCACATGTTCAGGTACGACACACACCTGATGTTTAGTTTGAATTCAAACTTTATCGATGTCACACGTTTCCTTAACACGCCTCCTGCCCCCTCAGCCAAAACCCGCCCCCCCCCCATGCTGCCGACGGCTCCTTCACCACCTCCTGCATCGAGGAAGACGAGCAGGAGCACGAGACGAGCAGTCAGCCCTCCATGAGTATGTACAGTGTGTCGGCCATGTTGTTCAGAGATAGTCTTTCTGACAGGAGGTAACACTCCTCACAGATTCTCTCTCTCTCTCTCTCTCTCTCTCTCTCTCTCTCTCTCTCTCTCTCTCTCTCTCTCTCTCTCTCCCTTTCTCTCTTCCTCTCTTCTCTCTCTCTCTCTCTCAGCCACAGAGAGCTCAGGCTCGTCGTCTCGCTGCCTCTCCGGATCCACAGGCTCCGACAGCGGCTGCGTCTCCTCCCACCTGCAGGAGGCGCTGCCCGAGGAGCTGGGCCTCCCTGGCCGGCCCTCCTCTTCCTCCAACAAGCAGCACCTGAGCAGCCAGTACATCTCATCAGTGAGTTCACACACACACACACACACACTCACGATGTGAAGTGATGGAAACTCTGGTTAACTGTTTGTGTTTGTCTTCAGAAAGCTGCCGCTGTCATCGGCCCGGCCACCGTCGTGTGATGTCACTCAGCTGCCGCAGGAACCTGTGAGTGTGAACTTCCTGTCTGACATCATCACTTCAACCCACTGACATCAACCCAACTCAGTCATAACAGCCACATGGAACAGAAATGAATCACAATATAAATTATAAAGGTTATGAATTGATCATGTGATTAATCTGTGTGTGTGTGTGTGTGTGTGTCTCCTGCAGGTTTGTGTTCTTCCTGCTGCAGTTTGACCGTAAAGTTTGAATGTTTTATTTATGTTTGAAGCTTCAGTCGTTTGTTCTGTAAATACGACATAAGATTTTCAGTTTGTGAGCTGATCCAGGGTCTGAGTGAGTGTGAGTGTGTGTGTGTGCGTGCTTGTGTGCGTGTGTGCTTGTGTGCGTGAACTGATCCAGGATCAGATGGACTCTGTACATGTGTGTAAATAAACCACAGCTGAGCCTCTGCTGTCACTTTTCTTACTTGAATAAACCGATGACACGTTGTTGTCGTCTCATGTTCGTCATGTGTGTGTGTTCAGTGACTGACATCGGGGGGGGGGGGGATTTAATTCCGCTGCCGGAAGAAGAAGAAGAAGAAGAAGAAAAATTTCAAGTGATGAAAAGGTTTTAAATATTCGTACATTTTACTTGTTTATAGCGTCAGACGCCCGTTTGAAGTCACATGATCAATAATCAAGAATAATCAGATTCTTTAACGAAGCAAACAGCTGAAGGATCCGTGGGATGGATGTGGCCCCGCCCATCCCGGAGCAGCAGAAACACCCACTTCCTGGGAGCGCTGGGTGACGTCACTAGGATCGAGAGCCTGATACAACAGCTCCACCTGCTGGTGAAAGTCACACTGCACTTAGTGCAGGACCGAGGGGAGGAGTCAATGGATCAAAGATTTTTAAAAGAGGAAATTAAACAGATCAGCTGTTAATTCACTGAAGGTCACTCTCCTGCTCCTGATTGGTCCAGACTGGAGCGAGGAGGTGGAGCCACGTCCTTTGATTCAAAGTGAAGATAAGAGAAAGTCAGGTTTTATTAATATCCTAAATTTTTCTTTTTAAACTTGTAAAGCAGCTTGTCACCGTCTGAAAGATGTTTCAATAGTCAAGTTTATTGTGTCTGCGGAGAAGAACCAGGATGATTGAGTGGCTGTGGCTCTGCAGCGCCTCCTAGTGGGTCACAGGGGAAACAGGTGTGAGCAGGAAGGCCAGAGATCAACTCACAGATTATGAAGTTGATAGAAAAAGTATTTTATTTCATTTTTTTTACAATCAGTTGCAGTGTGATCACAAACAGGAAGTGGAGGTCAAAGGTCACCACCGTGAGGATGATCGCAATCGACCATAGTGATTTCTTTTCACAATAAAACTTTTCACTCCAAGAAAAACACGTAAATCTTCAGATTTTTACACAAAAAATCTGGATCATGATTTGAAGTTTTCTGTGTAAAAATGTCAGGCTTTATCAGACTCGGATTTTAATGTGAAAATAAAATATGTTCTTCAATAATATAAACATAAACACTTTTTATCATTATAAGACATTTTTGCATAGAATAGTTACCAAGTGAAAATAAAAACATTCAAACAAATTAAAAAACGAACTGAAAACGTTTTATAATGAAACAGAAAATAATCAGTAAAAAGAGAAAAAGCTGAAATGAACCAGATTCTTATCGATCAGCTGATTATCATCATCAGTTTTTAGACTTATTGATACAAGTCTTCATTTTTAACTTTTTCTCATTTCACAGAAAAAACACTGAAGAACAAAATAAAAGTTAAAAAAATAAAATATATTTTGTTTTGTTTCTTATAAAAACATGAACGACATAAACGATGGTTATTGAAGTTGAGGGGGGTAAGATTAGAATAATGTATAAGCAATACAAAATACTCGTGAATTCTTAATGAAAGACAAGTATTAGTGTTTTTTAAAATAATATTGATCAGAATTAATCAGGTTGATAAGATTTTTTATAATATTGATCATCTTGATTGATATGTGACCCTGAATGAAAATGAGTTTGATTGAAACATCATTAAAAAATAGAAAGAGCAGCAGGACGCGAGTTAATAAAGACAATAAGATGATTGTTAATATAATGCAGGAATAAAATAACTGATTAATAGTCTAACTGGTTTATCATTGATGAATAATATGACTAATAATAATAATACTGCTGCAGTGAGTCTGTAAACACGTCACACAGTTCAACACCTTCATATGATTCTGATCCTTCAGTCACATGACGACAGTGAATAAAACAGGTTGATGATGAATATGAATCATTCCAATCATCAGATAATCAATAATTATTGACTCATTAATAAAGTTATCATCATCGCCATGACGACGCAGTTTTAACTTTTCTTTCATCTACTTCAGTCCTCGTTTCTTTTTAATATTAATTCTTCACTGTTTTCTCTTCAGTCTGTTCATTATATATGAATAAAAATGATCTAACTATGAATATGTATATTAGCATGTATAAATTTAGTTTTGTGATTGAAATAATTCAGTTAAGAAATATTAGAGAAATACAATCGTTAATGACCAGGATCATATTAAACTAATGTAAAATAGATGAAAAATTGAATCCGAAATAA
>CM028859.1:1983837-1998584 GCA_016801935.1 Platichthys stellatus
TTTATATAAGTGTGAAGTAAAACATTAATAGAATCTATAAAATGATTTTCTGATCCTTTAAGGCTTTGATCTTTGAAAAATAAATTCAGTGCTGAAACTTTTAAACTCTGAAAGAAAATAATATTAAATCATGAAAACTTCAAACAAAGCTCTGCATCTTCATCATCCTCCTCATCGTCACTTACGTTCTCTCTCTTTACAAACTCTTCTTCACCTGAGAGAGCGACGAGGAGGAGGAGCCTGTTTAGTTCTTCATGTTCCCACAGTTCTGATGTTCCTCCTGCTGCAGGAGGAGGAGGAGGAGGAGGAGGAGGACGAGGAGGAGGAGGAGGAGGACGAGGACGAAGGCTCCATCTACAGCAGTGAACACCTGAAGAAACTCTTTTTGGAGCGAGACTCTGTGATCTTCACTGGACCAGCGCCACCTGGTGGGTTATTGTCATTCTACATGAAGGAGTGAGAGCAGTTTGTTTACACTCATTATTCTTCATCACTTCTTTTATCACAAAAATACAATAAATCATAAAACTTCATGAAAGTTTCATAGTTGAGTCAGTTTTCAAATCAGTCACAGCAGTTTGTCATGTAAACAGGTCAAAGGTCAAATTGTTGTTTGTCAAGAATTAAATCTTCACTGATGAAGACGAAGATGACGACATTGTTATTTAATGGACTCACCATCTTTCTGTTCAGTCTCATCATGATGTCTCTGGCGAGTGTGAAAAAGCCCTGAAGACATAAAAACACATCAGTGTGTGTGTGTGTGTGTGTGTGTGCGTGTGTGTGTGTGTAGACATATAGTGATTCGTATATTAAACGTGTGACTGATAAAGGATGAAGATCAGAACTCACCTCCTCCACGTTGATGCTGGACTTTGCGCTGGTTTCTAGAAACTTGATTCCGTAATCTATCGCCAACTGAACCAGAGAGGAAGTCACGTTTGATATTTTCATCTTAAACCGTTTAACTTTTTAATTATGAATCCACCAGTTTGAATCTGCTGAGTCACCTTCTCTCCTCGTTCTCTGGACACTTGTCTCTTGTCGTTCATGTCACATTTGTTTCCCAGAACCATTCGCTCCACGTCCGAGGACGCGTGCTGGACAAGAGACACAGAGACACAGAGAGAGACAGAGACACAGAGAGACAGAGACACAGAGACACAGAGACACAGAGAGACAGAGACACAGAGACACAGATAGACAGAGAGACACAGAGACACAGAGACACAGAGAGACAGAGACACAGACAGACAGAGACACAGAGAGACAGAGACACAGAGACACAGAGACACAGAGAGACAGACAGACAGACAGACAGAGACACAGAGAGACAGAGACACAGAGAGACACAGAGACACAGAGACACAGAGAGAGACAGACAGACAGAGACACAGAGAGACAGAGACACAGAGACACAGAGAGACAGAGAGACAGACAGAGACACAGAGACACAGAGAGACAGACAGAGACACAGAGACACAGAGAGACAGAGAGACAGAGAGACAGAGACACAGAGACAAAGAGACACAGAGAGACAGAGAGACAGAGACACAGAGACACAGAGAGACAGAGAGACAGAGAGACAGACAGACAGAGACACAGAGACACAGAGACACAGACAGACAGAGACCCAGAGAGACAGAGAGACAGAGACACAGAGACACAGAGAGACAGACAGACAGAGACACAGACAGACAGAGACCCAGAGACACAGAGACACAGAGAGACAGACAGACAGAGACACAGACAGACAGAGACACAGACAGACAGAGACACAGACAGACAGAGACACAGAGAGACAGAGACACAGACAGACAGAGACACAGAGACACAGAGAGACAGAGACACATAAATATGATAAATATATGACATTAAATATAATAAATACAACATTAAGTTACATATAATAAATGCTATATTATACAAATATGAAATATATCAAGTTTTCTATGAGACTCAGTGGCGTCGGCCTCCAGCTGAAAAACTACATTAAAAATATATAAATGATCCCATGCGATGAAATGATGTCACTTCCTCCTCACGTTTTGAAACAGACTCTTCCCATTGGCTCACTGAACTGACCCGCCCCCCCTCACCTCCTCAATGTTCCGGATCCAGTTCCTGATGTTGTCGAAGGATTTCTCGTTGGTGATGTCATACACCAGCATGATGCCCTGAAACACAGTGGACAGGAAGTGACATCAGAACAGGAAGTGACATCAGAACAGGGAGTGTTGGTCTCGTGTTTATAGAAACTGAACCAATCAGCTTCAGTTTGTCTGAAGATAAAAAATCATCACAGATTGTTTAGATGTGACTTAAACTGTGGTTAAACTCATCAGACTCATCAGATTCAGACATCTGGTTCTGGTGGAGAGTCAAACCTTCAAACATAACTTCTCAGTTCTATATCTATAGATCTATAGATATATCAGTAGAGTGTATATCTGAGGTGATGAGGAAGGGGCGTGTCTTACCATGGCTCCTCTGTAATAGGCTGTCGTGATGGTCCTGAACCTCTCCTGACCCGCCGTGTCCCTGAGGAAACAGGAAGTAGACTGACCAATCAGCATCATCATCATCATCAGGGAGTGGGAGTGTGTGTGTGTGTGTGTGTGTGTGTGTGTGTGTGTGTGTGTGTGTGTGTTTGTTCCACACTCACCATATCTGAAATGACGTGTTTGGGGCTCAGGCTCCGTTCGGAGGTTACAAGTCTTCAGGTACCGGCAGAGAGCTTGGAGAGTACGGTCTGGACAACTACACAGAAGTCAAAACGGTAATTAATCATAACACACTCACATAGTTTGCTGTATAAGAACACTTACTGTGTACTCCCACTGCACATAAGAAACGTTGCAGTGCATTCATGGAACAAAATAACTGACTACCGCCACGAAGGTCTGATCTGGAGCATGTGTGCTCCAGGGGGTCAAGGGTTCTTGTGCATGTGTAGTGATTCATGGTCACACCCTCTTCTACCTGCCGATGGTTGAACAATGGACTTTCATTTCTGCAGACATGGCTCTCCTGTGCAATCAGCGTGCTGTCTGCACAGTGCAGGCTGAAAACATCCGGTGACGACCTGTTTTGTTCATCCAAAGCCACAAGTGTCAGATTGTCTTAAAAAAACTGAGAATTCTCACTAACACTCATGTCACACTACCATTCTCACTCCTCCCTCACTCCTCTCTTATTCCTCCGTCACTCCTCCCTCACTCCTTCCTCACTCTTCTCTCACTCCTCCCTCACTCTTCTCTCACTCCTTCCTCACTCTTCTCCTCCGGTAGCCACTGACGACCTCATCAGCTCCATCATCATCATGATTCTAACGTCTGAGTTCCTCTTGTTCATTTCTTCTGTTCAATATGAGACTAAGGTGACGACAACTGTTTATTATTATTAATTTTAATTATCAAGCTCTAAATTGACTGAAGAAAAGCCGATTTGATTTATTCTTTATCATAACAAATTTTTACTTTCAATTATTTAATCAGTTACTGTCTCTTTAAATCATCAATGTTCTGTGTAGAGGCACAGATGGTGTATCAGATTACTTTAGATGTATCAGATTACTTTAGATGTATCAGATTACTTTAGATGTATCAGATTACTTTTGATATATCAGATTACTGCAGATGTATCAGTAACAGTTCAGGTTCGAAGCGCCGGCGGCTGCGAGTTGAATTCCCGGCGGTCAATGAGTCACTGACACGTCATCGCTCTGACAGGTTCGGCGCTGAGGAGAGACTTCCTGACAGGAAGCGTGATGTCACAGTGAAGCAGCTCAGGTTTCCTGTCTGAGCGGCCGGCGGCTCACAGCAGCTCCCAGGTCACGGTGCCCACGTCTCCACCCACAGGAGGAAGTGACCTCACAGCTCCACAGGAAGTCCCCGCTTCACTGCTGCGTCACTTCACGAGTTTATTACAGTTTTCACTCTGCTGTTGTGTTAGACAGGTGAAGAGGTGAAGAGGTTCTTCAGGTAAATTAACACTGAAGCTTTCCGACTTGTGTCCTGTAGCCTGACTTCATGGAGAAGCAGTTTGACATCACACAACAATGGCGGCGCTCATGGAGACGTAGCGACTGCAGCTGAGGCTCGTTGACGCTCTGTCGGATTATAAAAGTCAAATCAAATGTAGAATAGCGTCTGTTCCCTCATGAGTCGTTTCCTTCCTCTTTGTGTTTCTGTATGAACGGAGGCTGCTCAGCTCACGAGACAATGAACCTCAGCTTCTCACGGTCGGACATGTTTGTTTCTGTTTGACGTCACCGGGTGTTGGAACGCTCAAGTCGGGATGTCTGAGATGTTGGAGAAGCAGCTTCTAAATGCTAATATGCTAAAATCAGTGCAACTGGAACACACACAGACACACACACACGCACACACGCACACACACACAGTGTCCTCAATAGTATGATAATGACTTCAAACTGGTCCTCGCAAAGACAGGAGTACAAGCACACACACACACACTGAGAGGTCAGCTGACCCCGCCTCCTGCTGACAGAGCTTCCTCTGTCCACAGCAGCAGAGGAAGTGGGAGCTCATCTAACTTTCATACAGACCAGCAGCTGAACTGGGAGAAATGTGACATGATGTCGCTGTGATGTCACTGTGATGTCACTGTGATGTCACTGTGGTGAAGCAGGCAGACGAATAACTGCAAGTCTGACAGGTCAGAAGACTCCGCCCACTCCGACACAGGTGAGACAGGTGACCCTGCAGCTGGGGAGTCAGGATCCAGATGGACCAACATGGCCGACCACTAAACTGAACCTGAACCAGGTCAGAACCTGAACCAGGTCTGAACCTGAACCAGATCCGAACCTGAACCAAGTCCGAAGCTGAACCTGAACCAGATCTGAACCTGAACCAGATCCGTGCCTGAACCAGGTCTGAACCAGGTGGGATCCTGAACCAGGTGGGATCCTGAGCCAGGTCCGAACCTGAACCAGGTGTGAACCTTCACTCCTCACAGGAACGGTCCTCAGTGAGACAGGAACTCAGACCCTCACACACACAGGGCGGCACATTGACAGTGTTGAGAGACGAAGACGATCTCACTTCCTGTTTCCACCAGAGAGACAGAGGAGCTACACACAGGAAGCACTTTGTGTCTCTGTGTGTCTGTCGCTGTGTATGTGTGTGTGCTGGTGTGTGAGTGTGTGTGTCTGTCTCTGTGTGTGTGTGTATGTGTGTCTGTGTGTGGGTGCCTGTGTGTGTGTGTGTGTACCTGTATGTCGATCAGAGGACCTGTGACAGCTTCTAACATGTTAAGGACATTGCACCCAGACGAGGACATGGAGACCCTCAGGGACTGCACATAAAACCATTGTGGTGATTGCGTCATTCGGGGTCAGGGTACAGAAGTGATTGTGGAGTGTATCAGGATCCCGCCCATACACGCACTCAACCAATCAGGAGTCAGTATCAGCTGTCAATCATGACGTCTCAGCATGATTGACACTTGAATAAAATCTGTGAGATAACAAACGACCTGAATTGACAGAAAACATCTTTGACAAACATAAGTTTACGTCTACTTTGATTTGTTCAGTTTGGCCCATGTCCTCGCCGCTAACATGGAGGGGGCGGGGCCAGCAGCCAGACACCAGGGGGCGATCCAGATGTTTGGGCTTCACCTGTGGGAGCTGACTCCATCTTTACAGTGTGAGTGACAGTTCGTCGATCAGCTGATCAGAGCTCGGACAGATGTTGGTGTCACAGTCACACACACACACAGTCTCACCCACACACCCACCCACACACACACACACACACACACACACACACACACACACACACACACACACACACACACACACACACACACACACACACACACACACACACACACACACACACTCACTCACCGATCGTGGAGATGAACGTGGTGTTGAACGCGTCCTCACTGAACCGGAACAGGAGACAGGTCTTACCGACGCCGCTGTCCCCGATCAGCAGCAGCTTGAACAGATAGTCGTAGGTCTTCGCCATCCTCCCGAGTGGTCCCGGTGTTTCCGGTAACGGAGCCTGCTCACGGTGTCCGGGCCCCTGCTCTACCCCCGGCTCGGCTGCTCTGTGGTTCCGTGCTGGACTCGGGTTCCGGGCTGGTCTCCACTGACACGGACCCAGGAGCAGGAAACGGTTCCGCCTCAAGCTGACGAGAATACACCCACTACACATCCGGAGCACGACTTTCAAAATAAAGCTCTGTACTCTGTATGTTATATTAACTAATTTAATCTTCAACCATCACTTCATAATAACATAACATTTAGTGTATGTGACGATCAACCGCTCCAATTTGTAATTATATCATTTAAATCATGCGTTTGATTCATCAATAATTCCATGTTATTCAAAAAAAATATTGTTTAACATTAACTTTATCATAAAACACGGAATTATGTTATATCAGATGAATTTTATTATGATGTGGATGATATTTTGGGTCCGTAACTTCCTGTATTCAGCCACTGATGAGAAAATCCAGTGTGACGGAATCACGGGCTTTTATTTCGTATGGGATACAACCGTTTCCGGTCTGTCATCGCGCAGCTTGGCTCGTGCAGGGGGCGTGGTGCTGTGGTGTTGATTCTCGGTGCCTGTCAGTGAGCGCGTGTGTGCGTGAGTGTGTGTTTGTTTGCGTGTTATAAACTCGAATCTAATAGAAATATCTTTGAAATGTTGATGAATCACATGAAACTCAGATGAATCCAAATAGACTCAAAGAACGTACTGAGGAGCTGAATAAAGGTTAAAGGTCAAAGGTCACATCAGATACTGATCTGCAGCTGAATCCCTACAGACTGACAGATCTGTTCAGGTCTGGACTCTGATCATGTGACAGAAGTTTCAAACGAATAGCAGTAGGGCCTTCGCACTCGGGCCCTAATTATAATGTACCCCCCCCCAACAAGATGACAAACATCACCTTCCTCAGCTCCAGTGTTTGAAAAGCCCTTTTTATTTGAGAGTGAACACGTTAAAGCAGCGACACTTCATGTTTGTTGATATGAAACATCGTTCATATATAAAGTTCATATTTCTGAGTGAACCTGAACAGAGCAGCTCCACGGTAACAGGAAGTAGAAACAATAAATAAGTCAAACTGCAGCAGAGTTAAAAAAATAGTAAATATCCGGAGTGTCAGGACGACAGAGGCAGACTAAAGATATCAATATTATAATCGTGATTATTACTGAAACTAGTTATTTCAGAGTTGGTCAAGTCAAACTTGTGCGTGTTTCGGAGAATGTTTCATCATGTGACTCACACAGCTTCCTGCAGAAGCCCCGCCCCCTCCACATTATCATCACAGGTACAAACAGGTAAACAGTTGAAACCGTCAATCGCCTGCAGCAGAGACACAACCAGCCAGCAGGGGGAGCAGGGGGGACAAGGGGCGGGGCCTGTGATGGAGCTGGTTCTGGTGGGCGGAGACTCGGGCTCCGACAGCAGCTCAGTCCAGATCCTGAACGCGTCGGCAGATCTCCGCCGTGAACTCAGAACACTTTGAGTTTCCTCCGAGGTCTCCAGTGAGAACCTGAGAAACAAAGCCTTCATCAGTCAGGTCATCATCATCATCATCAACTACAGGATGAGTGACAGGCCTGATGATCCTCACACAGTAGAAACATGCGTCATGTGATCTACATGTTAACGAGAACTCCTCTGCCGCTCACCTTCTTGTCTCTGATGGTGTCGAAGCAGGCCGTCTGGATCTTGTTGCCGTAGGAGTGGAGGCCCATGTGACGCAGCATCATGACGGCGCTGAGCAGCAGGGCGGTGGGGTTCGCCATGTCCAGCCCTGCGATGTCAGGGGCGGTGCCGTGGACCTGAAGGACCAACACAAACCAATCAGACACAGATCGCGGCTCAGTTCTGTGGTTTGAGCCGTGACATCATCGATAGTCTTTGGTCTCATGAGTTTGTTCCTTTAAACTTTATCAAAGAGAAACGCACCGATTCAAATATGGCGACTCCGTTGGCGCCGATGTTCCCGCTGGGCGTGACCCCGAGTCCTCCGATCAGACCGGCACACAGGTCACTGAAACACAGACATGTCCTCCACGTTAACATCCTGCACTCACGTCCTCCCACACGTCTCAGTCTCATGCAACCAGTAGACACTCACCTCAGAATGTCTCCGTACAGGTTGGGCATCACCAGGACGTCAAACTGGGTCGGGTCCTGAACCATCTGAAAGACGCAGAGAGACCAGGACGTCAGGACATCGACTCAGAGACAATGGACACTGATCCTTTTAACTTTCATCACAGAGGATCTTTACTCCGCTGGTCAACAACAGACTCTGCTCCTCTTCTGTTTTCTAGTCACTCACACTTTGAGCTCATCTTTATAAAACCTGCTGAGTTCATGATCTTGGATTAACAGGGCGTCGCTTCTTCTGCAACAAGGAAGTTCTAAAAACTGTGTTGTGTGATAATCTGCAGGAAGAACTTCTCTTCTCTGTGTGTGTGTTAGTGTGTGTCTGCTCGTCCTTCGCATGTGTTTGAATACATTTCTCATAAACACTAAAGTAAACGTCAGTTCAGTTCATCACTAAAACAACGAATCCATTATGTCTCTGCAGAGTCGAGCCTGTGAACTTACATTGAGACAAACTGTGTCCAGGTACATCTCAGTGAACTTGATGTCTTTGAAGGTCTCTGCAACCTCACGACACTTCCTGAGAAACAGACCATCTGACATCCGCCTGAGAGAGAGAGAGACAGAGAGAGAGAGAGAGAGAGAGAGAGAGAGAGAGAGAGAGAGAGAGAGAGAGACAGAGAGACAGAGAGACAGAGAGAGAGAGAGAGAGAGAGAGACAGAGACAGAGAGACAGAGACAGAGAGACAGACTGTTACTGACACAGACACGATGAGACTCACTACTGAAGCTGTCTCCAGCCTCCCGTGCACTGAAGCTGTCTCAGAGAGGACAAGGAACGCAGAGAGGACAGGGAACACAGAGAGGACAGGGAACACAGTGAACGCAGAGAGGACAGGGAACGCAGAGAGGACAGGGAACGCAGAGGACAGGTCACGCAGAGAGGACAGGGAACACAGAGAGGACAGGGAACACAGTGAACGCAGAGAGGACAGGGAACACAGAGAGGACAGGGAACACAGAGAGGACAGTGAACACAGAGAGGACAGGGAACACAGTGAACGCAGAGAGGACAGGGAACGCAGCACAGACACATGATGTCGTCTCTGTTCTTCTGAACGTCTGAATCTGATCACGAGACATGTTGGATTTAAAACGTCTGAGACGATCAGCTGCTGTTTGTCTCTGAAGACGTTTTCAGGCGTGACCTGTGGATCCGGGTGTTAACACACGGTTCACAGGATTTGGATCTGAAGAGTCCAGTGCTGGTCTGAGAGCAGCTTCGTGGACACAAACTGTCCTGAGTCCTAATTCTCAGCAGTCAGGATCATTACTGACTGTCTTCTGTCCTATTCTGTGTCCTGTGTCTACTGTCCCCTTCCCCGTGTCCTTTGACCCCTAGAATATAACGAATACACTATATGATTTTTCCATTCTGCTGGAGGGCGTGTGATTGGCTGCTGGACTCAGAGGGACTCACATGATGTTGGCCTTGTGGACGGCCGTCACGCTGCTCCTCTGGTTGTTCCGGGCGTACTCGAAGGCGTACTCCGCGATGCGTCTGCTGGCGTCCTCGGTGATCAGCTTGATGCTCTGAACCACGCCGTCCACGATCTGCAACAGCAAAGAGACAGACGTGATGTCAGAGGAAAGTGTCCCCAGCGGTCTCAGAGCGGTGTGGACATGACGCTCACGGTGTGGGGACACGTCACTGGACCTCAGGACTTCAGAACTAACAGCTGATTGGATTGAAACTAATGTCCTTGTATTAAATGATTCAGGCAGGTTGAACCTTTAGATTCAAGCTGAATAATAAGTTTATGTTTTAAATGGTTAAATACATTTGACTGTAGATTTAAATAAAGTTACACAGATGAACACTGTGGATTTTAACAGGACATCACACTTCAGAGGAAAGTGTCCACAGAGCGAACAGAACATTTCCATGAAGGTTGGTGATGTGACAGAAGTGATGAGTGAAGAGAGGAGGGGAAACCAAACAGAAGGAGAACGAGTTCATCACGGATCAACGTGAGGAACGAGTCCACTGTCAGCTGATCTGCACCCAGTTAGCTCGCTTACGCTAAGCTAACTGTTACTACCTGTTTCCAGCCTTTGTGCTAAGCTAGGCTAAGAGTTTGCCCCTGCTTCCAGTCTTTCTGTTAAGCTCGACTAACTGGTCTCTGAAGTGGATTAGATCCAGATGTGAGCTGACAGTGAGAACTGATGCACATCAGGAGTGGGCGGGGTCAACAGGTGAGGTTCAGGAAGCGTATATAGCTGAGCTGCTTCCTCCTGCTGTCCCTGAGTCGACTCTTTAGCGTCAGCAGGAATCATCCACCTCCCACCCGGTCCCTTAATGGCCGTCACGTTGCGCTCCTCCCAACTGATCGGCGCCTGAACAAAAACACACATCAGCTGATTGTCGCACAACGGGACAAAAGAAGAGAAACGTCTCTGATTCACTCACTTTAGCTGCCTCAAAGATCTTCATCACAGCCGCGGAGATCTCTGGTCCAATCCCGTCGCCGGGAATCATAGTGACCGTCTGCATCTGAGCAGGGAGAGAGAGAGAGACACAGAGGGACAGACAGAGGGACAGACAGAGGGACGGACAGAGGGACGAACAGAGACAGATCTTTAGTCAGCTGCTCATCCTGACGTCTGAATGACTAAAACCATGGATTGTTAATAAAGATGGACGTTAAGCTGAGGACTCAAGTAACAACATTGTAAAACACAGACACACACAGATGAGGAGTTCAGTGTAGTCGGGTTTCACAGGGACTTCACTCAGCGTGTGTGTGTGTCTGTGTGTGTGTGTGTGTGTGTGTGTGTGTAGGGCTGACCCTGAAATACTCACCCCTCTGGAAAAGGAAACTGAGGACAGAGCGGGTCTCCTCACCACACCCCCCACCACCTGGGACAACTAGAGGACACAACAGAAGGTCACTTCAACACACCAGGCCCAATAATCTCTCTCTCTCTCTCTCTCTCTCTCTCTAATTAACAGAGGTTAAATTAAAGTTTCCTGGCTCGTGAGCACGTGACTGAAGCAGCTTCGGACTCGAACACAGCTCGTGTCTCTTTCACCTTGTTCAACACAGTCAATGGTTTTCACACCTCGTTCGTTTGAAACTTCTCAGGTTCTGAATCTCATTAAATAATGAAAACAAACTAAAGTGTGAGACACGTTCTGTGAACAGCTCCTCGAGGTTCTGTGTGTTTGGATCACTATGGAACCTGAACGTGACCCACTCTGTTTCCATCAATGAGCAGTTTACTATATAAATCAAGTCTGTGACGGACATCCTACTCGCGCCGAACCGTGCACGTGGACCCGAGCTCAGCTGTGGAGCTCTGACGTGGTTCCTCGGAGCAGTGGATCGAGTCTAAAATACAGAAGAGACTTGAATTCATAGTTTTCTAAACGCGGTTTGGTTCAGGTGTCTCAGTCCGCCCCCGCAGCCCGAGCGCCTCAGTGAGGCTCCCCGGTGACAGCGGGGAGCCTCCCGGTTCACTGGAGACAGGCTCCCCGGTGACAGCGGGAGGCTCCGTGACGACCGAGCACCGACATGCGGATAAAGTGGCAGGCGTCCCGGTGAAGAGGAGGAGAGTCCCGCGGAGGTTCGACCCGCACCGACTGAAGGACACACGGCTAAGCTGCTAGTTGCTAAGCTGCTGGTGGCTAAATGCTAACAGCTGTGAATACAGGAGTTTGAGATAAAAACCCATGTTCCCAGTGGAAACCAGTCTGCAGATCCCTCTCATGCACCAGTTCACACGCGTTCCACTGTCGTTCACCACGTTCACTCGCTCATTTCACTCAGTTTCTCACCATTGACCTCCACGCGTTGCCGGCCATTCTGCTCACTGGGACAAAGATCCTGTGACACACACAGAGCTGCCACTCCAACAGTCTCCTCCCAGCACAACCAGTAAGGGATCCGATCAGATGAAACCAGAGGATCTTTGCAAGTGGAAATCATTATCACACTTTAAAGTAGAAACTGAGAAATAAACACAATTTATATTTTGTTTTGTTTGTGAAAATGTGAATTTGTGAAGTAACCAGTAAATAAAGCTTAAAGATTAATGTAGTGGAGGAACATTTTGAATCAAGAATATGAAAATATAAATGCTTGTGTATTTATGTGTATATCTGCAGCAGGATGGGATCATATAAAAAAAAATGGAGGTGAGGAAGAACTGGTTATTTTCCATCGCTGGTCAAATGGATTAAAAACAAATCATTATTGACAGAGCTCAGTTTTTTCTTTGTGTCATTTTGAGGTTCATACAACTCAACTTTATTTAATATTAATCATCCTAAATATTACATTCTTATGTGAAATTTAACACTAAATTAATTTTAAAAATCACAGATTTTGATTCGCAGGACGTTGGTGTGATTCACCTGTGATACAATAGACGATCTTGGTGCACAGCGGAAGTGGATGACGTCTTCACCTGCAAGCTGACGTCATTACCTTCTGTCTTTTTATAGTAATATTTTTGTAGGATAGTGTAATTATTTGAAATGTTTTGAAGCTGTGAAGTTCTATATATTATTTGTATACAACACAAATAGCCTGTATAATATGATTGTGTTATTAAGTCTGTTTGATTCTCATGTGAACGTTGAAGGTTTTTGGCTGACAAGATAAATTAATAAATAAAACGACATAAAATAAAAAATATGAATCATTTCTTTTACAGCCAATTGAAGACTTTAACTGTACGAAGATGAAATAAATAAATTTAAATCAAAGTAATTAAATGACGGGTACATCCTATGTGCTGCATTCAAGAGCATTCAGGAATCTTTCCTGACCTCATAAAACGTGATTTCTGACCCTCTCTATTGATAAATTCTGTTTGATATATAATTTCCTAGTATGAATGATGAAGTAATTGTGACCTACACTAGTAACTTCAGTGGGAGATCCACCTTTTCCCGTTTGAAGCAGATATTTGAATTGAAAGTTATTTTTTACGATGAGCACCTGAACGCATCAGGCTGCTCCCTTCATCTCCTCTTCTGCAGCTCAGAGTCCGAGACGACCAGGACCAGGACCATACCCGGACCAGGACCCGGATCATACCCAGACCAGGATCAGGATCACAACCGGACGCGGACCAGGATCACATCTGGACCAGCACCAGGATCAAATCCGGACCAGGACCAGGATAACACCTGGAACAGGAGGATTAACCCCAGACCAGGAGGACTACACCTAGTCCAGGAGGATTATAACCAGACCAGGAGGATAAGATCCAGACCAGAAGGATTAGATCCAGACCAGGAAGATTAGATCCAGACCAGGAGGATTAGATCCAGACCAGGAGCGGATGTGTGAGGACCAGCTGATGGATGGTCTGAGATCAGCGGGGGACCAGTGAGATGCAGCGCTGTGATGCGGCGGTGTGATGGGACAATTAGTCCAGCACGATGGGAAACAAACAGACAACCTTCACCGACGAGCAGCTGGAGGCTTATCAGGTGACTGCTTCAGATTAGACCCAGTTCACAGATATCACACTGTGTTCACACACAATACACAGACTACACCCAGTTACACAGTGTTTACATATACTACACAGATTACACTTTGGTTACTCAGATAACACAGATAACACAGTGTTTACATATACTACACAGATTACACTGTGTTTACATATACTACACCTTGTTTGCTCAGAATACACCTAGTTTACATAGATTAGTGTTTATATATATTACATAAATTACCTTTACACAGAGTTTTCACAGTTTACATAGATTGCACCGTGTTTAGACAGATTCCAATGTTTTAACATATATTACATAAAACTATGTAAATTACACCATGTAAACTCGGATTACACTGTGTTTACATATAATAACAGATTACACCCTGTTAAAATTAGATATAATAAACTGTGTTTATACAAATTACACCATGTTTATACAGATGAAACAGTTTTTATTAAGATAACACAGATAACATAGATTACAATTTGAACATGGGTCAGTTCCAAAAACACAATCAAATCCATGTAATCAGAGAAACATCTAAATAACAATCTACGACTGATCAGCGGATATAGATTAGAGATCCAAACAGATTACAACAGATTAGATTAGAGCAAATCAGATTAGAATAGGACAGAGGAGAACAGAACAAATTACATTAGAACCCAACAGACTAGAGGAGACCAGATTAGAACAGGACATATTCCAACAGAACAGTTTAGAACAGAACAGTTTAGATTAGAACCTGATAGATTAGGACAGAACCGAAGAGATCGGAGCAGATTAGCACAGATTAGAGGAGAACACAAGAGATGAGAACATTTTAGCAGAGACGCTGTCTGATTGGCTGAGCTCCAGTCTCTCGACATCCTGATGTTGACTGATGATGTGAAAGAAGATCCTCCCAGAGGATCAGCTGCTCTGTGACTCACGGTGGCTCCATCACCTCCATTTGTCTGTTTACATGTTTGTTGACATGTTTGTTTACATGTTTGTTTACATGCTTGTTTATAGGACTGCACCTTCTTCACCCGGAAAGAAATCCTGCGGTAAGTTATCAACATGTTCATCTCACAAATCTCACAAACACCATCAGCACAGAGAGGACATGC
>CM028859.1:2000689-2027307 GCA_016801935.1 Platichthys stellatus
GGGGGGGATGAGGGGGTGAGGAGTGAGGGGGGGGTGAGGGTGGCTCTGGATCTAACATCACGTGTCATCTTCTCTCTGCAGCAACTTTCACATACGAATATGATGCTACAGAGGAGAGCTGCCTCACCCCCCCTCAGTGCCTGTCCTCTCTATCACCTGTGGAGGGATGTCCTCCAGATGTCCTCCAGACGTCCTCCAGACGTTCTCCAGACGTCCTTCAGCAGGAAACGAGGCCGGACTCAGGTCTGGTCTCTGGTGAATACAGATCAACAGTTTGTGCATGAAACTTTTCTCTTCGTTAACTTCTGAGCGAAGAGGTGATCCAGGAGAGCGTCTCCGAGGTCGGACGTCTCCTGTGGACATGTGGACACACAACAGGGCTTCTCTGACTCCAGTGCTTTGACAGAGACTTTTTGAAAAGCACACCTTTAAAGGGCAAACAGTGAAGAGCTATGCAATCTTTCCTCATGACGTGCATGTTGTAAATCGCTTGTAGCTGCAGCAACTTTCTACGTGTGGTGTCGTGATGCACAATGACAATCATAGAAACCTGTGGATCAGCTGGAAGGGCTCTCTCACCTGTAACACACCTGATCACACAGCCGTCACTCATCAACACCTTTTCTGGCTCCGCTCAAATAAAAGATTTTTCTGTGGCTTCACGACGACTCTTATCTTCTCTTGTAGGAAATAAAATCTCCTGATGAAACTGAGACAAGTCCTGGACTTTACTTTACAAACCAGGTGCGAGGAGCTGGATCCACAGAGCAGCAGTCGCTCCTCTACCTCCAGAGCAGAACCCGAGCTGTGAGAGTGGAAGCTGGGTCAGTTTCATTATTACATTATGATGCTCTGCTGCCTCCGGCTCCAAACAGACGGATCGATCTCCTCTGTCTCCTGACACGTCCACGAGGTCTCAGCTTCAGTTTCACCTGAATGCGATTAGAGCCACTTCACTGTTTATATAAAGACAGAGAAACGCTCGGGTCGAATCTGATGACATTTAAAACCTCAACACAGCTGACGATTCAATATGGAGTCCGTCCAATCATCAGGCAGCAATCACTTCAAATGCTCCAATCACAGGACCCCACCTGCAGCCTGTGTGTGTGTGTGTCTGTGTGTGAGAGTGTGTGTGTGTGCTATCTTTCCTGTTTTGTGGTGAAACAGCAGAAACCTCCTGGACCTCTGGTTTGTTGTGTTACACTCCCCTCTGGTGGTCAGAGACGGGACTATCCCAAATATAACGAAACATGAAGAATAAAACTATTAAGATTAATTAAGAGAAACAGGTATCAGGTCGTTTTGAATAAACTTTTAACTGAGTGAATTTAATTAAGAAAAAAGTGTTTCCTGCTGAGCTGCTGAATCAAATTCGAACCGTTTGAATGTTTTCATGAATTTGAAGAAAATTTAAATTTGAAGACTGAGCTGAAATAGTCGAATAGTTTGAAAAGCAAAACCTGCTGAGTCATGTAGAGGATGAGAAAGATAAAGACTGAACCAGAGAAGCTGAGGAAGGAAATGAATCAAAGAAAAGATTGATCCTGAAGGACGCAGAGAAAGATCATCAGAATCAAAACATGGAAAGTTTGATATTTGAAACGTGATATCATTGATCACATGACACAGCAGCAGTCCAGATTTAAACCAATCACATTTCACTTCATGAGGAGAAGTCTGAGGTTCAGAAGACGACGTGTCGGTGGAACAAACAGCTGCTCCACCGTGATAAGATCTTCAGGGGCAGGGAGGTCAAAGGTCGTGAGTCAGTGTACTTCACTTTATAATGACTTCTATATAAAGAACTATATAATGAGCTCATGGATAAAAGAGAGAAACGTTTTCTGACACTACTCTGTCACTGTCGGAGGATCATGATGAACAACAACGTCAGCCAGTGGCAAATATAAATAAAGTATAAAGTCACTCGTTAGTGACAATCGATTGAAGTTGACTTTTCCCGATGCATTGTGGGAAACAATGATGTATAAAAACATTGGTTTTGTCCACAGCCGGTGTCTGTGGACAAAGAGCAGGGGGCAGCACACGGCTCCAGCTGAGCTGAGGCAACGAGGTCAACAAGACGCTGGACTGTCAACACGTGAAGAGCTGAAGAGTTTGTGATGAACTCAGGGAACCTCTGACTCAGAAATACTCACGGGGGGGGGGGGGTGTCCTCGATGGACTCGGCTCACCTCACACAAAGAAGTAGTTTTCAGGGTTTATTCTGTGGGGGGTTCATCATAACTGCTGCTGCTGGACTAGATCCACCACAGACCATATCCACCACAATCCAGATCCACCACAGACCAGATCCACCATAATCCAGATCCACCACAGACCAGATCCACCACAATCCAGATCCACCACAGACCAGATCCACCATAATCCAGATCCACCACAGACCAGATCCACCACAATCCAGATCCACCACAGACCAGATGTGCTCTTGTGATCACGTGTGTTTTGACCGGGGCTGAACCCTGAAGCTCTGTAACAATCACACATCCCAAAGCTCAGCGTGTGATTGGTTGTCTCCAGATGTTTCACTGGGGAAGACATGGAGAAATGCTCAGGGTCAAAGGTCGCGTGGTCTCTTCTTCTGTGGTGGATGATGACGAGCGACCTTCAGGCCCCTGGCAGCAGTTCAGTAAACAAGACGAAACCACAGAAGAAGAGACACAAGAACAGCTGCTCCTGTGAACACACAATGACACAACATACAATACAAAACACACAACCCAACTTACAATGACACAACATACAATACAAAACACACAACAAAACACAACACAACTTACAATACAAAACACACAATATTACACAACAAAACACAAAACAATATACAACACAAAAGAACAACCAAACAAGATTGAAAACAAAACACACAACAAAAAACTAGTTTTCACTCTTGTCATTTGTTAAACAGTTTGTGTGTCTGTGTGTGTTTCACTTCCATTGTGTTGCAGGGACCACAAGCATCAACGACCACAGAGACGCCAAAAAGTGTAAAAAGTTGAGTTTATTTCTATCAAAGAAAAAACATCTTACATATTTTTTTTGTTTGTTTTTTACATTTTCATACAAAATTCACAGTTTGAGTGAAAAGTCGACATAAATATTTCGGTTGAAGACCAAAAGTGAGACGATGCCAAACACAACACGCTCACCGAACACGCGACAAAGGTTCCAGAAACATCACGACACAACGCACACGTCTGAAATGTGAAAACATCTTTTTGAAAACAACGACAGTTGAAGTTTGGATTTTGTTGAATTCGTCACAGATCAGACTTTTAATCACAGACATGAAACTTCCTGAATCCGAAGAACGAACTGGATTTCACAGAGAAACTATAGAGGAAATTATTATGATTATTATTATTTGTGATGGTGCAAAAATTTGACTTGATGTTGTCTTTACATGTGACACTTGAGATAAAACAATAGAAAACAAGAAGTTACAAATATTTACATACAAAGTTTTCAAACTGCTCATCGATAAGATCGTGATCAGAGTTAATGACCACACAGAAGAAACGTGTCTTTTATTTTAAACCACAACAGTGCATGAAAATATTCAGACGGTGCAATAGGAAAATAATTCCCACCTGATTGGATGAAGCAGATCATGTGATCCCTGGTTGATTTGTTTTTATTCACAGACGAGTAAAAATCAAAGATTAGCGTCAGTATAATTGGTTGTGTAAGTATAAAACATGTGAAAGCTACCGTGTTCTTTTGTTTTGAAAGGATTGACTCTGCACTTCCTGTGATGCAGGAAATACTCCGGCTGATGGACAAGTCACTACAGCAGCTCGTCTCACTGAGCGCGCTTGTTTCACAGTCTCTCGCCACCGGGAGGAGTTAGTACGCTTCGTGCACCACCCCTCCCATCGATGACCAAGATCGGCACAGAAGTTTCATCATCAGTCAAACTAACGATGATCCACTGTTTGCTCGGAATAATCGATAAACAATCATAAATAATAATAATGAGCCTTGACGTCGACTTTAATCTGGACTTAATCCTGAGTTACACTCGTGGCTGGAGTCGAGGTTCGGTCCTCCATGGATAACGCTAAACACACATCCATGCTCCTCGTGGGCCCCCCAAGACGACGCACACGTTTGTGTTGTTGTGTTGTTGTGAAGTGGTGAAAGTGTCGTCACAGTTTAAGGGTCAAACTGTGGAGTTCATTCTCAGAACCAACAGGGGGCAGCGAGTCGGGGGGTTCGTTCAGATCCTTAATCTAAATCTAGGTCTTTGGTCCTGTAGGCCGATTAGATGCTAAAGGGACTCACTGTCGCCTCTTGAGGCACAAAGTGGTATTACAAGAGGAGATCACTGGTTAGCATGCTGGCTCCAGTAGAGATAAGGTGGATTTGAACTGTGTTAAGGACCACGTGGGCGGAGTCGGGCCGTGTGTCGGGGTCGACTGGTGCGTGACTGTAACCTGACAGTGTCACTGCGTCCTGACGTTCAGTGAGAAGTGACGTAACAAGCCCAACGTGAAGCTGAAAGTGAAAAACAAACGACAGAAATAACATGAGATATAGTTTCTTCCTTCAGCTCCTCGGAACCGGGTCGTGTTCCCGTTTGTTAACCCTAACCCTGCCCACTCGTCAGTGTCAGCACCGTCCACACGGGGGCGCCACAGGCCCAGACATTACAGAAACTAAAATAAACAATGTTGGTGCACCACTATGGAACAACACACAGATGTACATGTCACAGCTGTGGGAAGTGGTCCTCTAGTTGTTTCTACCACAGCTACTTGAGTTTCTCCTCCTCGTTGTTGTTGTTGTTGTTGTTGTGGAGGCTGAGGTCCAGGTCGAAGCTCGACTGCCTCCTCAGGGCGCGCGGCATCAGCTTCTTCTTCACAAACAGTTTCTGGAGGAAGCGGTTGCTGATGCTGGACGGGCAGTAGCTGTGGATGAAGTACATGAGCCCCACGCCGGGTCCCGCGAAGTAGCGCACCCGGGGCTGTGGCGACAGCAGCGCCTGCACGATGGCGTCGACCACGGGGGTCAGGTCGGGGTTGGCGTGGCTGGCGTAGCTCTGGAACAACTCCTTGGTCTCGGTCACGTAGTCCTCGCCGTACTCCTCGAGCAGCGCTGGGGACAGACCCTGGAGCAGCCGTCGGTGCTGCTTCTCCCAGTAGGCCTGGTTGGTGGACTGGCCTGCGGAGACAACAGAGGTTCAAGGGTTACTCATCAAACGAAGTCAACACAGGTCAAGAGTCAAATGAAAGGAGAACTGAGGAACTAGTGCCACCTACTGGTTACCTCCATGAACTGATTCCCACTATTCACTGAACAGCAGCCGATGAAATGAGCAGAAATTAATTTCCTTTTATTTTGGTGATTTTCTGAAGCTTATTTTAAAAAGTACGACATGTTGATGACCTCAAGATGTTGGTGAGGGGGATTGTGGGTAATGTAGTTTTCTGGTCGTGGGGAGAACAAATACAGTAAAGACTGAACCAAAGATGAGGTTCAGGTTTTTATGTCTGATCTTCAGATATAAGTCCTTAACAGAAGTTCCCAGGGTTAGGGTTGTGACTGTGGAGCAGAGAGACTTTGAATCATATTTATAATAAAACCTGTGTCAGTCTGTTATTTCAGCCGATCTATAAGAGCACAGATTGTTCAGCTTGGTGTCAACACATCGACTCGGGGGCTCGTCGTCACAGAGTTGATAATTATCTTGCTCCTCACTCATCTAACACTTGAGATCCATCCTGTTTCCTGAGATGATAAAGAAACAAGCCCCAGGTTCACCCAGGGTCTTTCAGAGCGTGTCACAGATAAACACATGTTATTATTGGAGTGTTTCCAGAGCTTCGACTGTGATCATCCGTAGAAGGAGGATAATAAGAAGCCCTGTCAACACCTTCAATATATTTTAATTGGTTTGGTTTGGATAAACTGTAAGAAACTATTTCTCATTTTTCCAAACAAAGGTTTCACTCATCGACGACCACGTCAGAGCTGTGAGAGCGTGTGCTGACAGGAAGCGTCTCTGGATGTGATGAAACGTTCAAACTCTTCTTCTGTTGTGGTTCCTCAAACCCACCAGCAAAAATCCCACTTTCATCTCAAAGAGTCTTTTTTAAATCCAAGTGTAAAGTTTATGAAAGTTTTATATAACGCTATAAAACTAATGTTTGAATGAGCAGCTGTGTTTGAGCCGGTCTACAGGAAACATCTGTATTTGTAGATAATTCAAAGTTAAGTAAACCTCTGACTGTACTGACTTTTAATTAAGTACTTAGATGTTCGAACTTTGACAGCTGGCTCTGGTTGTGGTGTTGATATCTGTTCTTTACCTCGAGGTTATAAAGCCGTCAAAAAGCGACTCTGGAGACGCTCTGATGAACAGATGTGTCCTGAACACAACTGCAGCACAGAGAGAATTATCTTTTCAAACCCGCAGCAGCAATGAAACCAGAGCAGAGGGAAACTCTCCTTCTGGCTCTGCTCACGTTCATCCATCTGCTGCTGATTCAAAAACACACGTCAGCAATTTGTACTTGTGTATGAAAACAGATGCTCATCCCACATGGGGAGAATGTTTTCCACAGCAGGAGGCCGTCGTCATGTTCAACATGAGATCAAACCACAACACAACCAGGAGGAGCATGAGGAGGAGCAGCCTGATCCGGTTCAACACATCCGATCGGTTTCTACGTTTCACCACAAAACTCAACCTGCTAACAAAGAGTCGACTCCTTCGTGTTCATGCTGGTGATGCTCTCAGGGTTTCAGCTGAATCCAACTAACATGTGGAGCAGCAGCTCTGTGCACTGAACACCTGCACCAATGAGACTGGGTGTCACTGGTGACACAACTGGGAACGAGCCAATCATTGCTCAGCATATTAGACACGGCTAATGTCAGTGGTCTGCTCCTTGAAGTCAGAGTCCAGGTTTCACCTCAACTCCTGCAGATGAGTCTCACCTGTCTTGAGGGGCAAATGGTTCGTCTGTGTGTGTCTGTGTGTGTCTGTGTGTGTCTGTGTGTGTCTGTGTGTGTGTTACCTGTCTTGTAGGAGGACGGCAGGATGGTGGACACCTGCACTCCCCAGGGCTCCAGCTCGTGGCGCAGGGTGGCGATGAGGAGGTTGAGAGCTGCCTTCGATGCTCCGTACGCTGCCAGACACGGGAACGGCTGATCACCTGAAACACATGATCATGACATCACACAGAGGCCCAACCAAGATGATGACATCAGGATGACATCGTGATGACACAATGACTCTTCAACATGTGTGTTGTTGGGTTAGGGTTTTCATGTCTGAGCTGTTTTCCTCTCGACCACATGTGAGGACAAAACCTGGAACATTCAATCAGGATCTATCCCAGCATGTGTAAGTGTGTGTGAGTGTGTGTGTGTGTCTGTGTCTTTGTGCGACCCTCACCGGCGGGGCTAGAGATGGTGATGACGCGACCTTTGGCCTGTCGCAGCAGTGGCAGGAAGCTCTTGGTGACGCTCAGCGTGCCGAAGAAGTTGACCTCCATGCAGCCACGGAAGTTCGACATCAACGACAGCTCGGCGTCTCCGTAGTTCACACACACTCCAGCGTTGTTCACCAGCGCCCACAGACCTGCACAACACACACAACACACACAACACACACACACACAATGATCATACATCTGTCGCGGAACTCGTGGAGTGACATCGTGACGTGATGACTGAAGATTCACATGATGTCGAATGTCAGAAGATTTTTCATGGAGTTAAATTCAACAAACAAACCAAACATGTTTTAATAATTCACCTGCAAACACGGATTTATCACATGACCCACCTGACAAACTAATGCACTATACATTTCTAATAAAGAATACTTCAGAAACAGTTAGTCATAGTATACTGTAAAAACATTGATTCCACTACGTAAAAATATTTCAATGAACTTGTGGGATTAATGTTTTAAGTATAAAAAGTATATCCCATTTCTCCAAGAAAAACGAAAACAATTTCGCAAGACTTTTGTGAAATTTCGCGATAGTTCCACCGTTGTGTCACACTGACGATTTTCTCACAAGTGTCCTGAGTAATTCTCCCTCCAGGCCACAACAGCAGGTGGCGCTGTGAGCCCAGTTACAGGCATCAGGAGGTCAAAGGTCAAAAGATTGAACCTGATTTAAAGCCACGCGACGATCAGACCCAACCAGACACGATTAAACACGCCCAGACACGGTGGACGAGCGGGTGACGTCTCTGGCAGTGGAAGCTAAAAGCACTAAAGGCACTGAGGCAGGATTCAAACCAGCCTCTGAATGCGCTCATTTATGGTTCTTGTTGAAACGGCCCAGAGCAGCGGCAGCATCTCAACATCACAGAGAGAAGATCAGAGACACAAAGTTGTCATCGTCCATCAGGTTTCACTGATGCAACAGCAACAACTCAGAACTTCACTCAATTACATTATTACACATGTATGGAGCATGAACACAGTTACTTTAGGACAACACACACACACACACACACACTGAGGTTATCTGTCAGCCTCTAACCTACAATCTCTTCATCGTTTATGAGTCTCTGTGGGAGTTTAGCTTTTTATGGTGTTAATTTCCTGCCAAGAATCAAACAACCACAACATGTTTTACAAATGACCCACATTACACCAACAAAGACACACATAACACACCACCATGGGATCAAGAGCCTTCAGCCACTCTGCTCTGGAACTCCCCCATCAACAAACACACAAATCATCAACAATAAACACACACCATATGTTTTACAACATTCAGCCAAGATTTCCAGGTTCTCCTCCACAGCAGCAGGTGGCGCTAGTTTCAGTAGAGCAGCGCGTGTTTGAATCCAGATGAATTTAAGATCCACTATGTCCACGATATGAGCTAATTCATTTTACTACAGTTCTTAAAAACTGTGTGTCTGTGTGTGTGTATTTTATCATCACATTATTAAAGACACGCACACGTGCCCTCATACAAACGCACACACACAAACACACGCACACACACACACACACACACACACACACACACACACACACACACACACACACACACACACCGTATCCTTAAATGACTTGGTCTGGGAAACTGATTTCTGTTTGTGTAACATGAGGACCTCTCTCTCTCTCTCTCTCTCTCTCTGTCTCTCTCTTGCTCACTTCACCTCCTCTCTCTCTCTCTCCCTTCACCTCTTTTCTCTCTCTCTCTTAATCACTTCAAGCTGTTTACACTAGTTTCTTCATCAGCTCTGCTGCTGCACTTCAGTGAATTCTTAGAAAACTGCAGGACACAATCCAACACACACATTCCTGTACAGCTCAGAGAACAAACACACACATGCACACACACAAACACACACAGGAGGAGTCACATGTTGTGCACAACAGAATGTGTGTTTACAGTGAAACTGAGGATGACCATGACTTTGCCTGAAAGGGCCAGAGAAAAGTCCAGGTGCAACATGGGAAGATGTAAACCACATTGTTAGCCTAGCTTAGCACAAAGACTGGAAGCAGGGGGACACAGTTAGCCTAGCTTAGCACAAAGCCTTGAAGCAGGGAGAAACAGTTAGCCTAGCTTAGCACAAAGACTGGAGGAAGAAGCAAAATGTTAGCCAATCTTAAAACAGAGACTGGAAGCAGATGGATACTGTTAGCATAGGTTAGCTTAGAACGAGCGGATACATTTAGCCTAGCTTACGTGTATTTTTAGTTGTTACCTCTGAGGCCCAGTTTGGCCCTGGTGTCCAGCAGGGCCTGGTCCACCTGCTGTGGCTGGGTGATGTCCACCTGGAGGAGGGTGAGGTGGGGCGAGCAGGTCCTCTGCAGCTCTCTGGCGCCCTCTCCTGACAGATCCAACACTGTGGCAAACACTTCAAAGCCCAGAGAATCGAGCCGCTTCACCGTCGCATGTCCGAACCCAGAGTCGCATCCTGCAGAGACACAGAGACCGAGTCAGGACCACAACCTGCACAGGAGATGTGGACTAGGACTCTGGATGTAACTCTACAGATCACACCGATCACCGGATCACAGTAATAATAATTATTAATAGCTTTGGTCATCATTTCTCTGTGTTCTGAAAAACTCCTCGTCCACACTGAGACATGCAGGGTCCAGGTGTGAGGGGAACGAGTCTGATGTTGGATGGAGGTTCAGGATGACTCTGAGCTGCTGTCGATGTCTGAACATGTTTCACACACAGATCACCTCTGACTCATTCTCTGTGGAACTGTCTGTTCTACGTGAGCAGTTTGTTGCAGACCAGACAGGTCCTGAGTCCAGATCAGATCTGAAACCACTTTAAGGGTAGTCTCGGGTTGATGACACAACAATATAAACTGTCGGTCCACTCTGAGATGGATTGTCTGAGAGAATCGTGATTAGCAGCTCAACGTGCAGAGAAGCAGTTCACATGTTTTCCCAGAAGGTCTCAGATAACCTGAGAACCTGCCGCCGTGGGGATCTGTCATGTACCCACAGCTCCCCCAGCTTCCCAGAAGTCCCAGCACCTACCACCCGATCCCCCGCGGTACTAGCTGCTCCGTTTGTTGTTTTGTGCAGCGGGCGCCTGAAAGAGCTCTGCTGGCGAGAGCGAGGAGGCGTTGGCTCGCTGCCTCACGCCGTGTCCTTGGAGGGTTTCCAGAGTCATGTCCCGAGAAGAAAGATAGAGTGAACGCTGGCTCCAGGAATAAATACCACAGCTCCGCTCTGTTACTAAAGAATCTCACTGAGGCCTGACAGTGTGTGATCATTCAGCTGATAACTGTGTGTGTGTGTGAGTGTGTGTTATATAAACCACAAACAATCATAGTGAAACATCGACTTCATCCTCTTTTGTCTCCAGTATGTAAAGACGACCACTGACTGTGAAACGACTGTTTATATAAACCATCACTGACTTTATGAAACAGCCTCTGACTCACTAAATAAACAAAAGTCTCCACTTTCCAAAAATCAACCCAAAATATTTCCGATACGAAGGCCGCCATCTTGTGTCTATGATGTCATGTGCATTCAGACTCTTTCCCGCCCATGTATGTGCTCAGCCAATCAGGCGAGTTAGGTTCATCTGTCAATCATGACGTCTCAATCTGTTTTTATATTAAATAACTGGAGGAGGGTTCTAGACTCATCCTGCAGCCAGCCACCAGGGGGAGGTCCAGATGATTTGGCCTCACTTTTTGGAACTGTCATGTCGTCCATCCGGATTTAGTCTGTTGCATGTTACATCATAATACTTTTGTCATCATCACAAAAGTCAATGATTCTTCCTCTTCCTCTTCCTCTTCCTCTTCCTATTCCTCTTCCTCTTCCTCTTCCTCTTCCTCTTCCTCTTCCTCTTCTTCTTCCTTTTTTGTTTCTGTTGTGGGGGGGGGGGGGGGGGACCACACACTGTCCAACATTCATCATCATGTTGACCTCTCACAGCACGCCCCCCTTTCTGCACTGAGGTCAACAGGAGTTAACTATTTGACGGACAGGTGCTAACCCCTCCTGCCCTGTTGGTCCTCTCATGGGACGACTCGTGCTGACGGGAAGTCTACGGAGTAACGAGATCGTTAAAGCTGAGGAGTCATCTCTTTGAGCTGTGACAGTTTGAGGTCGGCTTTATCGATGCAGGAGACAGATCCATCTCCGAGGAGGAGCCCCCTGGGGCCCCTCAGATGACGAAATAAACAGGAGTGTGTGCAGAGACAGCAGAGCACAGAGGCACAAGATCAGAAACACACATCTGTCTCTGGGTTTCAACATCTGTCCACACCGCCTCCACTGTCACACTGATCAGATCATTCACAGGTGGAGACAGGAAGGAGTTCCGGAGCGTCCCCGTGAAATCTGACAACCTGAGAACTGAGCTGTGGACGAGTCAGTGAATAAAAAAATTACATTTCAAAATATTTCAGGAGGAGAAATGATGACGTAGACCTTTAAACCTGTTAACAATAGAAGTCCCAGATTGCTTCAATTATCATTCCCATGTGTGTAAAGTTGACTTAGCTTGAGAGACACACCTGTTAAACGGATCGGTGTCAGGATTCTTCTCTAAGTGTTACACACACAAACTGAAAACTCAGAAGATGACAGACGACCCGACGAGTCTCTGACAGTAACAGTCCCTTATAAAAAATAAAGTAGAATATGTTAAGTTTAAATTATTTCTATAGAAAAACTGAGATGAGACGTCCACAGGATCCAGACTGTGAATCATCATGTTGAAGGAACTATTTAACAAAGAGCTTCTACAGAACTGATCAAACGATCTTTCACTTCTGTTCCCTTTGACCAGCAGCTGTGGTGAAAAGGTTAAAAAGACAAAGGTTTGAGTTGTGGTTTGTGCAGAGAGACATGTGGGGGTCTCAATGGCTCAGCACTCTGCAGGGGTCCTGAAGAGTTCCACTGGTTCCACTGGGTCCTGAGAAGCTTCTAGAAAGGTTAAATCAGGATCTTGAGATCATTGTAGAGATTCTAAGGCTCCTGTAAGAATGTGTCTCGCTGTAGTGATGTGATCCTGATGATAAACTTCAGTCGTCAGGTCTTTTGAGTTCTACAGGGGTCTGTCAGGTACAGTGTCCCCTGGCCACTTGGGGAGGTTACAGGCTCCTTAAAGCTGTTCCATCAGTGCATGAGGGGGCTCCTACATAGGTTCCTGATGCAGTTCTAGCAGAGATCAGTTCTTCATGGAGAACCTGTCATTGTTCCTGAAGTGTCTTTGTGGAAGTGCCTGTGATGCTCACTGGTTCTCTGGGTCTAAGTGACGCTCCTTGAAGAGAAGACATTCATGGGTTCTCAGTGGAGGTTCTAGTCACTCTGCAGTTCTCTGGCGACGATCGCCAAGTGTCCTGTTACTGGACTATGATTGGTCCCAGTCTGTAGACCATGACATGGAGCCACTACCTGCAGGGACAGACGGACAGACAGTCGGATCTGGAGCTTTGATGAGAGGAACAACTTTGGTGGATCCTTCGCCGTTTGGATCCTTGAGCAACATTTTCCAGATCTCTGCTGCTGCTTGTTCTGTTGCATAAATGAGAAGTGATTTTCTCTGAGGACAACTCGAACATGGATCGTTGCTTCACCACTTGGAACCTCAGCAGAAACGAGCTGTCGTCCAACTGTGAGCAGAGGTCATGTGACAGAACAAGGACGACCTCGGAACAACGAGGAGTCCGAAGCTGAAGATGATCTGACGACATGTTGGAAAACCATCAGAGCGCGACCTCATCAGCACTGATTGGTTCTGTGTATACATGAAACTGAACCTGATGAGCGAGAGAGAGAGAGAGAGGGATAGAGAGAGAGAGAGAAATGTGAAAATAAGAATCCAGTCTTACGGAACGAGAGGAAAAAGAGACGGAAAGAAGAGATAGTAAGAAAGAAGAGGAGGAATGAAAAGAGGAGTCAGATGCAAACAGACGTGGCTCGACCTGTTTCTTCTTCTCTTGTTTCTTTTGGAGCAGTTTTCCTGCAGCTGTGTAACTGAAACCTTTGGACCCGACATCAGTGTCTCCTGAGGTTTCGCCCTGGAAACTGTCCGTCATCTTCCACCGATGGATGTCCAGGAAACCATGTGACCACGTGTGACCACATGTAACCACATGAAGGGACGCCGCCGCCCCCTGCTGCCTGTAACCATGTGAATCTCCTGCTCGGACGCAGACCCTGAGACTTCAATCCTCATCCTGTGAAGAATGTGGCTCTTGAAGAACCAGTTACCTTCTAAGAGGTTTACTGGTCTTTCTTTCCTCCCTGTGCTCTTATTTCCAGTGACCCCACGCTGACCTTCAGCAGCTTTCTGCAGAGCCACTTAACAGCGAGCTGGTGATCGGGAGCTCAGGCCTGGACCGGGTTTCAATCTCCACTGAGATGTTGTTTTACGTCCAGATTGAAATGTGAGCTGAGGGGAAGTGAAACCTGAATTGTGAAGCAGCTGTCGTCACTCCTCCGTCTCTCCTCCGTTTGCTTGAAAAGACGACGTGCAGCTTTCTAAGTGCTCCGTGGACGGGGGGGACATTCGGACACGTTATGTGTGGGATTATGAATCATGTTGCCACGGCATCAGATGACCTCCTGCTGCTCTCTGGCCGGCACACTGCTCAGTCTGCAGTTTATGAAGATCTGAGTTGAGACATTTATGAGCAGAAATCCGGACGAGGAGTTGAAGATCTTCCTCTGGTTCTTTTACGTGTCTGTATTTATAACTGAGCTGAGTTCAGCTGCTGCACAAATGTTTTATTTCATGTGTCCGGAACTTGTTTGTCTTGTTTTAGATTCAAGAGTTGAATAGAGACGTGTTCTGCAGCCAGAATCTGACTCTACATCTTATATTGAGTCTGTGATCATCAACGATGTAGAACCTGTTGAGTCATGTGACCTCAGGCCGGGTGGATGAAGAGCTCAGCGATTTTTGTTTAACCCACATTTGTCTTGTTGATGTAAACGCTGCTCCTCCCTGTGTGGGAGGTGATGGACACACAGTTCAAAGTGTGAACTCACAAACGCACAGGAGCAGAGAACACAGCCGCCGCCGAGGCTCATGGGAAACTTGTTGATGTGTGTTTACAGGTTAATGTTTGACTGAAGCAGTAAATTCTTCTGTGTTAAGAAAACTGTGAGGAACCAACTTCAGAGTTTAGATCCTCTGTCCTTTCTTCATGTTACACTATAACACAGTTATTATATTTAACTTAACATGAAGGAGAAGAAGAAAAGAAAAACTTAACTTAACGTCAAACATGAAAAACATATTTCTTTATGTTTGCTTTTTTAAATGGAGGAAAATAGAAATATTCTGCTCATCTATAGTTTTCCTGAACAAGACGAATCGTGTCCTTAAAACATTTGATTCAGAGGACGAAAAAAAGTCCAGAAGTCAAAGGGACGAAATAGTGGACATAATTAATTTAAGGAAGGAACTCCATTTCCTGAAAACCAATGTGAATGATCCATTTGGCTCCGTGATTGAACCATGTTGTTGATAAAGTTTCTCATGTGTCTGTATGTTATGTTTCATAAGAGCTTTGTCTCCATTCAGGGACGGAATCCTTTGAAAGCTGCTTTTAAACTCTGATTAGCCTGTTCCATTTTGAAGGCTCCTTCAAATGGAGCAAACCAAAGCGTCCGTCCGTCCCTGAGAAGCGAAGGCTGGAACAGTTGGATCCTCCCGGGACCAACGTATCCCAGGATGCATTGTGCTTTTCAAAGAGGTCGAGGCGACGGAGAGCAAAGAGACGTCCGAAGCTTGAGAATCTCTCTGAACTGGTCTGGAGGCACCGGACGCTTCACGAGGAGAAAACAAACTAACTCAAACTTTCTGGGCATGTCCAACTTTAGCTTTGTTGCTAGGCAACAGCAATAAGGGCGGGGGGAGGTGGCGGCGCTGATGACATCATGTCTCCGTCCACCAGAGGACATGTAGAGTCCAGAACCTGAGTGTGAACATCATGTTCGTTTCCTCTGGTTTTTCATTACGTCAACATACATTTGATGAAATGAAAGAAGCATGATCCTCTCGGTCACATGACGACACCTGATCGTGTCCTGGACGTGTCCTGGACGTGTCCTAGACGTGTCCTGATGTCCCACCTGGACCAGCAGCATCCGTCTGTCTCCATGGAGACATGTGTTCTCCAGCCGGTGACCCGTCAGACTGTGTGTGTGTCTGTGTGTGTGTCTGTGTGTGTGTGTGTCTGTGTGTGTGAGTCTGTGTGTGTGTCTGTGTGTGTGCAGATTACATGTGAGCTCGCTTCCACGGAGTCGTGTTATCAAACAGTCGCATTAATCTGCAGATCTGATTATCTCATTAACACAAAGGGCCCGAAGCCAGCTGGACGTCGACAACAGGGATCTGATTAAGTCTGCATGGAGCCGGGAGCACACACATGTCAGCTGGCACACACACACACAGACACAGACACACACAAACACACACACACACACACACACACAGGGATGTATCTCCATGACTTCAGAGGACGTCACTAAACAGAACCTCAGCCTGACCTTCACCGACCTCTCACACACGTTCTCACCTTCAGGTTGAACCAGTCACTAAACAGAGATTTGCTTTTTGTCCTCATAAACCGAGAGAAGTTTCACAGTGGGTCCTCACATTGTGTGTAAGACACACACATACACACACAGCATCACAAGTACACACGTCAAACAAACAGTTGTCTTATCAGACTCATTTCCTCGATGCTCAGATAACAGAAAGTGGGACAATGACCACACACACTCACACACACACACACACACACACATGCACACACCTCTGTTGTTCATGGAGATTATTCTGCTGATGAGAGCAGTGTTTAGTTAGTGTGGGTTCTACTGTTCTACTTTGAGAGCTTGGACCTGGTTCTTGCCTCAGAGTCAGAGTGTGACTCGTGTGCAGCTGAACTCTGGTTCACTGAGTTCCAATCGTTTCCACACATTTCGATTTTTTCTTGGATTCAAATCAAAGTTTTGTGAGTTTGAATTCGAGGGTTCCAATGAACTGCTGAGACTCAGGTTTGATTCTTTCCTGCTCAGAGACCCGTGAAAACCTGGACTCGGTCTCATCGAAGTGTTTTATGCTCAAGTTAAATAATGAAGCTGCTCAACCACAGCTGGAACCAGGCTCCAACACACACACACACACACACACACACACACACATGCACACACCTCTGTTGTTCAGGCACCAGACGAGGCCGAGCAGCATCAGAAGCAGCAGGGCCGGCATGCAGAACGCCCACAGGCGCTCCATCAGCACGGTGACCCCCAGCCACGCCACCAGCGTGGGGGCGGTGCTCAGGTGGGACGCCAAAATCTTCTTCATGGCTCCACCAACAAACACGGCTAGAACACCCAGGTAAATCCAGATGGGGAGAGTGTAATCGTCCATCATCAGAGAAGAGGAAGAAGAAGAAGAAGAAGAAGAAGAAGAAGCAGAAGAAGAAGAAGAAGAAGAAGAAGGAGGAGGAGGAGGAGGAGAAGAGGAGGAGGAGGAGGAGGTCCAACTGATTTACCTGTCTTTACCTTTCTCTCACTCTCTCTCTCTCTCTCTCTCTCTCTCTCTCTCTCTCTCTCTCTCTCTCTCTCTCTCTCTCTCTCTCTCTCTGGTGGTCGAAAGTGAGCGTTCTTGCAGGTTAGTGTCAGTCAGTCAGGGTGTGTGTCTCTCTACCGCTCTCCCTCTCTGCTGCTCACACACTCTGCCCTGTGCACAGCTCGTTCCTGCCTCTCTCGCCCTCTCTCTCACAAACTCAGTGTATATATAGAGGAGAGCTGCAGGGGGGGAGGGACTACAGGCTGCAGCCCTGCATCTAATCTGCAGCACACACACACTCACACACACACACACACACACACAAACACACACACACACACACACACAGAGGACAGTACACTAACATACATTCTCTGTGGACTCACTCTCACTTTAACAACAGCTGTGTAAATCTCTAAAAACTTGATCCTAACCAAACCTAAAGACTCATTAATGCTCAACGTTGGATTCAAACACAGAAACAGACGAACACTCAGAATACATGTGTGAATATCGATAAGACACACACACAGACACACACACACACACACACACACACACACACACTCCTGCAGACAGAAGCTCTTCCAACAGGTTATGATGTAACACAGTGTTTTAACTTCATTGTTGCAGAAGAAGCGCTGCCCTGTTCATCCAGGAACAGAAAATATGAATTCAGCAGATTTTTATAAAGATCAGCTCAAAGTGAAAGTGATTAGAAAACAGAAGAGGAGCGGGGGGGGAATTCCTCCATGTGATGCATGTGACCACAGCACCTATAGCCGGTAGCAGTTTGATTTGAAGCCCCTCTCATGTGGCTGAGAGCTCCAGACGACGAGGTGGGACTTCACACTCTCTCTGACCTTCATCTCAAAGTTCAGCACAGAGCTGCTGTTTGTTCACATTGTGACGTCCTGAGTCTCCACGGGACAAAGAGCCACAGAGAAGAAGCGCCAGCAGCTTGTTTCACTTTTCTATAAGTTTACTGACTCAATGTAAAAGTCTGATTTACGGGGCAGCTGCTCAGCACGAGGCTTCAGTTAACATACATGCATCAGATTCACACAAAGACAAAGACACACAACGTCAGAAGCTGTTTTAAGACCTGAACTGAGGTTCGGACATGTTCCCCACATGTTCCTCACATCTTCCTCACATGTTCTGCAGGTTCTGTGTGTGAGAACAAATGTCTGAGTCAGTGGCTCTGGACATGTTCTGGATCTTCTCCTGCAGCCTCCTGGTAGAATGTGTGTAACATGTCAGAGTGAGTCCATGTGAGGAACCAGCAGGACAATGTGTGGAAGCTTCTCAGAGAGCGAGTGGACGTGTTGATGAGGTTAGAACCTGGTCAACCAGCCGTCTGCAGCCTCTATGGAACTCACCTGCACCGTCCCCCCTGACACATGACTGTAGATCACGACCACTTGAATCGAATGGATGGAATCTGATGTGAAACAGCTGCAGACGAGTCAGAGGTTTGTGACGAGTCATCTGATCAATGAGAGTTAAAACCACACGTAACTCTTTTACTGTATATATTGTTGTTTTTTTCATATTGTTGTTTATATTGTTCGATATTGTTGTTTTTATATTGTTGTTTGTAAAGTGCACCAACCACACCAAGGCAATTTCCTCTATGTGCAAATATACATGGCAATAAAAAGAATTCTGATTCTGATTCTGATGGAGAACCTGACGTTTGGAGATAAGATGTAGAAACAGTTATGAGCATCAGAGTCGTCTCTCTTGAGAATCTTTTAGTTTTGATCTGCAGCGTCTCCTCGGTGACCCTGAGGCGAGCTCCGATCCGGACCCGGGTCGGCGCCGCGGCGAGCATCCTCACCACGATTACCTGCTGCTGTGGACACGCCCACTGAGCTCTCACCCCTGTCCCTTAATCCCAGAGGCGTTTTGACGAGCAGCCGCTGCTCACGTGTCCCAGATCAGCTTTACCAGTCAGACCGTGACCCCCCCGGCCTTGCTGGGATGTCCCACAACCTGCAGATTAAACACAAGACACACCACAGGAACTTGACCCACAGATCCGAGACCGCACACAGAGTCCAGACGGGCGGGTCACCTTGGTGAAGCTGCATCTCCACACTCTGTCTCAGCGAGGACGAGTGTGAGACGGACGCAGCAGGATGTTACTTCACACAATCCCCCGAGGAATAATCCTTTATTTGTTGAAGTTGAGGCAGAGGACACAGTTCCTGGTCACACACGGATCAGCAGCACATTCTCTACTCCAGTGGAAGATATCTAAAAACAACTCAAGTGGAAGTTAAAGTCTCTGTTCTCAAGTAAAAGTTCACAAGTTCAGGCTCTGAAATGTCCTCAGAGTATGAAAGTACAAACTTCCCCCTGAAGGTCGTTCCTATCCCGACTGAGACTCATGTCACATTAATATACTTCAATGACTATTCAACCTAAACCGATCTTAGGTCAAATCAAACAAAAACAATAATCACAGGTTAAAACAAGATTTGTGAGCATTAAAATGTGTTACGTCCGTTGTGCGTTGTGCGTTGTGTGCACTGAGACACACACAACAAGGAGTGGAGTCCATTAAAGATGAAATCCATCCTGAAGTCGAGAAGTCAGCACACAAATTAAAAAACATGGTATTGAAGCAGTAGAAAGTTCAGATATTTGTATTAAAACGTTACGAGCAAAACTGACAAGTCTGGAGTAACAGAAGTATCTAAAGTAAAGTAACAAAGTATTTTTACTTTGTTACCTCTGAGGGTGTCCTTCCCTCCTGTCTGAGGCCTCAGCTCCGAGCCCATTGGTTCCCAGTGAGGACACGAAGAAGAACGTGACGCAGGTTCCAGTCTCATTCACGTCCCTGACCAGAAGAAAGTGTCCAGAGTTTGACTGTGCAGGTGGAGATCAGGATGTTCTGTGAGTGTTCTGAAGCCAGTGTCTCTCTTATCTGATGTCCTCACACCGTGGGCTGCGTTCAGGGACCATCGTGGAGTCACATCACGTTTCTGACGCTGAAACAAGTCAAACTCATCCGTCGTCTCAGTGAAACTTATTTTCCCTCGTGTGAATCGAACTTGTCTGAGCAAAAAACCCCGAAATCGTCTTATGTGTGTGTTGTGAAAATGATAGTAAAGTATGAACGTTGTAGATGATGATTCCAAGTGGACTTTTAATCCAACCGAGGACTTGAACTTCTTTAACTCTCTCTTTCAGGGACACACCTACATACTAATGAGTCAAACTTTTGTTTTTACCAATACCATATACTTGGTCTTGAGAAACTGAATTCTTGAGGCCCCATTTGTTTGCCCCGTCCTCCACAAGATTTAAATCCATTTGAATTTCTACAGCCAGATGATAAATACTCTTTCCCCTCCTCCAAATGAATCATCTGAAAATAAAGACAAATCCGTAAGATTCTGAAAAACGTGATTTACTAAAATATTGATTGAATCCAACCGCCGAACTTTCCATTTCTAACTCTGGCCGGTGCTGTGGACTCTATCGTTCAATCAATACCAGACATTTTGTTTTTATTAACATTTCATTTGTATGAACTACCATCATTTATAACTACCGTGTTCCATCTATCTTTCCTCAATAAAAGATCCATTGCTATCCCTTATATTATTTTTTTCTCTGGTGCCAAACACCACATCTGCAAAGGAGATCTTGTGCTGACCTCTGACCTCTTGCTCTGTTTCAGAAACTGACTGCATTCCCAAGAAGACGCCAAACGATGCGGTCACTTCACGTCTTCCAGGATCGTGACCTCCCCCGCACTCTGCACACCTGGGGCTGCAAGACGTCCCAATGTGTCCAGACCTTTGGAAAAGGAAGTCGTCCATAATTCTTCTCTTGAGGAGCCAGACAAGCAATTTTTACTCTTTCTGGAAGAACTTCAGCAGAAAAGTGATCAGAACGGGAGTGTTTGGATTTCCAGCATCATGGACAAATCCCTCAAACTCTTTCATTTCTCCTCCTTTAACACCTTCCTTTACTTCCTTCTCTGCCAGGTCGGCCCAAACGTGATAAATTAAACCATCTTTTGTTTGCTCTCAATTTATCACTTCCACCTTTTTTTATATTTTCTTGTCTTTCTTCTAATTACCTAACATTTTTACAAACCAACAAGATTTGTGTATTTGAAGAATTCTTGCTTCCGATGCATCGGCCACTGATTTACGTGTTCCAGCCACTTTCAGAGGCTCCTGCTAGTTGGTCTCTTATTTTAATCATTACTTTAAATTATTATTACCTCTTGTTATCTCTTAATATTTATCTCCAGCTCTCTCTGTTCTCCATGGTGAACCACAGCCAACCGGAGGAGAGGCTTGGGTATCCCCTCCACTTCAAACCTCTGACTCTATATTTCAAAACAGCAGTCATGAGGAGCAGAGCGAGAATATCGCTTAACGATATGATCAGCTATAATAATGCCCCCCCGACAAATGTACTTACGTCCCACCCACCTACTTCTCTGTGATGTCATCAACTTCTCTGTGATGTCATCAACTTCTATGTGATGTCATCAACTTCTCTGTGATGTCATCAACTTCTCTGTAATCTTATCAACTTCTATGTGATGTCATGCACTTTTCTGTGATGTCATGCACTTTTCTGTGATGTCATGCACTTTTCTGTGATGTCATGCACTTTTCTGTGATGTCATGCACCTTTCTGTGATGTCATGCACTTTTCTGTGATGCTATCTCCTTTTCTTTGTCTCTGTCCGTGTCCCTCTGTCCTCAGGACAAACGTCCCACAGTAGAGAGACTATGTTCCTGGTGCTCGCCTCCTAGAGTCGGGTCTGGTTGAAGCTTGTTGAGCCAAACATGCGTCCAGCTCTCTCTGAATGAACACAGCCCATTAGGGGCGCTGTGTTTGATCCCAGTGCACGTTGGCAGAGAGCGCCACATCCTCAGTGGACCAGCCGCTCCAAGAATCCAGTGTTTCAGAGCACCGCCTAAAAACAGACTGTGACACTATTGGCTTTTTGTCTGGAGCACATGTTGGCGGCTGCTCAGCCTCAGACCTCACAGACGGTCAGCGAGGGCAGGCGAGGCCACGAGCACGACTCCAACCGCGAGGGCCCCGTCCACCCCCGAGGGCCCCACAGAGCCCAGTCTGTGAACTGAGTGATCTGGCCTGTAGCGGGTTGTTCTGGTCTGTAGTGGTTTGATCTGGTCTGTATTGAACTGACCATATAAAACTTAAAACCTCTATTTAAACTGTTTAACAGAAAATGATTTCATCCCTTCAGAGGAGTCAAATGATCCGAGGCCTGCAGCGCAGAGGAAGAGGAGCAGGTACAGAAGCCTGGAGGTTCAGTTCAGAGAGCTAACCCACAGACTGAAACCCTGGAACATGTTGCATCTTCTCACACAAGCTCTTGAGTCCGAGGCTGAACTCAGTCCCTGCAGGAAAACAGCTGAAGGAGGAGGAGGTTAAGTTTCATAATGCGGACACGGGCTGGACGGGGGGGAAAACAACATGGTGGGGGGCAGTCAGGGTCATGTGACCTTCTCGGAAGCGCGAGGACAAAGCGGTGGGAGCGGCTCAGCACGTAGGGCTTCTGGTCCGGTCTGCTAAGCAGCACACAGGGAACAATGGAGCTGCAGATTGAGGTCAGTGTGTCACAGATCTCCTCTGCTGCAGCTCTTACCATGGAAACCAGTCAACACCTGTTGGGTGGTCACTGGGCGGAGCTACCTGACGAGGGCGGCGACCTTTAACTGTGTTCTAATCCTTTAGTGTGTGTGTGTGTTACTGATAATTATTAGTTTTCAATAACTATATCATTATTATGAATTATTACTCTGTGTAATAAGTTGCATGTTTATCAGGAATAAGGAGAGGATCTGAGGTCGGTTAAAGATGGAAGCTGAGTTTCAGCCTGATGATGAATCTTACGACAAACGGGTGAAGATGGTAAATGATGTCACACGATGGATAGATGGTTGATATGTATCGCGGCGATTCATAAAATATCATAAAATACATAATCTCATGGCACTTTACATGTAAACGCTGAAACCTTAACGATGATAGAGAAACCAACAGTTCCCAGAATGAGTGGAGAGAATGAAACCTCCAGGCCCCGACCAGCAGGAAGTGGCCAGTGGGCGCCACTTCCTGCTCCTCTCACCTGAGCCTCATCATCATCCAATCAGATCATCAGCTGCTGCACCTCGTGGAGCTCATGTTCAACTCCATCACGATCTGTTCCTCCTCACACCTTCGTCTCCAGCTTCTCCTTCACTGAGGTGTGGTGGCTCTGCGTCTGTGCTTGATGATGCTGAGAGTCACGGACATGTCTGGATCCGTGGACTTTATTAATGCTTTCATTTCCTGTTTATTTCTTCAGAATCCAATTATTTAATTTTTCTCACCTTCATCATTCTCTCGGTTAAAACAAATGATCATGTTTTAGTTGAGTCTCTGCTGTGGTGGATTCATTTGGAACTGAGAAAAACTCGGTTTCACAGATAATCTCTGTTACTTCAAGGGGGGGGGGGGGCTGAGTGCAGATGGATGCGTCTTCGAGCTGATTGGTCACAGGATGAGACAACGTGAGTTTCAACTGATCTGGAACATCCTGCCACAGAACGTCTGTGCTGCGGTTTGAACACTCTGACCTGGTTCAGGGGGGGGGGTTATATACAAAGTCAACTTCCTGCTCCGGCTGAAGAATGCTCCCTTTGTGGAGGTGGAGGTGCTGCTTGGAGGTCAGCGTGTGCTCGTCTCTCATTAGAGGATGGCGTGACACGAGGACACAGCCCGATTCAGACGCTGTCAAAACACTGCAAGTCCACAGTAAACAGGAACAGCAACAATAGCACGCTGGCACGCCTCATTTAACCATTAGGGCTTCAGCAGTAAACAACTTACTGTCTGTGTGAGCTCATTGGTCACATGTGAGCTCATGTCAAACTGCCCCTGGATCAGAGGGAGCAGGAGGACGCTCGACCAGCCGCTGAGCCGACCAGCCTCCACACAGACCAGTCAGTGGACAGACCAGTCAGTGGACAGACCAGTCAGTGGACCGACCAGTGAGTGGACAGGCCAGTGAGTGGACCGATGAGTTACTGGACAGACGAGTTTGAACAAAGTTGAAGTTGGTTTTAAGAGGAGTCTAGAATGTGTTGACATAACCAGCTGACTGAGCATCTCTTCATCTTCACAGACCCTGATTATTGAGTAAGGGTCACAACACTGCTCCGCTTCATTAAACCTCTGACCTCACTGTGACCTCTGACCTCCCAACCCACCCTTCAGTAATGACCCTCCTGTCAGAAAGAACTGAGGGTCTCACTGGAACCAATAAACACTGATTACTCAACAGTTAATCTGAACGGGCCCGAGTCCAGGACTGTCCCTGACCGCGACACTAATGCTTGTTCCTTTCCACAATCCTGTTCTTGGACAGCGTCTGTATAAACTCAGAAACAACAGGTTCAGATCATGTGAAGAACATGTTGACAATGTGTTGTAACAGTTTGGGAACTTGTAGAATATGAAACCCTCTTTTCCCAGTGTGCTCCAGCTCTTCTGGACAGTGGGTAACAAACATCTTCTCCTTATTCTTCTTTCGTCTTTATTCCCCCCCCCCCCCCCCCCCGCTACATTCATACCTGTCCCCCTCTAAACAATGGCAGGGGGGAGATAGTTACTCTGTGGCAAGTGGACATGCAGCTGCAACGTTAATACCACAAGTGAAAATATGAGTATGAAATAATTTTTTAAGTTATATAACTGATAATGAAAAGCATCGTATATTTATAGTAAACTTAATTCTTCCAGTAAACAATAATGCTTTGGAATTATAACTATTGATACTATTTTAATAACATGCTCAACACGTAGAGAAGCTGCCATGCTCTCTTCTGATCTTTTCTCATCTTTTCATCATGAACATGGTAACATGTGTACAACGTGTGTAGATCATGATGACAACATGTGAAGAACATGTTAGGTTCCTTCCTGTCTCCCAGCAGTTCTTCTTTCAGTGAACAGGTGACGTACAGTTCAAACCTTGATCCTTCACTTTCAGGAAATGATCTGCGTCCTGGATTAATGTCTCTTACATAAAGCTTCGCTGTTGTTATTGTTGTTTTGGAACGAGGTGGAAATACTACTCGTCACGGTCCCTGTTCCAAACGTAATGTTCCTGGTGGCGAGGTAGTAGGTGAGCCGCTAAGCAGCTTGGCAGAAGTAACTGCTTTCAACAAACGGAGGTTGGGTGTTCTAAGATAGTAGACAGCTTTAGCAGGATTGAACGGAACCTTTCCAAAAGACAATCTGACCTAATGCTTCCCGTTAAGACGGATAAACCCACGGTGGAAAACACATCAACTGGAAACAAGCAGATCGACACTACAGTCCGGAAACACAGTCTGACATCAGGTCTGACACCAGGTGTAAAACCAGGTCTGAAACCAGGTCTGACACCAGGTCTGACTCCAGGTCTGACACCAGGTCTGACTCCAGGTCTGACACCAGGTCTGACTCCAGGTCTGTCACCAGGTTTGACACTAGGCCTGACACCAGGTCTGACACCAGGTGTAAAACCAGGTCTGAAACCAGGTCTGACACCAGGTCTGACTCCAGGTCTGACACCAGGTCTGACTCCAGGTCTGACACCAGGTCTGACTCCAGGTCTGTCACCAGGTTTGACACTAGGCCTGACACCAGGTCTGACACCAGGTGTAAAACCAGGTCTGAAACCAGGTCTGACACCAGGTCTGACTCCAGGTCTGACACCAGGTCTGACTCCAGGTCTGACACCAGGTCTGACTCCAGGTCTGTCACCAGGTTTGACACTAGGCCTGACACCAGGTCTGACACCAGGTGTAAAACCAGGTCTGAAACCAGGTCTGACACCAGGTCTGACTCCAGGTCTGACACCAGGTCTGACTCCAGGTCTGACACCAGGTCTGACTCCAGGTCTGTCACCAGGTTTGACACTAGGCCTGACACCAGGTCTGACACCAGGTGTAAAACCAGGTCTGAAACCAGGTCTGACACCAGGTCTGACACCAGGTCTGACACCAGGTCTGACACCAGGTCTGACACCAGGTCTGACACCAGGTCTGACACCAGGTCTGACACCAGGTCTGACACCAGGTCTGACACCAGGTCTGACACCAGGTCTGACACCAGGTCTGACACCAGGTCTGACACCAGGTCTGACACCAGGTCTGACACCAGGTCTGACACCAGGTCTGACACCAGGTCTGACACCAGGTCTGACACCAGGTCTGACACCAGGTCTGACACCAGGTCTGACACCAGGTCTGACACCAGGTCTGACACCAGGTCTGACACCAGGTCTGACACCAGGTCTGACACCAGGTCTGACACCAGGTCTGACACCAGGTCTGACACCAGGTCTGACACCAGGTGTGACACCAGGTCTGACACCAGGCCTGACACCAGATGTGACACCAGGTCTGACAGCAGGTCTGACACCAGGTGTGACACCAGGTCTGACACCAGGCCTGACACCAGATGTGACACCAGGTCTGACAGCGGGTCTGACACCAGGTGTGAAACCAGGTCTGACACCAGGCATGACAGCAGGTCTGACACCAGGTGTGA
>CM028859.1:2049878-2074183 GCA_016801935.1 Platichthys stellatus
CGTGCCTTGATTCTCTGCTCGTATTCACATTTATACGACAGGTCGGGCTCTTCCTGCTGTGAGTGCAATGCATGATGGTATATTGCTCTGCTAGTGACCATGGCTTGTAAAATACTTTTCATGATGCATTGTGGGAAACAATGAGTATAACAAACATCACTACTAAGTGTCACTGTATAGTGATCAAGTGAGTGATGGTGTGAGGAGGACCTGACCTAACGAGTCACATGATCACAGTCTTCTCTTCCTCCTCAGGCTGGTGAGTGACAGCGTCAAGGATCAGCTGCTGGTCACCATCCAGAAAACCTTCAACTACAGCCGCAGCCAGGCGCAGCAGATCTTCCTCATGGTGATGGAGTGCATGAAGAAGAGAGCTCTGGTAGGTTGGTTCAGGTCTCAGTGATTCTGTTCTCCATCCGTTCATTGATTAAAGAGCTGTTCATCCACGTGTGGTGTGTGTCATCATTCATTCACCATCATCAACATCTCAGACTCCTTCTAACATCTGTGCAACATCTGCACAACACAGATCTGCTGTCAGACCAAACCTGTCTGAATTATACACTGTGGGAATCGAACCTGTTTGTGATCTGATCCCTGAACTGCTGAGAGGTTTGTTGTATAGTGATCTAAGTGGGACGGGACTGAGACCCGACTGACTCCACGTCTGCTGTGATACATCTCTAAATGTTATATGACAGGATGTGATGTCATCAGTTATTGACCCAGTTACCCACTGTCAAACTTCTGATTCTCTGCATTAATAAACATCGTGTTTATCATCATTGAATGAAAAAACACCTTGATATCAATATGAATCCATAAATATCTGCTTCTTCTGTCGCTGGAACTCGTCTTCATCACAGAGCGTGGACACAGGCCGACAGCCGATTGGATGTGACCACAATGTAAAACCTGCTGACTGTGACATTAACATAATGATAAAGGTTTTAGTGGAGATTGTTCTGTCGTTTATTTAATCCCACAATCCTTTGCTTCCTCCAGAGAACAGCTGCAACCGCCATAAAATCACATCCCATCACTTAAAATGATTTGTCGTCAGATTAAAATCTGCAGCAGGTCGAGATGTTTCTGCACAAACGTGACCTGCAGCCTGTTAGCATGTGAGCTAGCACATCTGGATCCACATGGAAAGATCATGTAGCCTCTAAGTGCTGTTAGCGTGGCTGCTAACAATGAGAGGATCATGTCTGTCAGAGTGGCCCAGCAGGACAGACACCTTGTCCACCAGGCGGCGCCACTGAGCAAAGGCCACTGTTTGAGCTGAATTAGAGTCAAACGTCATCGTTATTTATGAGACACATGTTGTTATGACTCAGATGAAATAAGACTCATGTGAGGAGTGTGTGTGTGTGTGTGTGTGTGTGTGTGTGTGTGTGTGTGTGTGTGTGTGTGTGTAGATCACAGTGTTCAGGATGGGCTCCGAGGGGCAACAGGACATTGAGATGTCGATCCTCACAGCTCTGCTCAAAGGTAACAAGGTTTATTCAACACACCTGTTCCATGTAGTGAGTGATGTCACATGATGTCACATGATGTCACATGATGTGATTGTGTTGATTTCAGGGACCAATGCATCAGCGTCAGATCAGCTGAGTTTGGCTTTGGCCTGGAACAGAGTGGACATCGCTCGTAGTCAGATCTTTGTGTACGGACACCACTGGCCCGTGAGTCCACCTGTCTGTCTGTCCGGTCTGTGCACCATTCTTTTCACCTGTCTGTCCCCTGATCTTCAAACTTGTCTGTTGTCCACCGGCCACATCTTCATCTGTTGCAGTATAAGCTTTTTTATTCTTTGTTTTGTGTGTTTCTCTGAGTTTGTTGAGGTTCTTCTTGTTGTCGTCTGTTCAGCCCGTCCGAGTCGGGGATCGACCGAAGAGCCCTGCGGCCCAGAGAGCAGGGGGGGGAGGAGGGGGAGGGGCAGGGAAAGGGAAAGCCAGAGGGAAGAAGGGAAAAGGAGGAAAAACTAAAGTTGAACCTCCTGAAGAGACCGACCCCAGAAAACTGGAGCTGCTGAGCTGGGTAAGAGACGCTTGAGCTGCTGCATGAGGTCAAAGTTCACACAGGAAAAAACACCCCGATCATCAGCTGATCAAACATCAGCTGATCCATCAATAACAATTCACTATTTATCCTGTATTTTCATCCACCAGTTTGATGGTGATACTGACATTGACATGATAATGTTGATTGATTATATTGATGATGATCAAGAAGATGATGATCATAGTTAAAAGATCAATAATAATGATGATAATATCATTATAATAATAACAAATTCAATTAAAAAATCAAAGGGAAACTTCAAACATCATAGACAAGATGTAAATTATAAAACATAATTTCAAATAAAAGACAACAAATTATAGAGTAATCAGAAATATTGATAACATTGATGAAGATGATTGATTGGTCTGGCAGGTGAACTCTCTGGAACAGGCCATGATGGACGCTCTGGTTCTGGACAGAGTCGACTTCGTGAAGCTGCTGATTGAAAACGGTGTGAACATCCATCACTTCCTGACCATCCCTCGCCTGGAGGAGCTGTACAACACGGTGAGACCACGCCCACTCTGCTCCACCTGAGGTCACCTGAGGTCACTCAGCAGGAGCCCGAGATGATCAGTGAGATTGATAACATTGATGATGAAGATGATGATGATATTGATGAAGATGATTGATTGGTCTGGCAGGTGAACTCTCTGGAACAGGCCATGATGGACGCTCTGGTTCTGGACAGAGTCGACTTCGTGAAGCTGCTGATTGAAAACGGTGTGAACATCCATCACTTCCTGACCATCCCTCGCCTGGAGGAGCTGTACAACACGGTGAGACCACGCCCACTCTGCTCCACCTGAGGTCACCTGAGGTCACTCAGCAGGAGCCCGAGATGATCAGTGAGATGAGGTCAAAGTTCAGTCGAGATTCTCAGATGTTAGTCTCGATCGCTGTCAGACGTGACAAAACAGAAACTTCAAAATCATCACATGTGGATTTAAAATCTGAAAAGTTCTGATTCATAGATTTATTTAATTTGAGGTAATTAAATCGTTTATGTGTGAACTTACACGTCAGTGATTCTCCTCCTTCCTCAAACTAACTCTTCAATGAATCCTCCTACATGAAGTTTGAATTATCACTTAGTATTTGTTATGATGATCATTATGACACAGATCAGCTGATTACAGACGACTGGGGGACAGAAGTGCTTCTTCACTTTGTCTTAAAATCGAATGTGAAACAAAAGCTTTGGGCTCGAACATCTAAATTCTCACTGACATGTTTATCTGCAGCTTAACGTCCATCAGTGGTCCACGTCTGTTATATCACTGCTGCTCTCTAATCTTAATCTGCTTCCCTGAAAGAAAAAGCTCTTCAAACAACATGTCCGTCCCATTATTGTCAGATTACAGCTCTCTGCTGCCGTGTGACCTGCTCACTTCCTGCTGTTCACACGCTGAGTTCATCTGCTCATCAGCGACACTGGGTAATTGCTGAGATGACACCTCCACACTGACACCTCATTAATCTGCTGTCTGTCTTTGTGTCTCTGCAGAAGCTCGGTCCGGCCAACACGCTGCACTTTGTGGTCCGTGACGTGAAGAAGGTGAGAGCTGTCACTTGTCCACGAGCAAGCATCAGGATTTGTACCTGACATTTTATAAACTCCAAGTTCCTTGTCATCATGGGATTCAAACCCTGAACCGCTGCTAGACGGTGCCATGAGCAGCAGCTGTTCAGCTTACTCCGAGAAATGTCTTACTTTCTTTAAACTCTATCTATCTATCTATCTATCTATCTATCTATCTATCTATCTATCTATCTATCTATCTATCTATCTATCTGTCTATCTGTCTATCTGTCTGTCTGTCTGTCTGTCTATCTATCTATCTATCTATGTCTGTCTGTCTGTCTATCTATCTATCTATCTATCTATCTATCTATCTATCTATCTATCTATCTATCTATCTATCTATCTATCTATCTATCTATCTATCTGTCCAGCACAGTGATGCAGTGGTTAATAAGAGAATAGTCTTGGCCGGTTGTTGAGAGAATGTATGCTGTGATTCGGCACATTTCAATTCAAAGTGAACTGAATTGAACATTTGTGTTTTAGGGGAACCTACCTCCAGATTACCAGATCACGCTGATCGACATCGGACTGGTGCTGGAGTTTCTGATGGGTGGAGCCTATCGCTGCAAGTACACCAGGAAGAGCTTCAGGGCGCTGTACAGCAACCTGTACGGCCTGAAAAGAGTGAGCACACACTTCTACTGAAAGTTCTCCAGGAAGGACGTCACGTTCCTGAGAATCAAACAGTATTTCACTGAATCTGAAGGGAATTAACTGCTCTGTCGTCTTTTCTCCTGCAGCCAAAAGCTCTGAAGCTTCTTGGGATGGAGGTTTGTTCTTGCTGTTGTTGTTGATGTGGTCTTAAATTTAGTTTGAATGTTCTGATGTGTGCGACTGAGATGTGGTCTTGTCTCTCCAGGACGATGAGCCTCGCTCGAAGGGAAAAGGAAAGAAGAATAAGAAGAAGGAGGAGGAGGTGGATATAGATGTGGACGACCCTGAGGTCAGCAGGTTTCAGTACCCCTTCCATGAGCTGATGGTGTGGGCAGTGCTGTTGAAGCGCCAGAAGATGGCGCTGTTCCTGTGGCAGCGGGGGGAGGAGGCCATGGCCAAAGCTTTGGTGGCATGTAAACTCTACAAGGCCATGGCCCACGAGTCGTCTCAGAGCGAGCTGGTGGACGACATCTACCAAGATCTGGAGAACAACTCCAAGTGAGTTCCAGAGTACAGGGTCAGTCCAGGTCCAGGTCCAGGTCCAGGTCCAGGTCCAGGTCCAGGTCCAGGTCCAGGTCCAGGTCCAGGTCCAGGTCCAGGTCCAGGTCCAGGTCCGGGTCAGACCATTTTTGATATAGACTGAGGGAGATCCAGACTGGAGCCTGATATCTGTTTGATGAGCAGCTCCGGCTTGTGAAGCTCAGATGATTTGAATGTTTCCTGTCATGTGACCAGCCCGTCTGAAAACACCATTGTTGTTCTTCCAGTGTTTCTGTTTCTTGTGTGTACTATTCATGACAGCCTGATGGGGGCGCTTGTGTTTTCTGTGCAGGGAGTTTGGTCAGCTAGCCTACGAGCTTCTGGATCAGTCCTACAAACACGATGAGCAGGTGGCCATGAAGCTGCTGACGTACGAACTGAAGAACTGGAGTAACTCCACCTGCCTGAAGTTAGCTGTCGCTGCCAAGCACAGCGAGTTCATCGCTCACACCTGCAGCCAGCTGCTGCTGACAGACATGTGGATGGGCTGTCTGAGGATGGGCAAGAGCAACAGCCTCAAGGTAACACAGCAGCACTCACAGAGCCTAAACACAAAGAACCAGAGGTTGTGTATCTGTGAAGAGCCTACCCAAAAGCAATATATGAATATGAATTAATACATGTGGCTCCTACAAGGGACCCTGATGGACTCCACCAGTGAAATCGTCACAGTGACTGAGGGAGATTTTAATAAAGTTCTTGTGAATCCTGTCTCCAGGTGATTTTAGGGATCGTTTTCCCTCCTTTCATCCTCCTCATGGACTTTCGTCTTGGAGAGGAAGCCTCATTCAATTCGTCCAAAGAGAATGAGGACAGTAAAAATAAAGACGACGACAACAAATCCAGCAAGGTACAAACCAAATCGAGATCTTCAGTCAGAGCGACATGGTTCTTTAAAAGCAGAATAAAAACAGTAATGTTTGTGTTTTCATAGGATACCGTCTCTAATGTTGACACGACATCAAAGAAAGGAGACGAAGAAGAAAACCAGAAGAAACATCGGAGGAGGGTTCCCATCGGGAGGCGGATCTACGAGTTCTACAACACTCCCTTCACCAAGTTCTGGTTCAACACGGCAAGGACACGTTTTAGATTTGAAATGCAGAATACTGAGATGTCCAGTTCACTGTTTCACCCTCAACATTCAAACAGGACATGTGGAGTCACAGCAGATTCAAATAAAACTGCTTCTCTCTGTAGATCATGTACATGGTCTACCTGATGTTGTATAACTACATCATCCTGGTGAAGATGGAGCGATGGCCGTCCCTGCAGGAGTGGATCGTCATCTCTTACATCATCACTCTGGGAATGGAGAAAGTCCGACAGGTAAACACACCGGAGGTGTCACGACAAACTGTGAAACTCACTGTGGTGAAGTTGTGATGATAGAAGAAAGTTCTCCTGAGGCACATGCATGACTGAGGGGGTTTGACCTGACTGAACTGTTCTGTGGTCAGATCCTGATGTCGGAGCCGGGGAAGCTGAAGCAGAAGATCAACGTGTGGTTGGAGGATTACTGGAACATCACCGACCTGGCGGCCATCTCCGTCTTCCTGCTGGGTCTACTGCTGCGGCTGCAGAACGAGCCCTACATGGGCCGCGGACGCGTCATCTACTGCGTGGACATCATCTTCTGGTACATCCGAGTCCTGGACATCTTCGGAGTCAACAAGTACCTCGGACCCTACGTCATGATGATCGGGAAGATGGTACGACGTCCTGTCACTAGCTTCAGTTACAGATAATACTAAAAGTGAAGGTTCTTCATTCTGAAGGACTTTCTGAGGATCATTCAAAGATTATTGATCATTAACAAAATTACAGATTCTGTGTCCATACGATCTCAATCTGACCATCTCCCGTGTCCCCCCCCCCCACACACACACTTGGCGTCCAGATGGTGGACATGCTGTACTTCGTGGTCATCATGCTCGTCGTGCTGTTGAGCTTCGGAATCGCTCGACAGGCGATTCTCCATCCAGACGAGAAGCCGACGTGGCGTCTGGCTCGCAACATCTTCTACATGCCGTACTGGATGATCTACGGAGAGGTGTTTGCCGACTCCATAGACCGTAAGACTAGAGTTCATAGTAAGACTCAGTCCACTAACAATCCTGACCTGTCCTCACCCCTGTCCTCACCCTCTGCATACCCTAACACTAGAGGTTATAGAAGGCTCACCGTCAGCTGTCAGTCCTCACCCATCCTCATCCTCTGTCCTTATCTGTCCTCACCTGCTGTGTCCTCATCCTCCATACACCATAAGACTAGTCCACTCCTGTCCTCACCCTCTGTCCTCACGTTAAATGTTTTAATATCTTTTAATCGTAATAATCTTGATCAACTGTTTGTCTGTGTTTAGATGAGACAAAGACATTGTGAACTGCAGTGTTTAAACTCTGCTGATGATCATGATCTGTTCTCGTCTTGATCTTTTTCTGTGTCTCTGTCTCTTTGTCTCCTCTGTTGGACAGTTTACGCGATGGAAATCAATCGTGAGTATCAGAACAATCAATCTTCAAATTGTTTATAGTAAACTGAAAATGTATAACTTGTTGCAGAGAGGAAGCTGTTTGACATAAAGACGATCGATGATCAAATAACAATCAAACCTCAACTTATCAGAAAGATGATGACTATCTATAAACTGCAGTGTGATATTAATGTTGTTATTAAATTGAACATGTGATTAAAGTCAGTGTTGAACACGTTTCAGCTCCGTGTGGAGACAACATGTACGATGAAGACGGGAAGAAGCTTCCTCCCTGTATCCCCGGAGCCTGGCTCACTCCCGCCATCATGGCCTGTTACCTGCTGGTCGCCAACATCCTACTGGTCAACCTGCTCATCGCCGTCTTCAAGTCAGTGGTTTGAAACACAGACCTCAGATCAGATACTGACAGACAGACAGAGACAAACAGACAGAGACAGACATTCCATACCAATATCAAACATATAAAACATACGTTATATTATAAGTATATGTTACATTATGGATATCAAAAACTAATATACATAAAAACTGTGATCATATAATATTTACAGATATCAAAAATAAGTTCAGTGGTTGTGCAGTATTACATTTGTAATGATATAAAACTCTGATATATCCAACTCCATGGAAGCGAAAACTGCAAACCATGTAAGAGAATACTACTCCTTTACGTTCAGTACCTCACCATCTAGTGTCATAAGTATGCAATACCCAAGTGTTTCTTTATTTGCTTTTTGAACATATATTTACGTTTCATATTAGTAATTTCTGTTGGTAGTGGGTTCCATGACTTCATGGCTCTGTATCCCAACTTACGTTTAGGATAATTGGTATTTGCTCTTGGGAGTTTAAACCTGCCTTCTTTCGCTCGTCTAGTGGCATAGTTATGTGAGGCAACATTTTCATTTAGTTGCCTATACTGATCTGCTGGTGTTTTAGACTGCAAGAGGCGCCATGTTGATAAAAGAGGTGCAGCAGCTATCCTGTCTTCAACTTTTAGCCAGTGGAGACTCGCATGCATACTCTGTAGGCTGGTTCTGTAAGGACACTGTAGAGCAAAGCGTGCAGCCTTGGTCTGTACTAGCTGTAATCTATTCAGGTCTTTATTGGTGGCATTTGCACATACTATCTGGCATAATCCAGCTGTGACAGAACAAGAGAGTTAACTACCAGTATTTTTAGATCAGGTGTGAGATGATTTCTACAGAGTTCAGAGCTTGATTGTCAAATATATTTTGTGGTTTGAGTCATTCGATTTTTTTTTATTGACTCATTCGTGGACTCGTTCTTTGATACATTTTTTAGTTCGTTGATTGATGTCGTCTGTGACTCATTTATTGATTCGTTATTTGATGCGTTCTGTGTGTTTCTGTTTTCATCTTGGACTCAATAGGAAAACAAAGTACTTTCTCAGTTAATGATTAAAACACTTGATCAGCTCATGAATCAATAATGAAACTACTCATCAGTCCGATCCAACATCAGTAACTCCTGATCCTCTTCGTCTCCTCAGTAACACCTTCTTCGAGGTGAAGTCCATCTCCAACCAGATTTGGAAGTTCCAACGTTATCAGCTGATCATGACCTTCCACGACCGTCCCATCCTGCCGCCGCCGCTCATCATCTTCCCGCACATCTACATCCTCCTGAAGAGGCTGTGCTGCCACTGCCGCCGCCGGCCGGAGGGAGACCACGAGGACCGCGAGAGACGACTCCGTAAGAACCGAGTTCAAATCAGCTTCACCAGAACTGAAAATATCAAGTGTCAAATATATTAGAAACTGACGACTGATGGATTGTGTGTTTCAGAGCTGGTGTTGAATCCAGAAGAGTTAAAGTCTCTTCACGAGTTCGAGGAACAGTGTGTGGAGGAATACTTCAGAGAGAAAGACGACGAGAAACAATCGTCCAACAACGAGCGAATCCGAGTCACATGTGAGAGGTCAGAACCAGACACTGTCTTCAAACACATATTTAGAAGTGAACAATGATTCACATTGTGTTGGGCCTCACGTTTACTGTTGTTTGCTGTTTGTCGTGTTGAGGGTGGACAACATGTTCATGCGTCTGGAGGAGGTGAACGAGCGCGAGCACTCCATGAAGGCGTCCCTGCAGACGGTCGACCTCCGCCTGGGTCAGCTGGAGGAGTTCTCTGGTCGGATGATGAACGCTCTGGAGAAGCTGGCCGGCATCGACCGAGCCGACCTGGTCGGGAGCCGCTCCAGAGGATCGTCAGTGTGCGAACCGGCCGCTCTGCTGCGACACGGCAGCATGAACAGCTCCGATGGCTACAGTCTGTACCGATACCAGCTGGAGCATGACGACCGGGTCTCTGTGTCCGGAGACACGGAGACGAATGACAAGAAGGTGCCGCTGAGTCCAGAGAGACATCGAGGAGACGCAGCAGGTCCGACACGTCACTATCCTGGGCAGAGGAACCAGCAACCTGCTGAGATAAATGATGGTTTAACTCCTTTTTCCCGTTTCCAGGTGAGGTGAAGGGGTTCGGTTCGACCCTGGAGGTGCAAGGCCTTAGGGACAGGACTCAGTCTCAGTCCAACGTGGACATCTTGATCTCCCCCTGCGACCCGGACCTCCGACCAGCCCACCCCCAACCTGCTTCCCCTCAGGTGGACCTCACGGACACTGATGTGGAGAAACCTCCAGAGAAAAGCCGGCTGCAGGCGGTGGCCTCGTTCCCTCTGGAGACGCCAAAGGTCACCGAGTATTTATCCTCCAGCAGGAAGTCAATCAGCAGCATCGTCTACAGCCCCGCCCACCAGGCTCAGGACGCAGCCGTCAGTTTGACCCCCCAAGAGGCGTCTGCTATGACGGAGGACAGTGGCGGAGGAACTGAGCTCAAACAGGAAGTGGAGCATCCTGGGTATTCCGATGGGGAGAAGGGGGGTGAGACATTGATTGATAGCCATGGTAATGGAGAGGGGGAGGAGTCATCAGAGCTGTTGCTGCTGGGGGGGGACAGGATGTACCCGACACTTCGCTCCAAGAGTCTGAACGTCAACCCGAGGAAGACGAGGAAGAAGGAGGACGAGGAGACGCTGCGCTCAGCGAGCAGCGTCCGGGACCTGGTGTCAGCGTTCAGCGGGGGGGCGGGAGACACCAGACCAGAACCAGGTCCGAGTCCAGGTTCAGGTCTTTAACAGCTGTTTAAGCCATTTTTTTAGACGTGTCCTGCAGAGAACTGGGTCCGGACCTTCTCCACAGTTTACCTCTCACACGTGCACAGCATGGATTCACAACAGCCACAGAGTCTCAGGTGAGAGGAGGAGGCGGAGCCAGAGGCAGGAAGTGATGTTTCATTTCCGCCGGGTAGATCATGTGTTTGTGTTTCCAACAAATTGTTGTTTTCTATTTGGTTGTGTCAGACACACAATCTCCGGAGTTCAGTGAACGTGTGAAACCAACTTATGTCACCGTTCAATTCCGCAGTCGTTTGTTTGTTTGTTTGTTTGTTATGATGATTCATTTAGTTCTTTTATCAGATTTTTTTGAATATTATCATATTTCTGCAGCTATCAGACACAAGGAGTGAAGGTTATAAAAGGTAATAAAAAGCAACTGTTAAATATAACTTTATATTAGAATATATTAAATTGTTTGTCTGAAATAAAGGGAATTAAATGAGTAGTTTAGTTTTTATATTTATTAGATTGTAATGTTTTTACTGTATCAAATATTGGGTTCACTTGTATTGATTTTATTAACGAAGCTGAAGATCTTATTATTATACTGAGTGTGAATAAAGGGAATAAAATCTACCTCTGTACAGATGTTTGCAGATTATTACTGATCCTTGAATAAAATAATCTATCACCAAGTTTTACTTTTTATCATTTCACGTTGTGTTTGTGACGTTCCCACCCTCCTGTCGTGGTGACGAGTTAAGGGCGGAGCTAGAGTGACCAGATGAGAAATGACTCGAGAAATCACAGACAGAAACAAAGACTCAGAGACACAAAGACTCAGAGACACAAGGACTCACAGACACAAAGACTCAGAGACACAAAGAGAAAAAGGAACATTCTGTTTGTTGTGTTTTAAAACGCCACTGAATGTGAGCTAGTTAAACACAAGGTGATTAGATTCCAGAAAGTTTTCTTATTTGTGTAGAGCTTTATAAACATTTCATAATAAACCTGCTCCGCTTGGAGACAAAGATTTATTTTGATGGTGATTATTAGTTACATATATTGTTTAATATAAAAAACTAGCTGAGAGCTGAAGAGGTTAAACCTTTATTGTTTTTCCATCTGATGGTCATATCAAGAATTACATAGTGTGACAGCAGTGAGTCTCAGTTCCACAAAACACACAAACAGGCGTTTTAAATTCCATTCACACATTTCAAACCTCAAATAAAAACACCAAACAAATTCAAATGTCCAACTCTAAATAAATAAATCAGTTTGTAAATCAAAGCTGTTCTCTGATCAATATTTGATTAATATTTGATCAGTTTATGATGAGTTATGGTCAATTATCAATTAGTAATTATCAATTGGGTTCACTCATCTGCATTCATTTACATCTAAAATGTTGATATCTGAAAATATCATATCTAAAGATATTATATTGATCCCTGACTGATAATTTACTCATCATCATAATAAATAATTTAATAAACATAGACACTAATACAGAAAAACATGCTGAGTCATCGGAATGAATCAGAAACTTTTAAAACAAAACTCGAAAACTTGAGACATGATGATAATTATAGATAAGAACTGAATCTGATCAGAAACAAAACAAACTTTGAATCTCACCAACAGAATTCTGTGATCATTAAAAAAGTATATAAAAAAATGTGTTTAATATGATTATTTAATATGAATTATATATTTATATAGAAAATGCATAGAAAACAGTTTACGAAATTGTTTTCTTGTGATCAATCAGGTTAATTTGTAACAATTGATAAATTACAAATGACCCATGTTTGGAGGTTTTAAACTGAAAAATTTGAGTTGATCTTTTTTATTTATTGGCTTAAAATATTCTACTTGAAATTTGGATTATTTCCACTTCCTGTGCATCACAAGCAGTCCTGTTGTCACTCGACCAGATTAGAGAGAAACAGCTCCCCCTGCTGTTTGGTCTGTGCTCCCGTGGTTTATCTGATCACACTCATTCCCACGTGGGTTGTGGAGGAGAAGTTCTCCATGGGGACTCGAACCACTTTACCCTGAGGAGCCGGTGGACACAGGAAGTGGGAGGTGAAGACTTTGCGGCAGGACTTGCGGAAGTTCTCGGACAGGAAAGCGTAGAGGACGGGGTTAATGCAGGAGTTTCCGTAGGACAGACAGTGGGACACGATACGAAAGGCAAAGGTGGCGTCATTCAGAGGGAAGGTGCCAAACTCCACCCACATGGCGATGATGTGATGAGGCATCCAGCAAATGGTGAAGGCGCCGATGACCAGGAGAACAATCTGAGTCGTCTGCAGGGAAACCCAGAGGAACCACTCATTAAACACTAGACCTTCTCTAGAACCATCTCTGAACCTTTCATAGGAACCTGGTTTAGAACCTTATTTAAAGGTTCTGTGTGGAGAATGTAGTGGAATCTAGTGGTGAAGTGTCACGTTGCAGCGTGCTCTGGTTCTATGTTTCACATCTACGTATTTAATCTGATTAATAATCTGAAACTTGTTGTAAACTCATCGACAGCAGAACAATCTGATTCTCTACACAACTGAGTCTCATCATCGAGCAGCTGAATAAAAACCTGCTCGTTCGTTCAGGCGTCACCAGAACGTTCTGTTTCTCTCAGTGAGGTGAGGTCAGACTGTGATCTCCACGTTCTCCAGGTTCTCCAGGTTCTCCGGACGGTGTTCTACCACCATCAGGTTTCATGGTCTTTGTTTGTCTGGTTCATTTAAAAATGGGTTTTCTGAAGGTTCAGCCTCAGATGTCTCTGAGAGTCAGTCAAACATAAAGAGGACAAACAGGTGGACACGTCCTCTCCAGAGAGACGAGGACTGTGTCACACAAACAACACCCTCAGTTTGGTGGAGGACATTTCTGTGTCCACAGGACAGAGCTGCTCAGTCTCCTCCGTCTTCGCATATCTTGTCATGTCCTCTGAAGTGTTTGGTTTGCTCGTCATTCTGAGAGAATCTCTTCTATTCTTAGTCTCTTGTCTAAATATTTATTCTGACCTCAATCAGGAGCAGCCGAGACTCTGCTGGAGACCTGGGGCTCGGTGGAATCATTTATTACCTTTCGGGAAGGATGAGACTGAGAGACATTAAGTGTTTCAGCAGACGCCAATAAGAGCTGTTTGAATTATCTGAATGAAAAGAAAAGGAGCTTTAAAGCTTCCTCACTTATCTCCTTCAGCAGAGGAAACAATGAACCTTCCTAAAAAGAAGAGGAGACATTTCTGTCCCACAGTTCAGCAGCAAAAGAAGAGGAGGAGGAGGAGGAGGAGGAGGAGGAGGAGGAGGAGGAGGAGGAGGATGGAGGAAGAGGACTGTACCTTCCTCTTGACTCTCTCAGATTTCTGTGACATATTCTTCATTTTGTTGTAGAGATGAATCAAAACCTGTAAAAATACAAACAGCAAGTTAATCAGGGAAAGAAATCAGAATATGAAGACCTTCACTTCATCATCAACGATGAACATGTGGATCAACTTTCTCTCGAGCTGTTGACTTTATATTTAGTTTTTAAACTTCAAACAGGAACCAACACATTCTGAAGTCACAATATTGATCTTATCGATATTAATCAATAAATCACTGCTGAAAAAAACAAGTTTCAGTTTTGTTTTGAAACTTCTCTACGGTGCTATTCTCCGCGCGCTTGCCGTGCTTTTACGCACAGACTTTATGATCCTCGGGACTTTGTCTGCGCACTTTGCTCTGTGCGCTGTCACAGGCACGTGTTTTACAGCAGCTCAGTGAAACATTACAGATGTTGGAGCCGGTGCACGGACCCTGGTGTAGCAGCAGCTGATGAGCAGCAGCGGCAGCAGGTATCCGAACAGTAGGATGGACACTCTGTACGCGCGTCTGGAGGCTCCGCTCCACTGCTCCCAGCAGAACGTGCTGTTGGGCGCGGAGGTGTGAGTGGTGAGGGTCTGGTGCTGAGCCACCGGCACCGCGCACGCCACCGACAGCGTCCAGATGACGCACGCCCCGACCAGTGCGTTCCTGCGGCTCCGGACGCACGGATACTGGTTGGAGCGCACCACGGCGATGTAGCGGTCCACGGACATGGCGACCAGCGTGAAGATGCTGACCAGCATGGACACGGTGAAGAAGAAGTGACCGAAGCTGCAGAGGAAGGAGCCGAACACCCACTGCGGCAGGGAGTACACGGTGGCCTGCAGCGGGACGCAGAAGAGGAGGAAGAGGAGGTCCGCGACGCTCAGGTTCAGGATGAAGATGTTGGTGGTGCTCTCGGTTCGCCTCCCTCCTCCTCCCCCGGCGCCGCTGCACCTCACCCCACAGATCACCAGCATCACCAGACTGTTCCCCACCAGCCCCACCACGAAGATCAGCCCGAACACCAGCGGCACCACCACCGCCTCCGGACTCGAACCCCCGTCCTGCACCTCCGACTGGTTCATCCCCAGGACCCAATCCAAGCCGGAGGACGCGTTTCCCGGCAGCAGCATGACGGAGCTCCTTGGGGGGGGGTGGGAGCTGGAGGATCAGAGAAGAAGCCCGTTAAGGACTGAGAGAAAGACCAGGTCCATGATCCCAATCATGGACCTTCAGCCGCGCAGACTGGGAACCACTGCAAGTAACTGGAGGACAGGGAACACAGCTTCCTGTCAGGATGTCAAAGTAAAACAACTTGATCCATGTGAACTTTATTCAAAGTTCAAAATAAAAGCATCGATTCACAGGAAACAAAGATAAAACCTTGAGTTAATATGGTCAGGTGAGTTCAGATGGAAAATGCAAAAACACGGTAATACTACTACTAATACTACTACTACTAATAATAGTAATAATAGTAATAAAATGGACCGTTCTATAATAATGTTTAATAAAAATTCAGTTACTATTTCTACACACGTCATTTGTCTCGTCTGTTTTCTTTTCTATAATCATGTTGACTGGATTTTATTTTGAAGGCAAGTGAACTTCCTGTTGAGAGGTCAGTGAAGCCTCTTTATGACAAAGAGTTTCTTTATTACACAGTTTAATTAATGTTTATTCTCTTTATTATTTTAGTCACTTTATTACAGGCGCTGTGTTTGAAGTCACGTGACGGAGCAGATGAATAGTAACTAGAGTTACTAAGTTACTGCTCTCACTTTAGTTACTACAGGAAGGAGTCATGGACAAATCATGATGAACACATCATGTTTCCAGACGAAAGAGTTAATTTCCTGTCTGATGATTTATGATGTCACAGATATAATAACCTTTATGAGCGTATGTGTGTGTGTGTGTGTGTGTGTTTCCAGTAAAAACACCAACCTTATCATTAACAGTTGACCTAGTTTCTGAGTTGGAGGTTAAGGTCAGAGGTCAGATGTGATTAGCTGTTGGAGTTGGTTATGAATAAGTCATGATAAAGGTGAGAGATAAAGTTTGGGTAAGGCTGTTCAAAAGTGTGAGTGTGTGTGCGTACCTATATATTTGTGTGGGTTACAGCATTGACCTTACCGAGTGAGGACATTTTAGGAAATCAAGACATTTTGACGAGTCCTCACTTTTCCAATGGGCTGAGGGTTGAGACTTGGATTGAGGATTAGAATTAGGTTTAGGTTTAGGTTAGGTTAAGTTTAGGTCAGGGTAAGAGTTTAGTTTTGATAGTTAAGGTTTGGGTAAGGGGCTGACGAATACATTACGCCAATGAGTGTCCTCACTAAGATAGAAGTAGAAGAATGTGTGTGTATATACTAAGTTCTTCATTTCAAAATAAGAGCGCACTGACACAGTGTGACTTCATCAAGTGAAGCTCAGTGATTTGAATTAAAACTTAAGACTCTGTTTCATGGCAGGCTCGTGTCTCGTCTCATTAGCTCAAAGTTTCCTGGACTGGTTCAAACATATCAGGGAAAAAGCTGCAGATCAGCAGCTGAGGAGCCGCCACGTTTCATCAGAGGTTAATGATTGGTGTGTGTTTGTGTGTGTGTGTGTGTGTGTGTGTGTGTGTCTGGCTGTGTGAGTTAAAGTTTCTGTTTCCTCTTTAAAAACCTTCAGAACATTGTAAAGACATATTTAATGTCGAACAAGTCACATAAAATGAATCAGTTATTTTTGTGAAGTTTTTCATTGATGGATCTTATTGTTTTCCTTGTAAATAAACATAAACATGACACCTCACACTTGTGTTTCCGTTATATAATCATGTTCCTGTTAAGTGACTGTAAAGTGGTGCGGCTGTCAGGGAGACGGTGGGATTTTCCTTCATGGTTTATTTTGTGTTTATTCATGTGTGTGTTAATTATGAGCTAAGAGATTTTTAATAAAGGTTCTGATGAAATAAACACACACACACACACACACACACAAACACACACAACAGTCATTAATCCCATATGACATTAGCTGACCAATCATTAACCGCTGACAGAACGTGGCATCTCCTCAGCTGCTGATGATCCACATTTTCTCCACTTTTTTTTTGCTTTAAGTGTGTATGTGTGTGTGTGTGTGTGTGTGTGTGTGCGTCTTTTAACATAGAATGAGACCCTTGTATACACTCAGATACAATATGTAACAACTCTTCATTAACTAGACCTTTGTTTTATATTTTGTTGACTTGTGAACCAACATTGTGTAAAAAGATTTCAACAATGTTGGAACTCAGAAAATTATTCAAGTTTACCTACAAGTTGGAACGACAGGAAGTAGAAGAATGTCACAACTAAAGATCTGAGGACACAAGTTTGAATTGAAAATAAGTTTAATTTAGTTGGAAAATAAGTTGTGGTAAAACTACAATTATGAACGTGGAGAAAACTGTGTTAAAACTTTACAAACGATGAAATGTCAAAGAAACATTTCTGTGATATCTTGAATCTACAGAACGAAAAAAACCAGAGATCAAAAAACTTAATCCACATTTCATTAACTCATGTTTCTGTCATTGAATCGTTTAAATTCACTTTCATTCTTCTCCTGTTTTATTTCAAACCAGTCTGAAACATCATTCATAATAATAATAATTATTATAATAACAATAGCAATAATAATAATAATAATAATAATAATAACAAAAATGTGATGAGTTAAAATGTATTAACTGTTCTGATGACTGGTTTCTGTGTCCAGTTATCAATATGTTTTCAGATGTTTCAGCCAATCACGGAGCAGCAGATGAGGGCGTGTGACCCGTGAGAATGACATGTGGCCTCAGCTCTGATAAACAGCTGCGGACCAGCGAGCGCTCTGATTGGCTGTGGCCCAGCAGGGTTAGAGGATAAAACCTGAAGGAGCACGACTTCTCTTCACCTTCATCACCATGGCCTTTCTCTGGATCGTCTCGTGCTTCGCCTTCATCAGCGCCGCCTATGGTCAGAGTTTGATTTTAAATTATATTGACAAAAATATTATTAATCGTTTGAAGAGTTTTTTGTCAGTAATTCATAGTTTAACAAACTGAGCAGGAGCATTATTTTGTTTCTGGATCAATCACATTCAAATGATGATTATTGATCAGTTTGTGTTTTATAGTTCAGTATCACTGTGCCTCTGCTGCCACCTGCTGGTTACTTCACTTGAACCCGTTTCTTAGAGACAAGGTCACATTCTATGTTTGAGCAGGTTTTATCCAGCAGGGGGCAGGTTTACTCCAGTGGCCGAAAAGCAGAATAGTCCTTTAACGCCGGTCCTACCTGTCTTACCTGTCTTCCTGTCCTACCTGTCGTCCTCTCAGGCTGCGGAACCCCCGCCATCGCCCCCCAGGTGTCTGGCTACGCCCGCATCGTTAACGGTGAGGAGGCGGTGCCTCACTCCTGGCCCTGGCAGGTGTCACTGCAGGTGAGTCAGCTGACCTCAACTATCTTCTCCTCCTCCTTCTCCTCCTTCTCCTCCTCTTCCTCATCATCTTCTCCAGTTCAGATGAGTATGTCTTTTTTTCTCACAGCAATCCAACGGCTTCCACTTCTGTGGAGGATCTCTGATCAACGAGAACTGGGTGGTGACCGCCGCTCACTGTAACGTCAGGTCAGAGCAACACACAAACATCACAACAGGAAAACAGCTGCGGACCAGCGAGCGCTCTGATTGGCTGTGGCCCAGCAGGGTTAGAGGATAAAACCTGAAGGAGCACGACTTCTCTTCACCTTCATCACCATGGCCTTTCTCTGGATCGTCTCGTGCTTCGCCTTCATCAGCGCCGCCTATGGTCAGAGTTTGATTTTAAATTATATTGACAAAAATATTATTAATCGTTTGAAGAGTTTTTTGTCAGTAATTCATAGTTTAACAAACTGAGCAGGAGCATTATTTTGTTTCTGGATCAATCACATTCAAATGATGATTATTGATCAGTTTGTGTTTTATAGTTCAGTATCACTGTGCCTCTGCTGCCACCTGCTGGTTACTTCACTTGAACCCGTTTCTTAGAGACAAGGTCACATTCTATGTTTGAGCAGGTTTTATCCAGCAGGGGGCAGGTTTACTCCAGTGGCCGAAAAGCAGAATAGTCCTTTAACGCCTGTCTTCCTGTCCTACCTGTCGTCCTCTCAGGCTGCGGAACCCCCGCCATCGCCCCCCAGGTGTCTGGCTACGCCCGCATCGTTAACGGTGAGGAGGCGGTGCCTCACTCCTGGCCCTGGCAGGTGTCACTGCAGGTGAGTCAGCTGACCTCAACTATCTCCTCCTCCTGCTCCTCCTCCTCCTCCTCCTCCTCTTCCTCCTCCTCCTCTTCCTCTTCTTCTTCTCCAGTTCAGATGAGTATGTCTTTTTTTCTCACAGCAATCCAGCGGCTTCCACTTCTGTGGAGGATCACTGATCAATGAGAACTGGGTGGTGACCGCCGCTCACTGTAACGTCAGGTCAGAGCAACACACAATCAACACAACAACACACAACAATGTTAAGAAACATTGTTCATGTTTCTTTCAACATCTGATGATCATTAAATGTGTTGTTTATAAATAATAAATGATGCAGGTTTGTGTGAACTGACCCTTTAAAGTCTCGCTTCCTGTTTCCTGTCAGGACCTACCACCGTGTGGTCGCTGGAGAACATAACAAGGGATACGGCTCCAACGAGGCCGTCCAGGTGCTGAAGCCCGCCAAGGTGAGAACCAACCATCAGCCAATCAGCTTTAGAACACACCACCTTCCTCCACTAACACACACCTCCCCTCCCAGGTGTTCACCCACCCCCGCTGGAACCCCCAGACCATCAACAATGACATCGCCCTCATCAAGCTGTCCAGCCCCGTCACTCTGGGAACCAACGTGTCCCCCGTCTGCTTGGCCGGGTCCGCTGATGTCTTCTCCCCTGGCATGTCCTGCGTCACCTCCGGCTGGGGTCTGATGCGCTACAACGGTGAGACAGACGTCAGCTGCACCCACTGAACTTTCTAATGACTTCAGTGCATTGACTCCACTTCAGAGACTTTTACTTTGAAAGGGGAAGAGGATTTCTGAGTGTTTCCTGTGTCCACAGCTGCCAGCACTCCCAACTTGCTCCAGCAGGCGGCGCTTCCCCTTTTGTCCAACGAGCAGTGCAGGAACCACTGGGGCAGCAGCATCTCCGACGTCATGATCTGTGCTGGAGGAGCTGGAGCCACTTCCTGCATGGTGAGGCCCCGCCCACACACCTGACCCACCTGTCTCACCCTGTCCAGTCACATTCCTGTGATGTTCAGTTCTCTCTTGGTCCTGTTGTGTGTCAGAAGCAGTTTTTTGTTGTTGATGTTTGTTGTTGACCTGTTTGTTGCGTTGCAGGGCGACTCCGGCGGTCCTCTGGTGTGTCAGAAGGATAACGCCTGGACTCTGGTCGGTATTGTGTCCTGGGGAAGCAGCCGTTGCTCCACCTCCACTCCCGCCGTCTACGCTCGCGTCACCGAGCTCCGCAGCTGGGTCGACCAGATCCTGGCCGCTAACTAAACTCTCAGGAGCTGAGCTGCCACCTTGTGGGGAGACAGGGGAACCCTGAGACCCCGGACCTCGGTCCCCCGTCAGAGTGGGGTTTATGAAGGATAATAAAAACAATGAACCTCAATGACTGTGTTTGTCGTCCTTTGAATTTGTGTCTTTTCAACAGAAACTGAATGAACCTGATAAAACGACTCAGACACAGAAACGTTAGAATCGAAGAACCTGGTTTATTTTCAGACTGTTTCTTCCATAGATCTCTGACGTCTCTCATCATCTCATCCAAACATCAACTTGTAGAAACATCCTGTCTCAGAAGGAAGACGAGACACAAGATGCATTCGTTACCTCTACACTGGATTATTGAAATCATTATTATCAGGAAATAATTCCTTAACATAGTTGCATCATGTATTAAAGAGCTCATTGCACCATGTCATTCCAAAACATCTGCAGACTGACTGTGGCTCTGGAGTTAGGTATGGAGTACCAAACATGACTTAAGAATAAATAAATAAATACATAAATAAATAAAAAAGGAAATTAATACATAAATAAATAAATACGTTAATAACGACAGAAATGTCTAAATAAATGTCTCAAGTATATTTGCACATTTATTTTTTTATTCCCTGATTTATTTTTCAATTTCAGTGTCTTTATGTTAATGAGAAAGGCGGGCCTAACCACAGTCTCATGCAGGATTGGTCACAGGAGTGTAATGATCCAGCCCTACTACTTCTGCCTCTCAATGCTGACTGGTGTCCAGTAGCTGTTTGCAGCGTTGAGCCAGTTCACACTTAAAATGAACTAGGTCAAGTTCAGAGGGGCAGTTAAGGTGATTTTTTATTGGGATGATTCAGGTGTCAGTAGTCCTGACTGTGAGCGTCACGTCTCTGTTCTACTGAGCACAGGGAGTGAGCCGAGAGGAGGAGGAGGAAACAGAAACTCCAGCTCGGTACAAACCACCTGCAGCTTCTCCTCTGGTCATGAAGCCGCTGATCTCTGATCAGATGTGACCAGAGAAACTCTGTGTTTCCACTGTTCTACAAAGTCACTGAGCGGCAGCCGCACGGTGACGAGCTCAGATCTCACTTCCTGTGTCTCTGAGCGAGTCTGTGGCGGTGTGGGGGGCGGAGCCCCGGGGCCTGTGTGTGTGTGTGTGTGTGTAGCTCAGTTGACCAATCCTGGTCGAGACTCCGGTTAGGCCCGCCTTTCTCATTAACATAAGGACACTGAAATCAAGAAATGAATAAATCAGGGAATAAATAAAAGTTGGAATAAATGTGGAAATAAATAAATAAATGTGCAAATAAATGCAGAATTAAATGAATCAATTTCTTAAACTTATTTCCACATTTATTTATCATTTTAAGTGTGAACTGGCTCAACGCTGCAAACAGCTACTGGACACCAGTCAGCATTGAGAGGCAGAAGTAGTAGGGCTGGATCATTACACTCCTGTGACCAATCCTGCATGAGACTGCGGTTAGGCCCGCCTTTCTCATTAGCATAAGAACACTGAAATCGAAAAATAAATGAGGGAATAAAAAAATAAATGTGCAAATATATTTAAGACATTTATTTAGACATTTCTGTTGTTATTTCTGTATTAATTTATTTATTTCTGTATTAATTAATTTCCTTTTTTATTTATTTCTGTATTTATTCATACATTTATTTATTTATACTTCAGTCATGTATGGCCCTCCATAGTCTGGAAGATCAGAACAGGAGGTGAAACTTCAGCTCCCAGAGTCTTCTCCTGTTGATGAGTCTGTGATCAGGGACATGTGTCAATGTCAATTATATTTATAAAACACATTTAAAATAACCTGGTTGACCAACAGGTGTAATGCTACAACAAAATGACAGTTAAACGCAATACATCATGCAATCATGCAAGTAATACAAATAATATAAAGTTATTAATATAAAAGAATGAAAATTATGAATATAAAAGAATAAAACGTATTCATATAAAAGAATAAAACGTATTCATATAAAGAATAAAAAAATAAAAAAAATAAAAAAATAAAAAAATTAAGAAATTAAAAAAAGCAACAATTAATAAATGAATAAAATAGGGTTAGGGTTAAATAAATAAATAAAAAAGAAAACATTAAAAATAAATAAAAACGAAAAATAAATAAATAAATAAAAAGAAAATTAAAAAAATTAAATGAAAAATAAGATATAGGAAAAGATAAATTAGATCAGCTGCGATGAAACGTGCTGACCTCGAGGAGAGCCCCGGAGAACAGGTGTGTTTTAAGTAGTGTGTTAAAAACAGGGCCGATCTGGATTGAAGTGGTTGTTCAGCAGGTGACCAGCCTGGTCTGAGGTCTGTGAAGGAGCAGCTGAGCGGCTGATCTCAGTTCCCTCACTGGAGTTTGCACACAGAGGAGTTCAGATAAGTGAGACGGTGCCAGTCCGTTAAGAGAATAAAAGTCGTTGATATCGGTCGACCCACAAACGATGAATTCACTGTTTTAAAAGTTTGATGATTATTTGTATGTTTGATTATTGAAATGTGACCACATTATAAATAAAATGCTTCAGGTTCGTATCTGCTAATAAAAACAGCCGTGACCTTTGACCTCATCAATTATTCACCCCTATTAAATGACGGATGACATCATCACCAATGTGTTTGTGAAGCTGCAGACTTCCAACACAACGACAAACATTGTTCATTGTCAAAAACAACAAGAGACCACTTAATAAACAATAAACTCTAAAGATCAATGCATTTACCATACGTTTATATTATAATATCACTTATTGTAACTAAACACAATAAAACTAATTAACAATCAAAGAAATTCTTGTTTCTTGTTTTATGTTCTCAACAAGTATGTGTGTGTTTCTGATATGTCCCCATATTGACACCTGTTCCTGTTTAGTGTGTGTTCCTGAAAAATTCACTTCAAACTTTAAACCAGTTTAATAATATTTAAACTTTTCTGGAACCAGTTGATCAAAGTGTCTTTTAGAACAAGCAGAAAATAAAGTTTGACGTCAAATCAAATGAAACTGTGAAGTAAGAGAAAGTTTTCTCTTGAATCTTGTTTCTGTTTGATTTCATCTTCACATTCATGTAGTTCTAGTTGTTGATTATGTCATAATGATGTCACCAGGTTGTCACTGGCTACTCTCGTATCGTGAACGGTGAGGAGGCGTGTGACCCGTGAGAATGACATGTGGCCTCAGCTCTGATAAACAGCTGCGGACCAGCGGGCGCTCTGATTGGCTGTGGCCCAGCAGGGTTAGGGGATAAAACCTGAAGGAGCACGACTTCTCTTCACCTTCATCACCATGGCCTTTCTCTGGATCGTCTCGTGCTTCGCCTTCGTCAGCGCCGCCTATGGTCAGAGTTTGATTTTAAACAAAAATATTAGTAATCGTTCAAACTTTATTTTCCATTTTTACTTCATTTATGTGTCAGTAATACATAGTTTAACAAACTGAGCAGGAGCATTATTTTGTTTCTGGATCAATCACATTCAAATGATGATTATTGATCAGTTTGTGTTTTATAGTTCAGTATCACCGTGCCTCTGCTGCCACCTGCTGGTTACTTCACTCGAACCCGTTTCTTAGAGTCAAGGTCACATTCTATGTTTGAGCAGGTTTTATCCAGCAGGGGGCAGGTTTACTCCAGTGGCCGAAAAGCAGAATAGTCCTTTAACGCCGGTCCTACCTGTCTTACCTGTCTTCCTGTCCTACCTGTCGTCCTCTCAGGCTGCGGAACCCCCGCCATCGCCCCCCAGGTGTCTGGCTACGCCCGCATCGTTAACGGTGAGGAGGCGGTGCCTCACTCCTGGCCCTGGCAGGTGTCACTGCAGGTGAGTCAGCTGACCTCAACTATCTTCTCCTCCTCCTTCTCCTCCTTCTCCTCCTCTTCCTCGTCA
>CM028859.1:2082940-2110998 GCA_016801935.1 Platichthys stellatus
ATGGATAAATGTATTTTTCCCCCATAAGGACAACAGCTGGTCATGTGACTGTAAACAGATCGGGGTCCCCACAACTGACGTAATACCCGGACAACACACAGACACAAATGTTTGAAGATATATCTAAGTGAGGACCAGACAAAATGTCCTCACTCTGTAGGATGTAGGGTCAGTGGTCCTCACAAAGATACATGCACAAGTACCAGCACACATACACACCTACACCCACACCCACACAAACACTTGTCTCTCTATAGCTGTGTCATTGACATAATGCATTCCCTACCCCCCCCCATCACAAATAGATATCTCAAACAACCCTTTTTGAGTTCCAGATATGACACATCATGTCCTCATAATGATGGTGTTTAAACTAAATTGGCCTCATAACTATAGAAAGACAAGGACACTTTCACACAAACACAAACACTAACACACGCACACCTCTCGCTCTCTCTCTCTCTCGCTCGCTCCCCCCCTCTCAGACATCACTAACCGATCTCCTGTCACCATCTGAACCGGAAGTCAGACGGTGGCAGCTCGGCAGGTCGGGTTCGGATCTTTGCGTCATGGTGTTCGAGTCCCTGGTGAGCGACCTGCTCAACAGGTTCATCGGGGACTATGTGGAGAACCTGGACAAGTCTCAGCTGAAGATCGGGATCTGGGGAGGTGAGCCCAGCAGCTAGCTAGCAGCTACCGCAACAACACGCCAGACTCCGATCAGTAATGTCACAAATTAAAGTCCACCGCGGTCTGTACGTTAACAAACACTTCTAATCACGTGTCTGAACACACACCGTGGACCTACAAACCCATTGTTCAATTCGGCGTCAATCCTAACGACAAATTATCTTGTGTTTGGATGCAATTTAAAGTTTGGTCAAAGCTTCGCCCTGTGCTGTCAGGCAAAATATAGTGAGACGTCAGAGGAAGCAAGCGGGATGTTGTGTGTTTAATGTGAGGTCCCGAGGGTCAGACGAGCTGTTGTGGGTCTGTGTGCTGCCGAAGTGCAAAACGGCTCTTTAGCATCAATGACACGGCGCAGACTCATGTTCTCATCCATTAAATTACACCTGCGAAACCATTCAGGTGAAATTAGAGACAGTTCGAACGAGGTTTGGTGCGATTATCTCAACTGTCATCGGGCCAGAGGACACGTGACAACAAGCGGTCACCGAGTAAACACGAGGATGCAATTTGAACTTGTGATGAAAAACCACATCACGTTGAACTGATCTGAGAACAGAGTCCGTTTATTCAAGTGAATTATGACCTGATCAAACCAGAGAGATCAATTACATATATGGACAAGACGGAGGCGGTGTATCTAAAGGTCTCATATCCGTGATGAGAACAGTGACGTTATGACAGGTGTTTGTCACGTGTGAAACCGGATCAGCGTTCATACCGGAGTCACACCGGAGTCACATGACTGACAGCTGAATCCACCAATCAGCTCTGAGTTCCCAGCAGGTGGAAATCACTGTAATCATTCATTGATTATTACCAAGACATGTTACATGTACACTGTGGACACATGTTTATATGTTCATGTGAACTAATGACTGCAACATGTAATGTGAAACAATAGAAACATGTTTCTTCTTCCTGTTCTTTAGGAAACGTTGTTCTGGAGAACCTGAGGGTGAAGGAGAACGCTCTGGTAAGTGTCAGTGACTCTGTGGCGTTGGTGTGAAGCCTCAAGCCTCATCGTGGTCACAGATCGTCGTCACCGTTGGACGTGTTAAACACAAAGACTTCTTCAGTATGCCAGTCTTCTGTAGCTCATAATAGTTTGTAGTTACAGCAGCGCCCCCTTCAGGCTGTACAGACACCCAGAGAGGTTCAATTACTAAAAATCTAAGTGAAGAAGGCAGGTTATACTTAAGAATTAATCTTCCCTCATTCTTTAGATGATTTATTACTGCACTAATTATTGAGTCTGTATTGATAACAGCAGTTTGTGTGTTTTTGTTTCAGAGTGACTTCGATGTTCCCTTCAAAGTGAAAGCAGGACAGATCGGTGAGTTCCCACCTTCTCTGCATCTCCTGCTCTTTGTCTCAACACATTCACCCTCTGATCAGTAGGTCTGATCAATGAATGAATACAAACAGTGGAACCTGATACTCGTCCTGTGTTTCAGGGAAGTTGACGTTGAAGATTCCCTGGAAGAACCTTTACAACGATGCTGTGGTGGCCACGTTGGACGGTCTGTACCTGCTGGTGGTTCCTGGAGCCAGTAAGTGATGCGATCACGTGTTTAAACTTCTGTCAGGTTGTCAGGCACCAGATAAATGGACAGATATTCATGTTTCACTCCCCCTGTACAAAAACCTGAAGACGGAGCTTTCTGGGGACTTTGTTGGATTATCCTAAATCACTCAATGATCAGAAAGCTCGGGAGACTGAAATCCCATCAAAGTTCTGTCCTTTCATCTTCCTCTGGTCACCATGGGAATTGGCCTGAGACCGGTCCCCATAAGGTGAAGCAGGACCTGAAGAGGGTTCTGATGGGGTCCTGGTCTACCTCAGGGTCTTCCAGTTGGATGTGTCAAAAAGAATAGTTCAGACTCGTATGTCATGTCCATGTCCAACTCAATCTAAAGACACAGGAAGTCTTGATGGACAAACTGTTCAACAGAAGGTCAACTGATCCAAGACCAGGACCGGATCCACATCAGTCCTCCTGAATCTGAGACATCAAACAGGAACCAGTCCAGACTGGGGTATTACTTCAGTGTTCTGCTGCTTCAGGACCACTAAACCTAAACAGACTTGATGATCCTCAACACTCTGAGGCGATGCTCTACATCGGGGGGGGGGGGGGGGGGGGGGGGCCCTTCCACCTTGTTTTGTGTGGATTAATTTAATGAACAGTTTCTTTAATTTCCCCATTCAAACAATACTACATGCAAGTCAGACAAACAAACCAATCAGAGTCAAGTATGGGTGGACGCAGGTGGTCATCACCATCAGGACTGTCCTCGGACCGGATCATCTCCAGAGATGAGGGCTGGTAAAATCAATGTTCAAAATCTCAGGCTCTGATTGGCTGGTCTGGAGGCGGAGCTCATACATGATGTCTGACATTGTGTTATTTAGGATGGAGTGTGTTTTCTCAGGTGTGGTTGTGTGTGTGTTGCAGCTGGATCTCAGCTGGAATCGTGTCCGTATAACGGTAAGATTCAGGTTCTCAGGTGATGGTCCAGGTCTGATCCTGTCTCTGTTTCCTGTCGTTAATCAAACATTACCCTTCACAATAAAAGACTTGAACATTGCGTTGTTCGTCATCTTTCTCCTTCAAATTCAGACCTGAGGTTGATTCACGTTCACTGCTTTCCTTTTTAGGTTTTTGGTTTCTGTTGTAGTGAGGTGGTCTCTATTGGTTTCTGTTGTAGTTCTCTGCTTTCTATTCTGGGACCCAGGAGGTTTTACTAGTGTCTGGTTCTGGAACAGTTTTCATTCTGTAGAATAAAAACCTGCAGCAGAGTACGAGGACACTGATCAGCATCATGCATGCTGTTATCAGAGCAGGTCTGGGATCAGATGTGGGGCTGGTCTTGGCAGCAGCTGCCGTGTCTGTCTTTAGGTGTTGTTTCCTTTATGTCAACAGGTGGATCCGGTGGCTGGAGGTGACGGGTGAAGTAAAACATCTGCTTGATCCAAAACTTGACTTTTTGTTTGTTTGTGTTTTTTTTATTTCAGCGATCAAGTTCGATGCGGCGAAGGAGGAGCGTCACCAGCAGGAGGCGAAGCAGCGAGAGCTGCAGCGCATCGAGGAGGCGTTACAGATGGCTGCACGCAGAGGTGAGACCCGCTGACCTCTGACCTCTCACTGACCTCTGACCTCTCACTGACCTCCTGTTTGTGCTTCCTGCTTCCTGTTGTTCTTCCTGCTTCCTGTTTGTGTTCCTGTTGTCAGACACGATGAAACACAGCAGACACACACAGAGACACACACAGTTGGAATGGATGCATGTATTAACTTTGTCTGTGCTGTTCATGCTGCGTATGATGTCAGCATCTCAGACTGGAGATCTGCTCTTCGGTCTGGAGAGTGTTGTTTACAAGGAGCCTCAGAACGGTAACACACACAATGACACACACAATGACACACAGACATGTAGTGACACCCCACTGGACTGTTGCTACGTGATGACATCACTCACCTGCCTTGTCACACACTGTTGACTCATTACACTCACTCTGACCTTTGACCCTCACCTGTTGAAGGTGGGTTTCTGCTCCCTCTGTGTTTTCGGGCTTTTCTGTCACTAACTGTTGATTCTCTGCTTTTAACGCTGCCAAGTCCCAAAAGGATTTAAAAAGCATAAAAAGAACAAAAAAGGTTTGAAGAAGTTGAAAGGACTCGACAACAAATCAGGTGAGTTTTCACCTGTTGGATCTGACATGAGAGCGTCTGGTCGTAGGAGACAGGTCTGCTGTCTTTTCTAAGGTCAGACACATCGGACATGCGTCCCTGGTGGGACACACGTTACCTCTGAGTCCAGGTCTCAGATTTCTGTTCAGGTCCTGGTCTCTGAGCGACTCTCTTTGTTTCAGAAAAACCTCAGGAGGACAAAAAAGACACGTTAATGGAAAAACTGGCGACGCAGGTTATTAAAAACCTTCAGGTGAAGATCAGCAGCATCCACCTGCGCTTTGAGGACGACGTAAGTACTGATCCAGGTTCAAGTCCAGGTCCACGGGGTAAGACCCCAACTATATTATATACAGTGTTATACTATAACACTGTCTCATTGTGTTTCAGCTGTCGGACCCAGAGCACCCCCTCTCTGTGGGAGTGACCCTGTCCGAGCTCAGCCTACTGGTAACACATACACACACGCACACGATCCACTTGTGATAGGTATGGTGTTGACCTGTAATTCATGTTTTCTTTCTGTTCAGACGACAGATGAGAACTGGAAGTCGTGTATCCTTAACGAAGCAGCAAAGATCATCTATAAGGTGACAGACGCTCTGCTCACTTCATTTACCTGAGTTTCATCATGGGGTAAAGACAGAAGCTGATTGGTTTAGAAACAGAAGCTCTGTTTGGTTACCTGTGTAACCCGGTTTCCCCACATTGAGCCAAAGGCTTGTGTCCATTCTGTCTTCTGATTGGATCGATTCCTGACGCCACACTGTTTGATGGTTTCAGCTCGGGCGTCTCGAGTGTCTCTGTGCCTACTGGAACGTCAACAGTCCCATATTTTACAAAGGATCATGGGAGGAAATTGTGGTGAGTTGTGATGCTCTAATGCAGCAGCTTTGTTTCCACTAAAGAAAGTGAAAAATATTGGATCATTGATGATCCTTCTCCCCTTTCTCCTCTCTTCCTCTTTCTCTTTCTCCTACTCTTCCTCTTTCTCCTTCTCCTTCTCCTTCTCCTTCTCCTTCTCCTTCTCCTTCTCCTTGTCCTTGTCCTTGTCCTTGTCCTTGTCCTTCTCCTTCTCTTCCTCTTCCTCCTCCAGACCCAGTTGAAGTCTGGGATCAGCAGCTCAGACCAGCAGCTTCATCACTACCAATACAGTGAGTTTATGATTCCTCAACAGTTTTTCTCACATTTAATCAACATTTTTTCAGTGAACATGTAGAAGTAACCAGTACACACCAGTAGGTGGCAGTATAAAAAGTAGATGGTATACAAGTTTGCAGTAACACATTACATCTTCAGTTACTTGTACAGTAAATCAGTTATTCATTAACAGTGAGATATTTATTAATATTTGACACATCCTGTTCTCTGATTGGTTGATTTGTTGGTTCTTCTGTAGTTTTCAAGCCGATCTTTGCTTCGGCTAAAATGTGCATCAACCCGAACGCGGAGCTGGAACTGAAAACCCCGAAAGCAAAGCTTCACCTGGAGGTTCAGAACATCGGCATTGAGATGACCAAACCACAGGTAACACCTGAGACACATGAGACAGACACGTGTGTGTGTGTGTGTTTGTGTGTGTGTGGTTGTCTGAGTTTCGTCTCCTGTCTGTTTACAGTACCTGTCCATGGTGGATCTGCTGGAGTCTATCAACTGTATGGTGAAGAACGCTCCCTACAGGAAGTTCAGGCCTGAAGTCTCTGTTCACAAAAACACCAAACTCTGGTTAGTTTATTTTAACTCGTCACTCAGAGGAGAAAGCTTTTCCTTCCCCCCCCGAGTTCCCTTTGGTTCTTAGCATGTCATGTGATTCATGAGGACACTCAGTTTGGCCTGTCATTAAAGTCTAACTACAGTACCTGTTAGATATTAGATCAGTGGAGCGTCTTCAGATAACCTGTGACAGTGATGAATCCTATTTGAGATTTCTCGCTGCAGCTTTGACATGTAGTTTCTCAGACCGACCAGTAGGGTGTGCTTGTTTTCTCAGGTGGAGGTACGGCCTCGACAGCATCCTGGAGGTCCACATCCGGCGCTACAGTCGCATGTGGTCCTGGTCCAACATCAGACTCCACAGAGAGAACCTGAAGAAGTACAAGTCCGTCTTCAAGACCAAACTGAGTCAGGGCAAGTCGAGTCCGGACACAGAGCGACACATCCAGGTGCAGTACAAAAAATGACCACAAGGGTCTGATCCTGTATGTAAACTCCGTTAGTCTGTCAGAAGATTTGTCTCCTTTAGAATCTTCACCAACACAACGAAGTGGAGACACTCAGAAACCAACAGTGATGAGTTTATAAACCATTTAGAACTGTTCAAACAAAAGTTCTCTGCTGTTTACGAAAATAAAGATTTATCTAGAAAATGAACTCTGGATCTGAACGTGTTTCCTCCAGGAGCTGGAGAAAGTTCTGGACGTGTTCAACATCACTTTGGCTCGACAGCAGGCTCAGATGGAGGTAAACTCCGCCCCCCCACAGAGACACGAGTCCAGTTTAACACTGAACACTTCAACATGTGACTCCTCCCCCCAACAGGTGATCAGGTCCGGGCAGAAGGTGGTGGCGAAGAAAGCGGCGGGGGGGCAGAAGCAGGGGGGAGGTTTCTTCGGCAGCTTGTTTGGGAGAAAGGCTAAAAAGGAGGAACAGGAGCAGGAGGAGAGCAAGGAGACGGAGAGTAAGTACTTGATCTGAAAAGGATTCATTGGGTTAAACAACAGAAACTAGAGTTTGTTGTGTTCAGGTTCAGGACTCGACGAACTCATGACGACTGACGAGAAGGAAAAACTCTACTCCGCCATCGGGTACAGCGGCAGCTCCCACAGCCTGACGCTCCCCAAGCAGGTAGAATGTGTTTCCATGTATTGACTCTCTAGCGCCACCTTCAAGACAAACATCACTCTTTGAATCGGCGTGTGTTTCAGTACGTAGCCGTGGTCGTCAGCTTCCAGCTGTTGAGGACTTCGGTGACCCTCAGAGAACTGCCGGACGTCCCAGAGATCCTGAAGATCCAGATGATCGACCTCAGCACCAAGATATCTCAGAGACCTGGAGCTCAGGCCATCAGGTGGGCGTCGCCGAGGCCAGAGCACCATGTGATAAGATCACATGATCCCTCCATCGTGTGTCTGCTGTAGTAAACCCCTCTATCATCCTGCAGGGTGGAGGCGGCGCTGGAGCACTGGTATGTTACTGGTTTGCTGCAGCAGAGGGCGATACCTTCTCTCATCGCCTCAGTCGGAGACTCCTCCTCGTCTCTGCTCAACGTTGTGTTTGAGTTGAACCCAGAGGAGAGCGCCGCCGACCAGCTGATCAGAGTCCAATCACAGCCGGTGGAGATCATCTACGACGCGGTGAGAGCAGATATCATCATCATATGATTCTGATCTAAATCTGTCAGTGCCGACTGGTTCTGCTCCTGGTTCTGCTCCTGGTTCTGCTCCTGGTTCTGGTTTGACCCGTCTGTGTCTGTTTGTCCTGTAGCTGACAGTCAACAGCATGGTGGAGTTCTTTCAGACGGGGAAAGGTGTCGACCTCGAGGTCCTGACCTCGGCCACTCTCTCAAAGCTGGAGGAGATCAAAGAGAAAACAGCCACAGGTCAGTTTGATGTGAACAGCCGTTGTATTGATTAATTGTTCCGGTGTGTTTCTCAAGTCTCTGACGGGTTTTGGTTCTGGTCTCTGCAGGTTTGTCTCACATCATTGAGACCAGAAAAGTTCTGGACCTGAGGATTGACCTGAAGCCGTCCTACCTGCTCATCCCAAAGTCTGGCTTCTACAGCGACCAGTCGGACCTCATCATCGTGGACTTTGGCAGTTTACAGGTCAGTTCTGTTCTGTTGTGATTCTGAATGAAGTTGAATTGTATGAAGTTAAGTGTGTAGTTAAATGTGTGTGTTTTCAGTTGAACAGCGTGGATCAGAGCAGCTTCAGTTCGTCTACATCGTCCTTCTCTTCTCTAGAGGAGATCATGGATCGAGCCTATGAGAGATTCAACGTAGAGCTGAGACGAGTCCAGGTCCTGTACAGCAAGTCAGGTACACACTAACACACACACACACACATACACACACACACACACACACATACACACGCACACGCAGGTGTGTGTACATTTTCTGAGTCCAGGTGTGAACTGGTTCCAGGTGAGTTGTGGAAGTCGGCTCGTCTTCAGGGTTCCTCACTTCAACACATCCTCCAACCGATGGACTTCACCCTCCACCTGGCGAAGTGCATGGTGGCCAAAGACGCCAGGATGCCCAGGTAACTCTCCCCTGTGGACACCAGTCCCTACACTGACCCCCCCCCCGACTCTGTTGACTCACGTGTGGTTCAGGTTCAAGGTGTCTGGGGAACTGCCGCTGCTTCATGTAAAGATTCGTGTGATTCAGGTTCAAGGTGTCTGGGGAGCTGCCGCTGCTTCATGTAAAGATTTCGGATCAGAAAATCCAGAACGTTTGGGAGCTGGTCCAAAGCATCCCCCTGCCAGACATGGGCTCCTCCCCCTCCACCCCCACAGAGAAGGTAGAGTTGGTAAAGTCCAACAAAAATAGCCATGAGGGGAAGAAGTTTGATTGACAGGTGACTGCAGTATTGATGTCACCATATTTGGCCGTACTTCCTTCCTCAGGTTCGGTCATTGGCTGACGTCAGACCACGAGCGCTCAGCCTCCCCCCCGCCCTCTTGGAAGCCATGGAAACTGGTTGGTGCTTCCTGCATTGTGATTGGCTGCACATGTTCCTGTTGTGACTCTACGTGACCTCCTGTTTGATCCTTTCATGTTTCTCAGACTCTGATGAAGACGTCAGTGAGAAGTCGACTGATGAAGACCTGCAGCGCTCGGCTCTGGAGGAACTGATCGACCTTCACTTCCAGTTCGAGGTCAAAGAGGTGTGTTGGGCTCTTCTGTCCCCGGGTCAGTGGCAGCCATGTGGCTCGGTGTAACGGGGACCTCTGGTGGTGTGTTCAGGTGCTGCTGGAGCTGACGCGGCAGGAGGACGAGGAGAAAACCATCTTGTCCCTCAGTGTCTGTCAGCTCGGGGCTGAAGGGAAGAGGCGGAGCTTCGACCTGAGCGCCACCTCATACCTGCGCAGCGTCACACTGGACTACTGTGGAGGTCCGAACTTTAACCACTGTTTGTTATCTGAATGTCAAGAAGGTGGAGACTGCTGCTACCATTGAAACAGCTCAACGTAAACACACAGAAGGTTGTGTTTGTGTTGTTGTTGTGTATTTATGTGTGTATGTGTGTGTTTCAGACAACAGGACTCATCCTCTCCACCTGATCAGTTCTTCAGAGCAGAAGAGTTCAAACCTGCTGAAGGTCGAGTTCACCAAGGTGAGAATCATCCAGTCACCTGTTCACCACAGAGTCACATGATCTCAGGTGGATCAGGTGTGTGTGTGTGTGTGTCTTTTAATGTGTGCGTCTGTGTGTGTGTCCTTCAGGCCGACCCCAAAGGGCCGAGCTTCCAGACTCTGTTCGACAACACTGAGCAGACACTGAAGGTGAGTGGAGGAGCAACACAATGAGAGCTGCTTTATTTATTCTTGATTTTATTAATTTCTTTCAGCTTCTAAGTTGTTTCATGACTTTATTTCTTGTTCTCTTTGTGATCTGTGTTGAGAGACGAATGAGGAGACGTTTTTCTTCCTGTCAGCTGATCACAGCTGTTTCCTTCCTGTTCTCAGGTGGAGTTTTCCTCTCTGGACTTCCTCCTTCACACTAAAGCTCTGCTCTCGACCATCAACTACCTGAACAGCGCCCTGCCGTCGGATCTCAGCACCGCCCGAGACCGAGACACCAAGAAACAGGTGGAGAAGACAGGCCCGGGGCGGACAGGTGAGTGACTCAGCACAGGTGTGTCAGAGCATGACATCCTGAGAGTGACAGGACGTCTGTCTCTGCTCCGCCCACAGTGTCTAAAGGAGTCAAAGATGGCGGCGTCTACAGCTTCAAGCTGTTTGCTGTGTTGGGTTGTTTCCACGTGGAGGTGTGTGACGACCGCTGCAGCATCGCTGACATCAGAGTCCAAGGTACGAGCATCATCAACTACACACTGGACCTTCATGAAGCTCATCGACTGAACCGCGCTCGCTGTCGCCCCCTGCAGGAATCGATGCGTCAGTGTTGGTGCAGGCGAAGGAGACCGAGGTGTTCGCTCGACTCCGAGACATCGTGGTCACGGACGTCAACCTGAAAACCGTCCACAGGAAGGTGTGAGGACAGACATGGTTCGATTCCCACCACGCCGGTGTGCGTGATGATGTCACGCCTTCTCTGACAGCTGATTGGATCTTGTTGCAGGCTGTGTCCATCATGGGTGAAGAGGTGTTCAGCTTCAAACTGGTGTTGTGGCCGGGGGCGACGGAGGGGGACGGCTACAGAGACATGTCCAAGGTGGACGGGAAGGTCTCGATGCGTCTGGGCTGCATCAACATCGTCTACCTGCACAAGTTCCTCATGTCGCTGCTGGTCAGTAGCTTTATCTATAAATACATAGAAACAAGGAATAATGTACACACTTTATATACAAAAACACATTTATATATTCACAGTGTTGATAATATTCACATATTTTCAGGATCCGTTGTGTTTATTGAATGTTCTGTATTTGTCTCATGTTGTCTCTGTGTGATGTCAGACACTTCTATTAACTTTCATCTAGATTCCCAACAATCACCTCTTTGGATAATATTTGTAATAATCATTGATGGTAATAACCAACAAACATTTTATTCTGTAAAAACTAAACTGCCTTAGAAGTTTTAGTTTTTATTAATAATTAACGATCATATTTCAGACGTTATCACATCCTTACTTGCATTATAATCAGCAGATCCTGTGATTGGTTAGCAACCAGAATAAAATGTTAACTATATAACATTTATTCTATTGTTTTCATTTTGTAACATCAATGTTTCCAAATTACTTCCTGATTAGTTCAGCTCATTTCCTGTCTGGGTGATGCTAACAGGATGTAATAAAATAGAGGGAAAATGACTATAAACCATCTGTTAACTATAAATAGTTAACAGAATCTTTTAAACAGAACTTTATTGTGAAAGTGTTTGTTTGTCTCTTTCCTGTCTCTCATGTTTCTTGTCTTGTTGATGTGTTTTGTTCTTTCAGGCTTCTTTTTGTTTTCAGTACTCGTCTGCTGATCAGGTACAGCTTCCAGCACGAGCGCTGATCCAACCTTCTGCTTTAGCTTCACTGCACCGTCACTTTAAACTCCATCCTGATGATTAACATGCAGAGTAACCCGTTTGTCCTGAGGGAGGCGCTAGAGGAGAAAGTCCAGGTTTAACAGGATCTACTTTATCTCTGGTTCTCGACCCTGCGGCTGAGTTGCACTCGTTGACTCGCGTTGATCCGACGTCTGTGTTCTCAATCCAAGACGTTGCTTTTTAAAATCTGTCTTTTTCGATTTGGAGAATTTAAAGTGAAACTGAGCAACAACGATCCAGCAGTCGTCTGTTAACGTGTTTAAATCATCCTTCAAAAAAAGAGACACTGACAGTTTAACTCCACCCGTCTGAGACTGTGAGAAGGTCAAAACAAACAAAGTCACATCTGATTGGCTGAGCTCGGATGGAGGGATGAAGAAAGAAAAGATGAGGGAGGGCTGCTCGTGTGTTCATCTCCTCATATGTGCTGTTCATCTCACACAGCTGCCATTACTCACCCCCCCAGCCCTCAATCACATGACCTCTGCCTGTGTGACCTCACTTCCTGATCACCTGACAGATTTGAATCTGTTTGAACTTCATTCTTGTTTCATAAACTTCAAGCTGTGAACATAATAAGACAAATCAGGTTTCAGATTCAGACTTGATATTTATTATTATTATCTAATGAATAGATTATATATTCTAAGTGGAACTGGAGAGTCAGAGATAATTTTCAAACTGTGAGTCTCATGTTTCCTCTCATACACTTTGTGTAATGTAGAAATAATTGTTTATGTTTTTATCTGAGGTTCACATTTGACCTGTTTATGAGACAGAAATGAACGCCCCACATCGACTCCCTCTCCTGCCTCATAGCGTTTCTCTGAACGTCTCCATCCTGTCCCTCTGCTCGTCGTCTCACTCCCGGTTTCTTTGTGTTGTTCTTCAGATGTTTGTAGACAACTTCCAGACGGCTAAAGAAGCTCTGAGCGCCGCCACGGCTCAGGCCGCGGAGAAGGCGGTGTCCAGCGTTCGAGACTTTGCCCAGAAGAGCTTCCGTCTGTCCATGGACATCAAGCTGAAGGCGCCACTCATCATCATCCCCCAGTCGTCCACCTCCCAGAATGCAGTTGTGGTGGATCTAGGTCTGATCACGGTGGAGAACAGCTTCTCTCTGCTTCCTGTTGAAGGTTTCTCTCTGCCGGCGGTGGTGGAGAAGATGAACGTGAAGCTGACGCAGCTGAAACTCTCCAGGTGAGTAAATCAAACACACACGTGCTTAAAAACTCAGTCACACAAGAGAGAACTCACCTCTGAGGTGACCTTTGACCCTTTACCAATGACAGCTGGATGGTGCTCCTAGCCAGTTAGCATCTTAGCTGTTAGCTCAGCAGCTGCAGTTCTTCACTGACCCAGGGAGACACCATTACATCATCATGACTCAGAATAATATAATATGATGTTCTTCCACAGGTGGGAACCTTCTCCTGAATAAATAAATATATAATATTGAAAACATGTTTTTTCTTTATTTAGAACCGTTCTGAGGCCGGACTCCTCTCAGCTCATCTCCTCAGACATCGAGATCCTTCAGCCAATCAACTTGGAGCTGCTCGTCACCCGGAACCTCGCAGCTTCCTGGTTCACAGAGATCCCTGCGGTCCAGGTCCAGGGAGTCCTGCGCTCGCTGGAGGTACGTCTCCAACCTTCTTCTAGAAACTGAGTCAAACGATTTGGGAACGAGACGACAGCGTTTGTCTCACATCTGCTTTTAACATCGCATCACAACATACGTTATCTCAAGGCTCTTATGCTAAGCTAAGTCATTACTGAGCTAGCTTGAACGTTGACCAATGAAAGAGCAGTTAAGACTCACCTGTGACGACTGTGTCTGTGATTCAGATGAGCCTGAGTGAGGAAGACCTCGGCGTGCTGATGAAGATCCTGGTTGAGAACATCGGTGAAGGAAGTAAAGAGCACGACATGGACGTCAAAAGTCGGGCGGCTCAAGGTGACTCAGGGTGCATTATGGGAAATCCGGGCAACAAACTCTGGTGAATATATCGTCCAATCAGATGCTGACCCCTGAGAAACTGTGCTCTGCCTCCACAGAGAGGGCGGTGCTTGCTGAGCAGCAGGTGGAGGTGATGTCACCACAGTCGGGATCTGCTGTGACCCCGCCCACCATTGGAGGTCCGACTGAAAACATCATCAACGTCCTGCTGAACTTTGAAATCAAAGAGGTATGAGATGACAGAACATCTCTGTGATTGAAGAACCTGAGAAGGACCCTCACCAGGTTCTGAAGCTGCTCTCTGCTCCTCCATGTTCTCAGGTGCTGTTGACCCTGAAGAAGCCCAGAGAGAAGACGGAGACGCCCTTCCTCGTCCTGCACGCCGCTCACCTGGGCATCGACACCAAAGTCAGGAAGTACGACATGTGTGCCACCACGTACATCAAGAAGATCAGCATGAAGTGCCTGGAGTTCAAAGGTCAGAGCCGTCTGTGACCTCCTGTAGCGTTTCCATCGTAGCGCAGGCGCTCATCACTTCCTGTCGTTTCAGACTCGAGTGGCGAGCCGCTGTGTCTGGTCAGCTCGTCGGGGGAGTCCGGAGCCGAGCTGCTCAAAGTGCAGTACTTCAAGGTGAGGACGTCAGACCGCTGGGATCACATGATCAGAGTTCTGACATCATTGGTTTTGACCTTTGACCTGTGTGTGTTTTCTCAGGCCGATCGTTCTGCACCAAACTTCTCCACCAGCTACAAGAACACGGAGCAGATGATGAATGTGAGCTGAACGCACAAACACAAACACACAGACGTACACTGACACACACACACACACACACAGACGTACACTGACACACACAATGACACGCTGACTGTGTGTGTGTTTACCTGTGTCTCTGATTCTCCAGGTGACCTTCACCTCTCTTAACTTCCTGCTTCACACTGAGGCTCTGCTCTCTGCCATCGACTTCCTGTCCACTGCCCTGATGTCTGACAGCATGATGTCCTCTGACAGAGACGTCAAACCAAAGACAGACGAAAAGACGCCTTCTGCCAAGTCCAGTCAGTACAACACACACACACACACACACACACACACCTCATGCTCACCTGGTATTTAGGTCTGATCACTGTTTTCTTTGTGTGATTGTGAGGGACCTCCTTCTCAGCAGACGACCTCTGACCTCTGCAGTTTCATGATGAATCACACAGATTTGCACTTTTCTCATTGAATTGATTTTAAATGATTAAAATCTTTCTTCATCGTAGATCGACACACAGCATGATTCATTCAGTTCCTCCTGACCTCACTCCAGATCGGTTTCATGAACTAACTTCCGCCAGTTTGTCTCTCACGAGTTGTGTTGTTGTGTTTTCTGTCAGCTGCCATGATGTCACCTGCAGACAGTGATGTCATCGACCTGAAGGTGATGATGTCACTGGGTGCCTTCAATGTGCTCGTGTGTGACCAGAGCTGCAACATGGCCGACATCAAGATCCAGGGTAGAGAACCACATCTGAGTTTTAATTTGATTTGTTATGATTTTCTTTGGTCAGCTTAACAGATGTGTCTTTTGTCTCCAGGTGTTCACGGATCTTTAGTGAAACAAGGAGCTCAGACGTTTATCTCAGCTCGACTCCGAGACGTCATCGTCCTGGATGTTGATTCTCAAACCATCCACAGCAAGGTCCCATCAGAGACTCATATTGATAATGATATTAATAAGCCTCTAACACTGGGAGACTCACGTGAGACACTGGGGATGCTGCTTGTTGAACTTTGACCCTCTGTCCTTCAGGCTGTCTCCATAGTGGGGGACGAAGTCTTCAGCTTCTCCATGAGTCTGACTCCGAACGCCACCGAGGGCGCCGGCTACACCGACACGTCTCAGACCGACGGCAAAGTGAAGCTGAACGTCGGCTGCATCCAGGTGGTGTATCTGCACAAGTTCTTCATGTCTCTGCTGGTGAGTTTCACTCCGACACCCAAAGAAAATTAAACTTTTTAAAATCACTTTTTCTTTAGTCAGATTTTTATCGTCTAGGATCGACTGATATTTAAAACATGATTTATTTCTATCAGAACTTCAGCAGCAACTTCCAGACGGCGAGAGAAGCTCTGAGCGCCGCCACGGCTCAGGCGGCGGAGAAGGCGGCTTCCAGCGTTCGAGACTTTGCTAAGAAGACTTTCCGCCTGTCGATGGACATCAAGCTGAAGGCGCCACTCATCGTCGTCCCCCAGTCCTCCACCTCCCAGAATGCACTGGTGATGGACCTGGGTCTGATCACGGTGGGTAACAGCTTCTCTCTGCTTCCTGTGGACGGGTGTCCGCTGCCGGCGGTCGTGGACAACATGGACGTGGAGCTGACGCAGCTCAAACTGTCGAGGTCGGTTGAACAGAGGAGAAAGAATGAGAGCGTGTTTTCAGAAAAGTCTCTCAAACGACTGGTTTCCTGTTTCCTCCAGGACCTGTTTGGACCTGGAGTCCGGTCGACCCAGCATCGAGCTGCTGGAACCCGTCAACCTGCACCTGAACATCAAGAGGAACCTCGCTGCTTCCTGGTACAAGAAGATGGCGGCTGTGGAGATCGACGGGGACCTGAAGCCCATGATGGTTGTTCTTCTCATAAAAACATCTGAATGATGATAAATATATCCGTTCAGATTTTTCCTCAGAGATGTTATAAAGTTGTTCTGATGCTTCACACAGTTTAATTCTCTTTAGGCGTCGTTAAGAAACACACGTGAACTAACACAGAATCACATGCTCTTGTTTTACATCCAGTCCACATGTGAACCAGTGAAGGTCAGTTGTTTCTGAAGAGTCGTCTCCTGTAGTGAAGAGTCAGTGTCTGTAGTGATCTGACCACATTGTCTGTAGTGGTCTGGATGTAGGTTCGGATTGGACCAGCAGATCCGTCTTTGTGCTTAGTCTGAACTTAAGACCAGGTCTGAAAGCTGCTTCAGTGACTCAGGTCTCAGATTCTGCTTCTGGATGTTAATAACTGCCATGTCTCTATTTGGCCTGTAGGTGGAGCTAAGTCAGGAGGACCTGAAGGTGCTGCTTCGGATCCTCATGGAGAATCTGGGAGAGGCTGGGAGTCTGCAGCCGACCGCCCCCAAACAGGAGATCAGTCTGCCTGTCCGAGCAGCGGGAGCGCCCCCTGCAGGTCTGAGGACAGATCATATTTACAGACGTGTTGATGTGTTTGTGTTCCTGTCGTCTCTGGAGCTCTCGTCCTGATCCGGGCTTCATGTCTGCAGATGTTGTGAAGTCGAGTGTGAGCACGAGTGAAGAAGAGGATGAAGCTCTGGAGTCCGTCAAGTTCCAGTTCAACATCGAGTCTCTTGGTCTGGTTCTGTACCGTGACGACCCACAGCAGGTCCGTCACAGTAATAACAGTTCAGTAAGACTGGTCCTGGATCAGCTGGTCCTGGATCAGCTGGTCCAGGATCAGCTGGTCCAGGATCAGCTGGTCCAGGATGAGCTGGTCCAGGATCAGCTGGTCCAGGATCAGCTGGTCCAGTATGAGCTGGTCCAGGATCAGCTGGTCCAGGATCAGGTGTGTGATGGTTGTTCCTGTTCCCTGCAGCCTCTCCAGCTCCAGCACCTGGAGAACCTCAGACTGGGCGAGTTCACCCTCCGGTCCCTGAGGACGTCGGGGGGGGTGTTTGCCAGCGGCAGCATGGAGGTGACCACGGTGCTGACGGACTGCACGCTGGACGACCTGAGGTCCGGCATGGAGAGGGTGACCTCACGGTAAGTCATGTGACCTATTCAACTATTAAACTTTTATCTAAATATATCTTTAGATTTTAATATATATTTGTTTAACCTTTGATAACTAATATACATATATATATATATATGTATTAGTTACTATGTAAAAATTCACTGCTGCTCATGTGAAAGTCATTTTACTGTTAACCTTTTAAATAAATCTGAAGTCAGAAGTTGTGTTAGTGTGTTGAATAGATGATGGTGTGAACATTGATCAGTGACTCCTCTGCTTGATGATATGTTGACATCTTGTTTGCAGCATGGTGAGACGGAGGGACGAGTCGAGCTCAGAGACCATGATCGACGTGACGTACCGGCAGAGCGCCGCCCAGCGGGAGGTGGTGGCGGTTCTGCAGAAGCTCTACGTGTGTGTGAGCGTGGAGTTCCTCATGGCCGTGGCAGATTTCTTCCTGCAGGCTCTGCCACAGGCTTCAGCCCTGACCAGCGGCCCAGCCCCAGGGGACAGACTGTCGCTGAGACAGACTGCAGAGCCCCGAGCCGACGCCAGGACCGGTAAGACCCAGAGACACAACTCACTGATGTAGAGCGACAAACCACAGTAGGATCAAAACCAACCCACAAACCTTCACCCGGCTCTAAAACCCTGGTCCCTCAGCAGCCGGCGCGGTCAGGACCCGTCTGCGGGCGGTGGTCGTGGACCCGGAGGTGGTGTTCGTGGCCAGCCTGATGAAGGCCGACGCCCCCGCCCTGGTGGCCTCGTTTCAGTGCGACTTCAACCTCCAGGTGGAAGGCGACAGATCCCAGAACATGATAACAAACCTGAGGGAGCTGAAGGTCCTGGCGTGTCCGTTCATCCGGAACGAGGCGGGCAAAGCCGTCACCACTGTAAGATCACATGACCCTGATTCTGAAACTCACATCGATTACTGCTGATGCACAGAGGGACAGTTTGTTCAGGTTGTTTCTTTATATTTGGATCAAAAGGATCAAAGCATTCTCTTCTCTTCTCATTATTATATACCAACCCACTGTCCATCCCTTTAAGGCTATACTAGTCCCATGCACAGACTTTACCACATTTTTTTGTTTTGTTGTTTTTATATATATATATATTTTATTGTACTATCCCCTCCAGCAGCAGAAGAACACTTTCCTACTGGACACTGACAAAATCACATCATTGCATTCCTGTTTCTGTAGATATGTTCTCCGTGTGTGATTTATGTTTGTATGTCAGTGAGGTGTTTAAGTGCACAAGCTACTGGATGATCTAAATATCCACACGGATTAATAAAGTATCCATCTATCTCTCCATCTGTCCTCACCTGCTCGTGGACATGTCTGTCCCACTCTGTCGTCCCACAGGTGTTGAAACCCTGCTCCGTTGTTTTGGAAACCAGAACGCACCCCCACCAACCGCTGAGCGGCTCGGTGACAGTGGAGGAAGTCATCGTCAAGGTGCCTCCGTCCACTCACTGCTTATAGACGTCTGTGTAGAGCATCACCGGTTTGTTATAGAAAACAAAAGAGTTTGAAACTCATCGTGTCGCTCTCCACTCAGATCTCTCCGTTCATCATCAACACGGTGATGACCATCACTGCCGCCATGACGCCGAAGCAGCCTGACGAGCAGAGTCCAGACGCAGCGGGAGTCACTGACCTGTGGTCAGTCATGAACATCTATGACTGTAACTACTGGTTCCTGGGAGTGGATCAGGCCGTCGAGGTCACAGAGAGCTTCACAGAGCCCGACGGACGCAACCAGGGAGAGAGCTTTGCTGCAGAGGTCAAGGTGCGATGACCTCTCACGCCTCCAAAACATTAGAACATGAAACTCGAGTCAGAACTGTTAATGGTTGACGAGGTGGTGTTTGATCTGCAGGTGGTGCAGGTGACTCTGGAGTCTGGGTTGGGTCACCAGACCGTCCCTCTGCTGCTGGCCGAGTCCTCCTTCAACGGATCGGCCAGAAACTGGTCTTCTCTGCTGCAGCTGAAGGCCAACATGACGCTGGAGGTGAGAACCACTGCTCCACACTGGAGCCTGAACCAGCAGAAACAAACTCCCCTTCAGTGACTGATGTGATGTGACACATGTGGAATCTGCAGGTGAACTACTTCAATGAGATCCACGCCGTGTGGGAGCCTCTGATCGAACGAGTCGACGGCGGCAGCAGGAGATGGAACCTGGAGCTGGAGGTAAACTGATGAGACGAGTTCTCCAGCTTCAGATCAACAGCTCGTCATCCTTTCCCAGTGGTGAAGCCTCTGGTTAGAGTTTCCAGTGAATAATGTTTCTGATGGTGAAACAGTGTTAGAGGATAATATTTCACAGATTAACAAAGTGATGAACCAGGTCCTGTGTGCTGAGATGTTCTGACACAAACAGACATAACATGAGAGGATCACAACCTCCTGATCTGAACTCATCACTTATCACATCACGTTTCATTCTCTGAGAGGCACGGCCCTGATTTCACCCTCACATCAGACAGACCAGATCACCTGTGATAATCTGTGATAATCTGATAATCTGTGATGATCCGTTTGTGTCTCTGAAGATGAAGAACAACCTGCTGCAGGACAAGAGTCCAGTTCATGGAGACGACTTTGTGATTCTTCCTGAACCTCGAACAGCGATTCACATCTGCTCCAAAGACACCATGAACGTCACGGTGTCTCAGAGCAGCCTCACCGTCTTCCAGAACCTCACCAAGGTCTCACATCTCATCATCACATGCTCTATCACATCATGTTCAGTGGAATGTGAAGTTAAATCTGTAGATTATTTTATAGATTAAGTTATAGAACGACTTGTTTCACTTGTTAGATTAACTTCATTAATTTGTAGGTAAACTTTATCTCTGGTGATTTATTGATCAGGCATTCTCTGAGGGCACAGCCTCCACCTTTGACCCGTATCTGAAAGAGAAGGCCCCCTTCACCATCAGGAACTCTCTGGGGATCCCTCTCATCGTGCAGCACAGCGCCACCCTCAGGCTGGTGGGAGTATCATCACAGGGGAAACTTCACGAGCTGGCGGTGGATCAGAGCCTGGACCTGGAGCACTCCATGTTCCGTCCGTCCTCACGAGGCAAACTGTCGGCGCTGCAGCGGCAGGAGAGCTGCCTGTTCCACCTCACCATAGGTCAGACCCCGTCACCTGACCTGCTCTCACGTGGCTCTTGTTTCTGTTACATGTATGAAATAAACACGTGTGTGTGATTGTGCAGTTCCCAGCGGATACAGTGAGATCTCCAGCGTGGCCGTGGACAAACCAGGTCGTCGTCTCTACAACGTCCGCGGCCCGATGCTGCAGGAGGCGGTTTCTGTTCTGCTGCAGATCGACGCCGCCGAGGGAAACAAGGTCATCACCATCCGCTCGCCGCTGCAGGTGAGAATCAAACCTGTCCTCACGGCCCAGAGCGTCCAGAGCGTCCAGAGCGTCTCCGCAGCAGCACAACGCTTCACTCTGTTTGTGTTTCAGATCAAAAACCACTTCTCTGTTCCGTTCACCGTCCTGAGGTACTGTCCGGCGTCCCGCGGTCTGGAGCGCGTGGGACAGGCCGAGCCGGGGACAGAGTTTCATGTCGCCTTAGAAACATACAGGTAGACTCCCAGTGCACCCAGTAACACAACGGAGCGCCTTCCATCTATGTTCTTCATTTTGTTTGTTTTGGTGTTTGACCTCGGTCTGTCCTCCAGGTCTCAGCTGTTTGTCCGTCCAGCCGGTCCACTGGATGGACAGTACGGAGCGTCCTCCACCTGCGTGTCCTGGAAGGAGCAGGTGCACCGCAGCTCCGAGGTGCGCTCGCTGCTGCAGTGTCCTGCGGCGGACAGCAGCCTGCTGCCGCTCATGGTCGCCACGCTGGCCGTCCCAGACGACCTGCGCCACATCGCCAGCCACGGAGAAGACGACTGGGACCCGGCCTACATCATCCACCTCCACCCGGTGGCCACGCTGCGCAACCTGCTGCCCTACACGCTCCGCTACATGATGGAGGTAGGACAGCTTCCTCCTGGTTCTGATGTGGTTTGATTCAATCTGGTCTGATCTGATCCCACCTGTCCTCTCAGAGCTCCGCGGACTCGTACGAGCTTCAGGAAGGTGGAACCTCCGACCTGCTGAACGCTCGTGTCTCAGGTGAGGTCATGTCTCTGGTGCTGATGAGGTATCAGGGTCGCGACTGGCACGGACACGTCCGCATCAGGCCAGACATGCCGGAGTTCTTCAACCTGACTCTCACCTGCGACTCGGACGCCAGCCTGACGGTGGACGTGAGCGTGCACGTGACCAGGACCACGTGCACGCTGCTGCTGTCGCTCTTCAGCCCGTACTGGATCATCAACAAGACGTCCCGCGTGCTGCAGTACCGAGCCGAGGACGTCAGCGTCAAGCACCCGGCGGACTTCAGAGACATCGTGCTGTTCTCCTTCAGGAAGAAAACTGTGTTCAGTAAGAGCAAGGTGAGACCGGCTCCTGCTCCTCAGAGGATGAACCCTGAACATTCCATCGGAGTCTTCTCTCTTGTGCTCAGTAAAAAACTATATTTCATTAATACTTAACGAGAATAATACATTTGAATCCGGTCTCACTCACCAGCCCATGCAGGCGTTCAGCTCATTGTGTTCATTTTGTGTTGTGTGTGTGTTGTGTGTGTTGTGTGTGTGTGTGTTGTGTGTTGCAGCTGCAGCTCTCTGTCTCCACCAGCTCCTGGTCCGATGGTTTCTCCCTCGACACCGTCGGGAGTTACGGTTGTGTCAGTTGTCCTGGCGACAACATGGACTTTCTGGTAACTTGTGTTTAAACTTACCCTCTGGTATTTATAACCAATGAAAAACCAGGATTCGTCTTTGTCTCTTAGTCACTCGTGCTGGTTACTGATGAGTTAGTGATCCTGGTTACTGGTGCTGGTTTCTGATTGGTTACCGTGTGTCAGGTGGGCGTCAGCATCCAGCTGAGCAGCTTCAACCTGACGAGGATCGTCACCATGAGTCCGTTCTTCACACTCGTCAACAAGTCTTCCTATGAGCTGGAAGTGGGAGAGGTCCTCCCCACGTCCACCAGGTGGCACTACATCTCCTCCACAGAGGTGAGTCTCCTCCCACCTCACAACCAGAGAACCGTCCAATCACAGAGCTGAGTCAGAGGAATGTGATTCCTTTAGTTTAGTTTCAATATGACACGACTCTGACGCTGCTTCTCTAAGCATCAACAGCTCAACTACTGACCAATCAGATGAGTTACAGGTTGTGTTGTGTTGTTGTGTTGCAGTGCCTCCCCCTGTGGCCGGAGAACCCCTCGGGGAAGTTGTGCGTCCGTGTTGTCGGATCTGAATCGGCCTCCAAGTTTCTGTTCTTCAACCGACAGGACAGTGGCACGCTGATGAGCCTGGACATGGTCAGTTCCTCTGGACCAATCACAGCAGTCCATTTCTCCTCAGTGGTCAGTTTTATATATATGTGTGTGTTGTTTTTTTGTTGTCAGTGTGTTGGAATCATCGTGGACGTCAGCATCTCCGATCACTCAACCGTCATAAGCTTCACTGATTATTATGATGGAGCCGCTCCTGCCCTGATGATCAACCACACACCCTGGGTCACCATCAGCTTCAGACAGAGGTCAGAGGTCAACACTCTCACACACACACACACAGGTGCACACACAACACCGTCCCATGCTGCGTATGATGTCCTCTCTGAGGACAACTGAAACTCCTTTTTTTGAAAATTTTTCATTGACGGGAATCTAACTACCACCTTTCTCTTCCTCAGCGGCTCGACGGTGGCTCATGAGCTGAAACCGGGTCAGGCGCGGCGGTTTGTGTGGGACGACCCGGCGGGCGTCCGAACCCTCAGCTGGAGCTGCATGGAGCATTCAGGAGAACTGGACCTGCTGAAGGTCTGATCACACCACCAGTCACTCGGCAGCATTTAAAGTGTTTCTATTTTAACCAGAGACTGAGACGACAGTGTTTCTATATGATCCGGTTCCTCAGGACGATGTGGGTCAGTTCTCCTACGACAGCCTGTCTCAGGTCCACTGGGTGTCCTTCCTGGACGGACGGCAGCGGGTGGTGCTGTTCACCGAAGACGTGGCCGTGGTGTCCAAGGCTCGACAGGCCGAGGAGCTGGAGCAGTTCCAACAGGAAGTGAAAGTGTCTCTACAGAACCTTGGACTCTCTCTCATCAACAACACCAATCAACAGGAGATAGCTTACGTTGGCATCACCAGGTTCGAGCTGGTTCATCACTGGTTATCACTGACCCACTGAGTTGTGTGTTGTTGTTGTTGACTGGCTCTGTTGTCGTACAGCTCAGGCGTTGTTTGGGAGATGAAGCCGAAGAATCGTTGGAAACCGTTCAGTCAGAAAAACATCAACCTTCTGGAGAAACTGTACCAGAGTCAGCTGAGCAGCAAGACAGAGGGAGGCTGGGTCAGACTGGAGAGCAGCCTGGAGGTCAGAGGTCAACATGTATATCAGAGATAACTGTAACGTTACAACCCTGGTTTAGACATTTGTCTACATGTCTAAACCTTTAATGATCTTTAGTTCAGAGTTCTGATGTGAGGGATCTGAAACTTCTCCTGATGTTTATGATCAGACTGTAACACACACTTCAGTCTTTTGTCCAATGAGCTGACTGAGATGGTGTGATGTCACTTGTTGTCAGGTGAACCTCAGCAGCGCCATCATGATGATGCGTCAGCCGATTTCCTGTCAGGTGAGGAGGAACTTCCTGTCTGGGATCCAGGTGGAGTACAAACAGTCGCTGCATCAACGCAGCCTGAGAGCTCAGCTGCACTGGTTACAGGTACACACAATTTAACACACACACTGAACACACACACACACACACACACACACACAAACTGAGCACACACTCTGACATGTGTCTGTGAACAGGTTGATAATCAGCTTCCTGGTGCCATCTTCCCGATCGTCTTTCATCCAGTTTCTCCTCCAAAATCCATCGCTCTGGATTCAGGTGAGGAAACATCAACAGATTATTATCAGATTTAAACTCAGATTATTATTTCAGAGATTATCACAAAAAGTTACAGATTTAACATCAAACAACTTTGAGATAAAAAGTCCAGGTCATCCTCAGTCATATTTAAAACATTTTGTTAAATTCAGTTTGATGAAAAATGATTTTTTAATTAGAACAGAACAAATAAATAATCAAAATCAGTTTGTTTAAAGTGAAACATCAATATTCATCATCAGGTTTCACTTAAGAATCAAACAGAATAATAATCAGTTTGATCTGAGTCTGTCGCTGTGACGGTGTGAGGTCAGGGGTCAGGGGTCAGAGGTCAGAGTTCTGAGTCTCTTCTCCTGTCGTCTCAGAGCCGAAGCCGTTCATCGACGTGTCCATCATCACCAGGTTCAACCAGCACAGTAACGTCATGCAGTTCAAGTGAGTGTCCAGCAGGTTTAACGTTGAGTTCAGTCTCTGTTGTATTTCATCACCGTTCTGGAGGTCAAGCGGGTCGTCCACTGACCGCAGGGTCGCTGGGTCGATCCCAGGCCCCTCCATTCTGAATGCTAACCCTATTAATTATTATTATTATCTTTAACATTATTATTATATGACAGATTTCTAATGTCTGTTCTTCAGGTATTTCATGGCTCTGGTTCAGGAGATGGCAGTGAAGCTGGATCAGGGTTTCCTAGGAGCCATCTTGGCTCTATTTGCTCCAGCTGCTGACCCCCAGGCCAACAAGCAGAAGGTAGAGCTCGGCAGCAGGTTGACGGTTCAACTCCCCGACACAGGAACAGCACACAGAGGTTAACATGAGGGTTTGTGTTTCAGTCCCGGCTGCTGGACAGAGATCTGCAGCTGCTGCAGGCCGAGCTGATGGAGGCTTCGCTCAGCGACACGTCGGGACTGAGCTTCTTCGAACATTTCCACATCTCCCCCATCAAGGTGAGGACACCTCACTCCTCCCTCTTTACCCTCAAGCTTTCTGTGAAGATCAGAATCACAGTTTCTCACTTTAGGCAAAAAACTGATTCATGTTGGTGTTTTAATATATTTGATCTATTTCAGCAGATTTTTGTTTATATTTCAGTTTCCTGTTTGTTTATTTGTTTGTTGTTGTTCCAGCTTCACCTCAGTCTGTCTCTGGGCTCCAGCGGGGACGATGTCTCTCAGGAACCAGCAGCCGTCCAGTCTCTGAACTTGTTGTTGAAAAGTCTCGGAGCTTCGCTGACGGACGTCGACGACCTCATCTTCAAGTGAGAAGCTTTCTTCTGTTTTCATCTTCTACGTGTCAATATGTCAAATCATCAATCTTTGTGTTGTTGCAATAATGAATCCAACGTTACACAATAACAATGATCAAACTTCTGAAAGAAAATGTCTGACTTCCTGTCTGGTCTGATGCTCGTTGCTGATTGGTTGTCGCTCCCTGACAGACTGGCGTTCTTCGAGGTGAAGTTTCAGTTCTACCGCAGAGAGAAGCTGATGTGGGCCGTGGTCCGACACTACACCGAGCAGGTAACGTCTCTACGTCTTCGTCTGTCCACACGCTGAAGACACGTTCTGCTTGTTCTACTGAAGTCCTCCTCACACGTGTGTAAAGCTCTTATTGGAAACATGTTTCTTTGTGGCTGCAGTTCCTGAGGCAGATGTACGTTCTGGTTCTGGGTCTGGACGTCTTGGGAAATCCGTTCGGACTGATCCGAGGTCTGTCTGAGGGAGTGGAGGCCTTCTTCTACGAACCTATCCAGGTAACGTAGAGACTGGAACTCTGATATAATGTTCTGAATTCACTGATCATACGACCTCATTGTGTGTTTATTAGTTTTATTGATGTGGTTTTGTATCACGTGTGTATTCTGTGTGTTGCTCAGGGAGCCGTTCAGGGTCCAGAGGAGTTTGCTGAAGGTTTGGTGATCGGCGTTCGCAGCCTGTTGGGTCACACTGTCGGTAAGAAACTGAAAATCGAGTTCCAGTGTTTCACTGGTGAGAAAACGACTCTGTGGTTATGTTGCTGTGGCGTCTGGTGATGTCACCTGATTCAGTGTCTGATGACCACGATAAAGAGAAATGACAAACATGTGATTCAACGATTTTTAGTCTTAATCACACACAGAAAATGAATCTGTGTGATCACGTGACCGCTCCTGTCATCAGCCGTCTGTCTCCTCCCGTCCTGCAGGGGGAGCTGCAGGTATGGTGTCCAGGATCACAGGCTCGGTGGGTAAAGGTCTGGCTGCCATCACGATGGATAAAGAGTATCAACAGAAACGGCGAGAGGAGATGAACCGGCCGTCCAAAGACTTCGGAGCGAGTTTGGCTAAAGGAGGAAAAGGACTGTTGAAGGTAACGAGCTTGTTCAGATGTGATGTCATCGTCAGGCGGCAGCTCATTGGCCGACGAGACCCAGTAACCAATTGTCTCTCTGCAGGGAGTCGTGGGTGGATTCACCGGCATCGTCACCAAACCTGTGGAAGGTAAAAGTTTCTCTGATTCTACGACTGAAGTTAAATGCATGAAATTTACAGAAGAGACTGAAGATGGAAAACATCAGTTTCCTCTCGTCATGATCACGTGACTCAGATCTCATGTCATGTGACTTTTCAGGGGCGAAGAAGGAGGGCGCCGCCGGCTTCTTTAAAGGAATCGGTAAAGGTTTGGTGGGCGTGGTGGCGCGGCCGACAGGCGGCATCGTGGACATGGCGAGCAGCACCTTCCAGGGCATCCAGAGGTACGACAGCCGCTCAGCTCGGTGGCTTTGTTTTGTTTGTTGATGAACTTCCTGTGTTGTTTGTGTGCGTCACAACGTTTGTTGTCTCTGTTCTTCTGTTCACTAATTTTCACATTTTCTGTTTTTGTTTCCGTCTCTTGTCGTTTCTCTCCGGAGTTTTCTTCTTTTTCTTCTTGTGGTTTTTGTTTTGAGTATTTTACATGAAATGTGTTAAAGCTCAGCTCCTTCACTTCCTGCTTTTCTTACGTCGTAAACGTTTAAATAAAATAAAAAGTATTCTCCTGTGGTCGGGAACGGGTCTGTGAATATCATCGTTGACTCTGATTGGCTGCTGAGGCCGATAAGAGCGGCGAGTTGAAGGAGACGAGCTTTAACAGACATCTTTAAATGTGTGCATGTTGTTGTGCAGCGGACAGACGGTGAGTTTGTGCATCGTGTCGCAAATCAATTCCATCCATCGTTTCCAGACTCATGTCACTTCCTCTCCTAACACTGCCACAAGCCCCGCCCACTATAAGCTCCGCCCAAGCCTGTTGCAGCATCATGAGTCAAGAGGCCACGCCTCTGAGGAGAGTCGCCGTCCCGCTTCACTTCCTGATTCATGTTTCCCACAAACCAACGACCAGCTGCTAATCCAGTGATACGTGTTCATGATCATGAGTCATCACCTGATGAGCTTACCCAGAATCCCCTCTGCACTGCCTGTCCCCTTCTCAGGGATTGGCTGATGGCTGATTGAATGATCACATGGTTCTGCTGAGTTTGGTTGAAACTGATGATTCTGAGAAACATGAACAACCCCAGTGTCTGTTTGTTTGTTTGTTTGTTTGTTTGTTTATTTTTTCAAACTGCTTGGTGACTAAATTCTACAAATAATTGACAACATTTAAGAACATGTGAATATTTACATATATTAATTTATATTTGAAATTAAATCCAATGTTAAAATATTCAAAAACATTTAAATACTTGTGTGAATTCATGCATCATATAAAAGACAGTAAGGACAAGAATCAAATGTGAATATTTG
>CM028859.1:2131635-2142867 GCA_016801935.1 Platichthys stellatus
GTAGACACTCTAGTTAGTTATTTATAGAGTTATTTATAGTTACAGAGTTTTATGTAGAGTTGTATAGAAAGTACATAGAGATGGTATAAATAGTATAGAGTTATAAAGCGTTATGTATATATTCTAAATATATTGAATAGTAACTGTAAAGTGGTTTCCAGGTTGTGGACCTGAGTCACGATGTCCGTAAGATCAAAGCCCTGACGGGCGACCACGGTGAACACTTCACCAGGATCGTGACGGAGGTGGAGACGCTGGGACACGACTGCGACCTCTGCAGGAAGGTGGAGGAGGAGCTGCGGAGGCTGAGGAATCACTCCCAGGATGCACTGGGGCGCATGCAGAGCCACATCAACAGACTCCAGACCCGACTGGACTCAGAGAAAGATGGCTGCCTCCAGATGTGTTCACACCTGCAGGGCGACGTCCGCCTGCTGAGAGACGACGTCAGGAGGTGCAGCAGCAAATGTAAGAGCCGCTCGGACACGCCCACAAATCTTTAACTCAGACCGACTGACAAATATTCTAATGTGACGTCCAACAGGTGGTGGTTCTGGTGGTCCTGGAAGTTCCGGTGATGCTGGAGGCTATGGAGGTTCTGGCAGTTCCGGAGGTTCTGGTGGCTCTGGTGGTTCTGGTGGCTCTGGTGGTTCTGGTGGCTCTGGTGGCTCTGGTGCTTCTGGTACCAGTGAAGGTGGAACTGGGCTGGATTCTGCGAAGCCATTAGACGGCCACAGTGTGATCGGAGGCTCCGTCCACAACAACCAGCTGAAGACGCTGCAGGGCGAGCTGTCCGAGGTCGTCCTCACCTTCAGCTCCATCAACGACACCCTGAAGGGAATCGAACACACGATGCAGAAACACGGCAGCGTCATCACCGACCTGGGTGAGTCCAACTCGATGTCCTCATAACTCCACCGTCCCCAGCTGCCGTCCCTCACTCATCCTCTGATCTCCACCAGGAAACACCAAAGATAAAATCATCTCCGAGCTGGACAAAATCCAGCTGGAGGTGACGGAGCACATGGAGGAGAGCCGGGACCGTTTGGACGGGCTGGACCGGGACGTGCGGCGGTTCGAGAGCACGCTGCTGGTGGAGATGGGCGACTGCAGGAGGTCCGGAGACGGGCTGGAGAAGAGGCTGTCCAAGCTGGAGGGCGTCTGTGGGCGACTGGACGGCGTCTCCGACTCAATCCACAAGATCAAGGAAGGTACAGGTTCTTTTTATTCTCACTTTAATTCCACTAGACATAAACTCTTCACATGTTCTAACGTGTTCATACGTGTTCATACGTGTTCATACGTGATGTTGCTCCTTGTTAAGATCTATGAGACAAACTGATTTGATTTGATTTGATTGATTTAACGTGTTCCATATCGTTGTGTTTGAACTGTTTCCGTGTTCAGGACTGAATCGTCACGTGTCCAGTTTGTGGACATGTGTCTCTGGTCTGAACGACACCGTCGTCCATCATGGAGGAATTCTGGACGTGATTCAGAAGAATCAGGACGACGTCCACGGCCGGATGAAGAACCTGAACTCAAGCCTCAACCACGTCCTCAGAGATCTTCAGAACTTCTCTGAGCAGGACGTGAGCGGTGAGCAGTTTGTTTTAGAACTTTATTTATCATGTTTTCACTCCTGTTCATACGACTGATGGTTTGTTAGTCAGACGGATTCAGATCTCAAATTTTCTCTTTTCATTTTCAAGTTTTTATTCAGAAAATATTGTTGTTATTATTATTGTTGATATTTTTATTATTATTATGAAGTTCAATCAATAGTACCAGTTGAAACACAAGAAAAATCCTGTCCATTCATGTCACATGAGCAGTGATGATACTTCCTGTCGTCAGTACATGGATCAATAACTGACATGTTCAAACCCACAGAACTTTATTTTGACGAGGCAGAGATGCAGGAGTCAGCGTTTTCTTCACATTGTGAATAAAACTTTCAAATTAGATTTAAAAAATGATGAATGTCATTGAAGCAGCCTCTACTTCTCGGCTAATTGTGATTTCATTTTATTTTATTTATCATTACACAGGCAAGCCTGGACCCCAAGGACCACCAGGTGAAAGAGGACTCAATGGGCTGCCGGGCCCCCGGGGGCCCCCAGGACCTTTTGGACAACAAGGACACACCGGAGCTCGAGGTTTTCCTGGTGAGACGGATGTTTTTTATTTTCAATATAGAAAGTTAATGTCTAATGACCTTAAATCACAGGTAGAATTTTACTATTTCAGTTCATATGAACATGTGTGTATGAAAACATGTATGAAAACATGTATTTATATATTTATATTTCTAACATGTAATCTGGTTCTTCCAGGTCCCAAAGGGGAATCAGGTATGTGATGTTTTCAACACGTTACAAATCATAATCATCATTCATTCTGCAGCGATGTGTTTATATGTGTGTGTTCCTGTTTGTGTGTGTGTGTGTGTGTCTGTGTGTGTGTGTGTGTGTGTGTGTGTTCTCAGGTCTGCCCGGTGCTGATGCTCATGTCCCCAGACTGTCCTTCTCGGCCGCCCTCACCTTCCCTGTGGACAAAGCTGGGACCATCGTCTTCGATAAGATCTTTGTGAATGAAGGAGATTTTTACGACCCGAGAACAGGTAGCTCGTCCACTCATCACAGGGTTGTTGGTTCAATCCCCAGCTCCTGAGTGTGTCTCTGTTATCAGTTTGTCTGAAGACCTGAACAAACTGAAACTGAGATTTGTATATAATAGTTTTATTAATGCAAACTATGAATCCTGATGATTCACTTTTCAGACAAAAGAGAACTTGACCAAAATAAACATATGAATATATAATAATAATAATATGTAACAGTAACTTTTTAAAACAGTGGAATAGTTTCTTGTTGAAAAGATTTGTTTCTATACAAAAAGCAGCTTTTGTCTTTCTCTTAATTGGAAAAGAATCACAACCTTCTCGACCGTCGCCATGTTTGTTGTTGTCTGAAACTCTCGACCCGGTGCTGCCCCCTAGTGGATGTATTGATTAACAGTCATGACATTGTAACGACTCATGAGTAAGTGGACAGTGACGGTTTCTCTTTTCACAAAGTTCTTCTCTGGGACTGTATCGCCACCTGCTGGCCGGCTGTGCTTGTTTCAGTGTTTGTAGTCGCTCTGTGTTCTTGTCTGGACGGAGATATTTAGTAAGACTTTGTTAGTTGATCCGGTTTCTCTCTGTGAAATGTCCCCTCCAGGTGTTTTCACCGCTCCAGTAGACGGACATTACTTCTTCAGCGCCGTCCTGACGGGTCATAAGAACGAGAAAATCGAGGCAGTTCTGTCAAAGTCTAATTACGGCATGGCCCGCGTGGACTCTGGAGGCTACCAGCCCGAAGGCCTGGAGAACAACCCAGTGGCCGAGGCTAAGACCACTCCAGGCTCCCTGGCCGTCTTCAACATCATCCTGCCGCTGCAGGCCCGGGACACGATCTGCATCGACCTGGTGATGGGAAAACTCGCCCACTCCGTGGAGCCGCTCACCATCTTCAACGGGATGCTGCTGTACGAGGACATGTGACCCTGCCTCGTCCTGACGGAGCCTGAGAACCAGACAGGAACAGGAAGTGTGACGTCAGAGGGTTCAACCCTGACCCTGAATGACCCTGAATGACCCTGACTCTGACCCTGAATGACCCTGAATGACCCTGACTCTGACCCTGAACCTGAATGAATCTGACTCCTGAATGAATCTGACCCTGAATGACCCTGACCCTGAATGACCCTGACTCTGACCCTGACCCTGACTCTGACCCTGACCCTGAATGAATCTGACTCCTGAAGACCCTGACCCTGAATGACCCTGACCCTGAATGAATCGGACCTTGATTGAACTGCATCGACCTGGTGATGGGAAAACTCGCCCACTCCGTGGAGCCGCTCACCATCTTCAACGGGATGCTGCTGTACGAGGACATGTGACCGCCTCGTCCTGACGGAGCCTGAGAACCAGACAGGAACAGGAAGTGTGACGTCAGAGGGTTCAACCCTGAATGACCCTGACTCTGACCCTGACCCTGAATGACCCTGACTCTGACCCTGACCCTGAATGACCCTGACTCTGACCCTGACCATGAATGAATCTGATTCCCGAATGAATCTGACCCTGAATGACCCTGACCCTGAATGACCCTGACTCTGACCCTGACCCTGAATGAATCTGACCCGGAATGACCCTGACCCTGAATGACCCTGACCCTGAATGAATCAGACCTTGATTGAACTTGACTTAGAGGTTATGACAGAATATTTTAAGTGAGGTTATTGTTTCTAGAGTCTTTACGTCTCTTTACCTGTGGACGACAGCAGCAGTTGAACTGTGTGACTGCTTTAGTCCAATCACCTGATGTGATGTGGTCACATGACCTCAGAGCAGCACTGTGAGGACACGACTGTAAACCAGGACTCGCTGGCGCCTGCTGCTACTTGAATCTTTTAAACACACGACTTCCTGTGGTGAAGAATTACAGAATTAACAGTTTGTAGCAATACTACCCCCCCTACAGGCAGCATAGTTCATTACAGCCCCAACATACAACTTTGTCTTTTCTGATTCTTCAAGTTTGAACAATAGTGGATCAAAACCTGCAGAATGTGACCAGAAGGTGGCGCCACTGGAGAGATCGTCTGCATCTTAAAACAAGATCTGGACATTTATTGATGATCTGATTGGTCGATATTTAGATCTGTGTGTGGTTGATGATCTGAGTCAGAGACACTGAGACGTTGGACAGAGCGATGATCCTCAAGCTCCGCCCTCAGCAGGTCACATGAGAGTTTAACTTTGAGTTTGATGAAAAACCAAGAAAACGTTTTGCTTTATAAAAGCAGAACATGTTTTCTGTTGAAGTTGATAGGAAGTGAGTTCACATTGTGAATGTTTTTATATTGAGCTGCACCTTCTCTTGTTTTAATTGTGTTCATTTTTGTGTCCGAGTTTTTAAACCATTATAACAAAATGTCACTTTTAGCGTGTTTAAAAGAACAAAGGCATAAAACACATCATATTTTCTTATTGTCAACAAATCACATTAAAGAGCAGCAGTGGATGAGGAACGTCAGAAAACCACACTGTAAAAATACAAAGAGAAGTTTTTATTTTAAATGTTATTTAAGTAAACGTAAAAAAATATTTATCATTTAAATGTTTTATATTTTTTAAATGTGTAAAATCGTATAATATTTTATAGCTGTGCGCATATACACACACACATACACACACAAACACACACACAAACATTAAACTCATCTTTAGAATCTGACTGATAAGAACACCATCTATAAGATAAAATAAGATAAGATAAAATATGTTAAGATATGATAAGTTTAAAATAGATAAGATAAGATAATCTGTCCTTTGGTCTTTACAAACAGAAACAATACGTTTGTTTATTTACACGTACAACGAGGAAATGAGTTTTGATCACAAGGGGTCAGTGTGGTCACATTCTAACATCAGGTGTGAAGAGAACCAGTCACAGATTAGTTACACACACAGTAGTTGCATAATTAACTACTGTGTAAAGTACTTTATTACAATATGTGAGTAAAAGTACTCAGTAACTGTTGTTACTCTAAATAAAATCTCATCAACAGACACATTATTAAAACTTAGTTTTCTGCTGAACATGTGATTTGTTGACAGAAATGAAAATATTGAGTGTGAACGGAAACAGTTTAAATCTGAAGTTAAACCATCACCACTGAGACGTATGAAGGACAAACACACACACACACACACTCACACACATACACACACTCACACATGCACAGACACACACAATGGTTTTTGCTCTAATTATCATTTCTCTAAGAACGACGTATGAATCATGTATTTCAACTAAACCTTCTGTTATTTAATGACTTCATCAGAAGCTGATGTGAGGATGAGTGATGGTTTCATATCACTGACGTGTTTGTTTTCACTCTTCACTGAATAAACTGATGAACCAGATATTTATAACACGTATACTTTAGCTATCATCTTCATCTAGTCCGAGAGGAGAAGTCCCGAGCGTCACTTGTGTTTGAGTGAATTCTAAAGTTGATTCTCCGACAGGCTCCAGCTTCACTTCTCATGTTAAATCACACTTTTGTATCCAGTAAATTTCACTGTCATTAAAACACGAGTGAAACCAAAGAGATCGTTTTTCGAACTGTGTTGTTTTGTCTTGACTGACACCCATTGGACGGTACTAGCTGTCAATCACTATGTGGTATCCACCCCCCGACACGTCTGGTGCTTTATGGTCTGTTTGACTCGAAATGATCATAATTCACTAAATGAACATCAGCTGTTTGAAGAAGACTTGAAACTAGAGACTGAGACATGAACTCCTGATGTTTACTGACGTTATAAAGTGAGAAGTCACTTTCTATAGACTTCTATAGAAACTACCAGTGGACTCGCCCCCTGCTGGTCATTATAGAAAGTACATCACCTCCGCTTTGGCTTCACTTTCTGGACTCGGAGTCTATGCATATTTGTGTTTCTATTTTTGACCTGAAGCACAAACATTGCGAGTTCGTCTCCGTGTACTGTCTCTTTAAATGTGACTGAGAGGGGGGAGGAGCCGGGCATGCGCGCTCACGGTGCGCGCTCCACCCTGAAAACAACTTAGGTGCGTCAACTGTTGTTTGTTTCCTGTTGCGTGTGCGCGTGAGACGGGACATGGTGAGTAAATCCCATCTTTCCTTCAAAGTGTCTGAGGGAGAAAGAGAAGAAACGATTCTTCAGAAGAAGAGAAAAGAAGAAGAAGAGTGAGAGAAGTTCTTCAGCATAAAGTTCACACTTTATCTCTTCTGCAGGAAACGAGTTCAAACTTCACAAACTGAAGTTTATCATCTCGTTGTGTTGACGGAACTCATTAATCTGTTGTTGTTGTGTTGTTGTGTTAGTTTATTGTTCATGTGTTTTACTGCCTTCTTGTGTTTCTGCGCCTCAACACGTTCTGTTCCGTTACAGGATGTGAACACATAATCTAAAATATTACTTCATTCACTTCATCAGAAATACTCAAAACTTTTATCCACATACATAATACTAATACTTCTGCTACTACTACTAAAAATAATAATTACATCTATGTATCTCTTCTCAAAACAAAGTTAAAAAGTCCTTCACAAATAACAAAAAACGAGTAAAAACACAAACTAAGCGTTAAAACATGAACATCACAATAATAAAAACTTGAATTAGGTCAAATGAGAGAATGTAGCTTTGGTTTTAGGCTTTGACGTTTGGAGATAACGCTACTGGCCACTAAACCAAAGAAGAAGAAGTGTTAGACTGATTTTATTTTAAAATAGTTTCTGTAAAATTCATGGAATGTATAGTGTTAAATTTAACGTACGATTTTTGCTTGTTCTTGGTTGACTTGTTCCTACGAATATATCGAGAAGTTAAAAAGTTATATTTCATTTAAAAATATCTCCTGTTAATGTCGGCTGTTTTACAGACTCTGAAACAAGTGATGAAAAACATTCAGTATCAAATCTTCAGTGCAGATAAACCAGGTGGATGAACACAGTTTCTAACTAGTTTATAAAAGCTCAGCACACAAACTCTAAAAAGTGACAGAATGTTGGAGAAGAGTTTGAGGACGACTCACTGAGACGAGGAGGAGTTCTGAAGTGTCAACACAGGACAAGACTTTCTGTCCTCTCTTTGTCTTTGAAAGCAACAAATTCAGTTTACAGTTCAGTTTCACGTCCGTCTTCTTCTTCCTCGTTTCTCCTGCAGCTGTCCAACAGACTGAATCTGATCTGAGGTCAGTCCTGTTCTGTTCCTTTCTTCTGTCGCAGAGCGGAGATGAACCAGGACGCGTTTGAGGTCCCGGCGAGGACCGAGTACCGCTACCTGGTGCAGGAGGAGGACGAGGAGGAGGTGCAGTACGTCCGTCACAGACACTACATCAGCCCCTTCCTGGTTCTGTCCAGACGCTGCATCTTCTTCATTGTCCTCGGCGTCCTCGCCCTGCTCGCCCTCGCCACCTACCTGGCCTACGTGGCCCAGACGCTGCCGCCCTCTGCCGCCCAGGTGTCCACGAGCTGCGGAGAGTTCAGAGGAAGACACGTGAGTTTATTATACACGAAGTAGAAAGTAGAAAGTAAACATGCAACATGTCAACCAGCATCTCGATCCTTCCTCCTCAGAACAATGGAGCCTACTCTTTTAAGGGGATAGCGTACGCCGCCCCCCCCGTTGGCGAGCTGCGTTGGGCTCCCCCGGCGGACCCGACCTGCCGGAGCAGGGTGACGGACGCCGGACGCTTCCGCAGCATGTGTCCCCAGGTGCGTCCCATGTCCAGATCGGGGAAGGTGATGGGCCAGGAGGACTGTCTCTACCTCAACGTGTGGACGCCCTCGCTGCAGCCGGACGCCAAACTCCCCGTCATGGTGTGGATCCACGGAGGACACCTGCACACGCTCAGTGGGGGGGAGCCCTGCTACTCCCCCACGGAGACGCTGGCCGCCAACACGGGCGTGGTCTACGTCAGCTTCAACTACCGACTCAACGCCTTCGGCTTCCTGGCGCTGGAGATGCTGAGAGAAGGTTCTCCAACAAACACCTCAGGTCCGTCCATGACACACACACACACTCACACACACAAACACACAACATTTTCATGTTTATTGTTTAGAATGTTAGTGTGATGGGATCTCCTCCATGTTAATGAAATGAATTTAGTTCTTAGCGAGATGTTTTTTCCGATGAAGTAAATGGACGCCATTAACAAGGTCCCATAAAGTCTGCTTCTCGTTACTGACTGATCCTCCTCTGTCCGTCCCTCTGTCCATCCGTCCCTCCGTCCCCGACAGGGAACTACGGCCTCATGGATCAGATCGCGGCTCTGAATTGGGTCAAGGAGAACATCCACACGTTCGGGGGAGATCCAGGGAAAGTCACCATATTTGGACAGAGCTCAGGTATTAAAGAGAACAAGTAAGAAGGTTACTGACGCACTATGAGTCTGAAGAGACATTTTTTTTTTAAAGTTGATAATTAAAGGTCCAGTGTGTAAGATTTAGGTTAAAGGATCTGTTGACAAAAAGAATTACGATTTAAAGATCAAATTCTGAATGTACAAAGTGTGTTTCATTATCCCAGAATGAGCGTTTTATATTTATATATATTTATATATACACATCGAGAGTGGGTCCTCTTATACGGAGGCCGCCATGTTGCACCACCATGTTTCTACAGTCGCCCAAAATGGACAAAGCAAAACTTTGAGTTCTTATGATGCCTGAGCTGCAACATGCAACTTCACCACTAGATGTCACTAAATACTACGCACTGAACCTTTCATTATATATCAATATGTTGAGTATTGATTAATATTTAAAATAAAAAATGTGTAAATGGTTTTCAGGTTTTCAGACGTAAGAGTTAGCAGCTTTATTCTGTTTTAACTCACAAACAGTTAATAAGTCGAACAATCGTTAATTCATATTTGAAACCTTCTGTGTGGTGGTGGACATGGAACCTCAGTGTGGACCCTGATGACGTCCCAGCCAGCGAATGGTCTCTTCCAGGCAGCGGTGGACATGAGCGGCCCGTACGTCCGCGACGTGCCCCTGAAACAAGCCGAGTCCGACAACCTGGTTTTCCTAAAGAGGACGAAGTGCGAGGACCTGAGCTGCGTCCGACGTCTGTCTGTCCCTCAGGTGCTGCAGGTACGAAACCTGCACTCTGCCACGGCCAATTACCTTCGGTCAATTACCTTCTCTGAGCTCCCTCATGGACTGTAAGTAAAGATCAATGACATGACAGTTCTCAAAAGTAAAGACAAACCATGTTGATCGCCCCCTGGTGGCTGGCTGTAGTTTACCTTGCCTCCTCCATGTTAGCAGATGGGACATGGACTAAACAAACAAAAAACACAGTAGACATTAAATAAGTTTTTTCTTAAAGATGGTTTCTCCCAAACACACTAATTCAACTATGACCCCCCCTCCCCCAGGCCATCCCGTGGCAGGAGCACCCCTTGTGGGCCCCCGACGGGATGACAGACCTCCCCACCAGAGGGCACTTCATCGGCCCGGTGGCGGTGGTGGACGGAATCGTCCTGGGAGCTCCGACCTTGGAGGTGTGGGGGACGAAGGGAGGACACAGCGACGTCCCTCTGGTAGTGGGGTCGACTGAGCAGGAGATGGACTTCAGGTGAGAGCTCAGCCGGTTCAGGTGAGTCGCTGTCAGCTGACCTGTCGGCTGATCGGACTGTGTGTCTTCTCTCCAGACCTCCGGCTGAGAACATCTCCAGGTGGACGTGGGACGACTACAGGTGGTTTGTGAGAGGTACCAGTCTCAGTGGGAAACCAGGTGGTTTAGCAGGCGCTCCAGTTCGCAGATTTAAAGATGTGTTGGGAAACATCAGTATCAGCTGATGGTTACCAGTTAACTGCCTCCGGTCTCGGGATAAATGTTGTTGTTTGTATTTGTGAGTTCTTGTGAGTATCTGATGAGCTACATGTTCAATGTTCTCAGTATCTCTGCACCTGAACGTTTCCTGTTTCCTCCCGACAGATAAACTCGAGCCCTTCAATAAGACCCTCCCTAAAGATGCGTTGGACCTGTATCCAGTCTCAGGAACCTGTCCCACCGTGGACCGCTGCCCGGAGTGGGCCTACACCACCATGGCGTCCGACATCCGGGTCACGTGTCCCAACAATGAGCTGGCAGGGTTGGCTGCAGGTAAACAAAATTTTCAACCAGTGATTCTACAGACTCCAGTTTCCAGCGTCTGTTGTTGATGTCCCGACGTCTCAGCTGAATCTGAAGATCAGTCTGTTGTCCTCAGCTGCACTGACGAGCCCGGTGTACCGTTACGTGGTGACTCACACGCCGTCCGGACCGGTCCACGCCACCAGCGACCTGCTGCCGTTCAGCAGCCGCTTCGCCTTCCACCGCCTGGACGCCCTGGCCTTCTTCGGTGGACTGGAGTCCGTCCTGGGGACGCCTCTGTCCGACGGGGACAAGAGGTTCCAGGAGGTCATCACACGTCACCTCGTGACCTTCGCCAAAACAGGTGATGACGATCCTCCTCCTTCTCCTCTTCATCTTCCTCCTCCTCCTCATCCTCCTCATCCTCCTCCTCCCCCTCCTCTTCCTTTTCATCTTCCTCCTCCTCCTCCTCCTCCTCCTCCTCCTCCTCCTTTTGCTCTTCCTCCTCTTCCTCCTCCTCCTCGCTCTCCTTCTCCTCT
>CM028859.1:2144480-2161492 GCA_016801935.1 Platichthys stellatus
ATACTCAGCCTGTGTGTGTGTGGGTGTGTGTTTTATAGCGTGTTAGCGCGTGTGCGCGTATGTGTTGTGCGCGTATGTGTGTGTGCGCGTCTGTGTGTGTACCCATGGATGAGTCTATTGTTGTCATCCCGGTGCTTCGCTCTGTGACCGGAGGATGCTCCTGACGAGCCGGAGCTCGGAGCTCTGTTCCCGCACAGCAGACACAGAACCCCCGCGGTGCATCACGGTAACTATTCTCCTTTATTCACTCTGTTATCTTTATTTTCTCCTGTGTTTTATTCTCATTAGAATTAAATGATCTCGCGTGAGTTCTTAGCATCGTCACTAACCGTTGACTCTCCGCTCATCCCGCCGGAGCCTCCGGGTTTGTGGACCCGCAGAAAGCGACTCTTAGAGCGGCCACGGGGATCCGAGCCCCGCGGAGCAAGTCGGTACCGAGCGGAGCTGCTGAGGAACCGGGTCCGTAAACGCATCAGTCTGGGATACAGTGAAGGCAGCATCAGCTGTGGCCTGCAAAACACACACAGACACACGCACACGCACACACTAACACACACACACACACACACACACACACAAGATGGTCCAGCTCCACTCAGGTGAACCTTCTCTCCTGGTGACCTCTTCAAAGTGTGGTTCTGCGTCTGTTAAAGCTCAGACAGTCACTGACGGGTTCCAGGTCTGTGGTCTCTGCTCATGTCAGTGAGATGTAGCAGCTCCACCAGGTCGGACGTGAACCGAGTGTTTGACTTTGGATTCAGAAAGATTTAAAAGGATGAAACGACCTCAGTTGAAGGTGGAGATGTTTGTTCTCCTGACACGAAGCTGCTGGTTTCAGTGGATCTGTAGAAACTGATTCATGAAGTCAGACTCTTCACCACAGGCAGCTGTGTTTCAGTATCTTGAGTTTGAACGTGAGGATTTTTCTCTTTCCACCTCCGTCCACAAGTCACAGGAGTGAAATTTATGGGTCCAGTTTAATGAGGTCATCACTTCAGACCAGATGCATCATGGGTGGACGCTCTGTGGATAAATCACCCATCATCTGTTGGCCCGTCAGTTGGCCCGTTTGTTGGCCTGTCAGGTGGAGCGCGCCCTCCATGCAGGCCTCCACCCTCCATCCGGGCCTCCACCCTCCTCCGGGCCTGCAGCCAGGGCTCCTCTGGGATTCCATGCACTGACCACATGCAGCCGCGGCCACATGCTTCAGGGTTTGAGTCCGAGCGTCTGCACAGCCTCCGCCGGGCTGAAACCAGATTCCACAGTTTCTCCTCGTGACTTTGATCTCTTCAGGGTTTGATGGATCAAAGCATCACGTGACCAAAACCAAAGTATCTGAACCGACAACGACCCAATGACCCAAACTCTCCTGGATCTGATGTTTACAGAAGGAATCATCAAAACAAACAATTCCCAAAACCCTGAAGGTTTGGAATCAGGAGAGTTAACATGAGAAGTGTTGGGATCTGACTGCGTCCTCCCACACAACACTGGATATTACCCATGATCCTTTGCTTCCTGAACCAGAAGAGCTGCTGCTGTAACAAATCCACCAAACTGTTCAGAATTCTTCACATTGTAAAAGTTTCCTGATGAGTTTTGGAGATAAACTCTGGTTTTTTGAACTGATCTCAGTTCAGCTTCACTCCTCAACTTGCTGCAGATGATTGTGAGTTCTCAGGTTCTTCAGGTTTTATGGAACCTCAGTGACGTTCTGATGATTACAGAAAATGTGAAGGAACCTGAACTCATTCCGTCCTCCAGCTGCTGTGGATCTTCACGTTTCTCTTTGTTTCTCTTTGTTCTCACTTTCATTACATAATCCTGCTTTGGAGAAATTCCTAATCCACGTGGTTTGCGTGTCCAGAGAACGACCGGTCATTGGTGAGGACCCTGCACCGAGGAAGTAGATTAATCTGGATTAATACCCTCGCTGCTTTGTGGTGGGATGATCTACCAGCGGCCGTCTGGATCCAGCTGGGATTGTGTGCTTTGTTTTAAAAGAGACTTAAGTAGCTCAGATAGAGGTGATGATGTCATTTCACGTCCTGTGAGCAGAGGAAGTCAAAAAGCTTCACTTCCTGGGATTCTTATAAAACCTTCTGACTCCAGGCTCGTGTTCCTGCAGCTCTTCAGTCTTCTTGTGTTTTTTTAATCTGTGTGATGGATGAAACCTGCAGAACGATGCTCACTGGAAACCACGTCTCAGATATTACTCCTCAATATATTCCCCTCCCATCGTCCTGACTCCTGGTTGTAGCTGCTGAGATGTTTCCTCTCTCCTCTCTCTGCAGACTCTGTCATGAAGAAAGACATCGAGACTCTGATCGCAGAGGAACGCGCTGACATCATCTTGAAATATGACACGGTGAGTTACTACAAGTTTATACAACAGTACTACTGCAGGAGCTCGTCCAAGATTTACACCAGAAGAAATAATGATATTTATCTTGAATTTATATGAAATATTAATCTTTTTTTATCGTCAGCATTTAAAAGAACTACATGTTTGGATGATTTAATGTGTGTGTGTGTGTGTGTCTGTGTGTAGGAGGTAGCGTTTACACTTGGGTGATTTATGGTTAAAAAAACAAGCATGAGAAGGAGGTTCAGTGTACTCTGCATGTGTGTGGGGGGGCAGTGTGTGTGTGTGTAGGAGGAGGTGAGTACTCTGTCAGTGTGTTAATAACACGTTGTGTAATAACCTGAATTATCCTCTTGGAATCAGAAATGAAAAACATTCAGATAAACTACGATAAACAGAGAGATCTGGTCGGAGGTTAAATTTAGCTCAGCAGCTCGGGGCAGCGGGACGACGGGGGGGGGGCTGTCTCACCACAGCCTCAGCAGTGACACACTGTGTCCTGACTGACTTGACACTGACCCCCCCGAGGCCCAACTGTCTCCTCACGGGACGACTCAACGACATCTGTAACTCAGGTCGGGTCGTTTTTTATCCATTTTTTAAAATCCAGATAAGTTCGATATCATATGTTTATTTCACCGGATGTTTAATACTTGAAACATTCAGGTCAGATCCTGTGAAGGTTCGAGGTCCGACCTCGCTCGTCTATACCCACACTGGGAGTGTGATCCCAGTTTGAATCCTGGATTCAGTCACTGGTTGATTTGAGTTCAAATCTGGCTCCGACACTCGATGTCTCCAAACTGCCTGAGTGGGGGGGTATTTTTAGTCTTCTCACTTTCATGACGCTGACATCACTCCTGGGGCCTCAGGGGCCTCGGAGCCCCCCCCCCTCGCTGTGAGCAGGAGGCTGATTGGCTGCCGTCCAGTCAGGCAGACAGCCACTCAGCAGTGGCCTCGGTGTTGTGTCAACACTGGAACCTGATTGGTGCTTAAATGGATTTTCCATGATCCAAACGTCAGAGCTGCAGCTGAGTGGATGTTTGTGTTTCTCTGTCGAGTTCAGTTTGACTGACTGAAGGTGTTTGTGTTAACTGCTGCTCGTGTGTTTGTGTGTTTGTGTGGATGTGTAACCCAGAACTATTCTTTTAGGTGAGGCAGCAAATCACCCCCGACCCCTAGAGGGCAAACAATATGATGATATAATAATAATTATACTATATATATATATATATATATATATAATTATACTACTTACTATATTGAACTAAATAGAGTGTGTGTGTGTTTTCCAGGGCCGGCAGGGGGGGGTGGAGATCGACCCTTGGGAAGATGCCGACTACAGCGTCTACAAAGTCACTGACCGATTCGGCTTCATGCAGTAAGCCCGTCTCACACTGTCCCTCCTGGTGGTGGCGCTGTGCAGGCGTCTCTGTCAACTTTGTTTTCTGATTCTGTTTCATTATTTTTCCAGTGAGGACGAACTACCGGCCCGGACGGCTCATGAAGAAAAGGTAAAGACTCCGGAGATGTCACAAATCACCTCTCTGCAATCTGCAACTCCTCCACTAGATGGCACTAAAGCCTACACAGTTTACCTTTTCAGTCAAAGTATTAAAGTAAATGTATTTTGTCCTAATGACTGATATATTATTCTATGTTGATGTTAATGTTGTAGCTGCTGCTGGTGGAGCTGGATCATATACATTTGTATTTACAGATCAGAATTTTACACCTGTCTATCCACCTGTCCATCTCTCTGTCTGTCTCTCTATGTCTCTCTCTCTGCCTTTCTGTCTGTCTAACTGTCTCTCTCTGTCTGTCTGTTTGTCTCTCTGTCTGTCTCTCTATGTCTCTCTCTCTGTCTCTCTGTCTGTCTAACTGTCTCTCTCTGTCTCTCTCTCTGTCTTTCTGTCTCTCTGTCTGTCTGTTTGTCTCTCTGTCTTTCTGACTGTCTAACTGTCTCTCTCTGTCTCTCTCTCTGTCTTTCTGTCTCTCTGTCTGTCTGTCCGTCTGTCTCTCTATCTTTCTGTCCATCTGTCTGTCTAACTGTCTCTCTCTCTGTCTGTCTGTTTGTCTCTCTGTCTGTCTGTCTCTCTGTCTTTCTGTCCATCTGTCTGTCTAACTCTGCATTTTGTCTCATTGGCAGTTGAAGCAGCTGGAGATAGAGAGAACAGAGAAATGGCTGAAGATGGTGAAGAAGTGGGATAAATACAAGAGCAGTGACCGGGTGAGTGGCACAGACCAGAGCAGCTCTTTATTAGATCTTTATTTTGAAAGGTCTGTTATTCACAGGACAGAGTGTGAAGTGTCAGCAGGTCACAATTCACAGTGAATCACCAAAACTCTCAAACACATGCGGAGCTGCCGACATGTGGCTTCACGTTGAATTTTTTAAATCCATCCCTCCCACACAGGTAAACAAACCAGTGTATGTTATATTCACAGCAGCTACACACACTCACTCTCTCACACACACACACACACACACATACACACACTGTTAGCTCAGGGATGTGAGAACCCTTTGCCTCGTTCCTGTGAACAGTGTCGTGGGCGAGCTGTAGGTGGTTACACTTCTCATCTTCGTCTCTCTAACCCTTCTGGCTCGGTGCTGATGTTCCTCTTCCTCTCTCTCTGGCTCTCAGATGGTGAAGCGGGTCTATAAGGGCGTCCCGCTGCAGCTCCGGGGCCGGGCCTGGGCCCTGATGCTGGATGTGGAGCGGGTCAAGAGGGAGAACGAGGGCAAGTATGAGGTCAGTGTGTTAATAATCATATTCACTTTATTTATACAGCTCCTTTAAAACAGGATTTACAAAGCAGACACAAGAAACTGTAAAAATCCATTCACACAAAAGACAATCAAGGTTTTATTATGAATTCTGTACTCACCTGTATCTGAAGGCTCCTGGTTGAAGTTCTCCTCTTGTTGTTCCTCAGAGGATGAAGGAACAGGCCCGACTCTACTCGTCTGAGATCAAACAGATCGACCTGGACATCAACCGGACCTTCAGAAACCACCTGATGTTCATGGACCGCTTCGGAGTCAAGTAAGAGACGAGTGCTGGAAGTTCATTATCTCCACAGAGGACAGTGGGTCAGAACTCTACTGGGTGATGTTCTAGTTATAGATATAAACTCAGTAACGTCCAGTTCATGTCCAATCAGGGAGCTCGTTGGCTGTCAGCTGATGGTGAATCAGCCTCTTTGGTCCTCAGATGGTTGAGATCTGGGCCACGACTCCGTCTTCTCTCTACACTGTTCACGATGTGACTAGTTTCTATATCACACGAGTTGAATGCTTCTCACATTCATCACAGTGATGCTGTTTGAAGGAGTTTTATATCCAGACATCAAATGCAGATAAATTAAAAACCGATAGCTGATTCCAGTCAATGTGTCTCCCCCCCCTCCACATGAGCTGTGAGGACTGCTCAAACCTGATTGGTCAAACTAGAAACAGAAACCAGAACCTTCCAGCCCGACAATCAGTTTACAGATCACACACGAGTGAGACTGAAGCATCAGAACCTTCTGGAACCTTTTACATGATCTCAACTTTATTGTGTAACAGGATCAATTTGCAGTTTCTTCCTTCAAACATGAAAAAGTGTCTGTGAAGATCCTCAGAGGTCAAAGGTCAGTGGACACTGATGCAGCGTCGCTTCGTGTCCAGGCTGTGATGTGGAGGGTTTCAGTTCAGATGATTTGAGGAGGAAGAGAAGTGGAGACATTGTGACCTGGGAGTGAACCGGGCCCAGAGAGAGAACCTGATCCTGAAGGGCTGTGATGTCACTGACAGTTTAATAGACCGCAGGCCGGTTCTGGAGCGGAGGTGGAAAATCTGGGGCAGTTTTCAATATTTAATACGAGTTCAGAGGCTCTGCAAAGAACCGAGGGTTTCACAAAGACAGAGAGAAGAGGTGGAGTTCTCTTCTCTTCTGTGTTCTCTTTTATGCAGGTCTCTTGGTTCTCTGTGTTCTCTATGAGACTGTGTTTCAGACAGAACTGTTGATGGTTCTCTGTAGGAACCGTTTGAATCACACAGCCTCAGTGGCACATGATTCATGGGATTATTGAATATCATTTCTCTTCCTCTCCTCCTTTTTTACTCCCTTCATCCTACGTTCTTTTATACCTCTCCTACTCTCCCCTCCTCCCTTGTTTCCTCTCCTCCCTCCCCTCTTCATCTCTCCAGGCAGCAGTCCCTCTTCCATGTCCTCTCAGCGTATTCAGTCTACAACACAGTAAGTAACTGGTTTTCTCTCCATCACAAGAAACATTAAAATTCCTGTTTAAGTCACAAAACTAGATTTTCCTTCTCCGCAGATTCGTACTTGCTGTGAGCTGCAGTATTACACAATGTTTGTGCATTATTATAGTATTTATTGTATTGTTATTATACTCTCTCTCATGATTGTTGAAGATTTCAGAGGATGTTATTATCTTATTTTAAATCACAGCAGCTAAATAGTTTCTGTCCCATTAAACATGCAGGTGATAATTTAATCAAGAACATATTCATAATAAGTTGATTATAAATCTGTTATCTGCTATGATTTATTATCACATATTAGAACATATTACCACATTATCAAAATATAAAATCCAAAATATGAACTTTATTATTTCTGAATCACAATTGAATTGCACAGTAGCCGACTTGATGGAACAACATCACTGCTACAGAGGCTAAAAACCATTTCAAGGACAATCAAGTCATTATCAATAATTATTTCTTAATGACTCAAAAGACGTTTTTCAACTACCCCTTTGAAAAATATCATATTTTTAATTATGAAAACAAAGTAATAAGCTCTGATCAGGGGCCATCACAGCAGAGTCGTTCAGGATCTGTATTTCTACCTTTCAGTGTTTGACAGGGGAACGTCGACTCTGTCAATTTTATTTCTGTTGAGGTGATAATAAAATCATCTGTGGAAACTGGATGTGCTTCATGTCACTTCCTGCTTCCTGCAGGAGGTGAGCTACTGCCAGGGGATGAGTCAGATCGCCGCCCTGCTGCTCATGTTCATGAACGAGGAGGACGCCTTCTGGGCCCTGTCACAGCTGCTGACCAATCACAAGCACGGCATGCACGGTGAGATGACCTCATCGGGACGCTGCTTCCTGGTCACGGCTTCTCAGGCCTGCTTCAGATTTATATTACATGAGATTAAAAACTCTCTCTCTCTCTTTTCCTAAAGGCTTTTTTGTTCCCGGGTTTCCTAAACTCCAGCGATTCCAGATGCATCACGATCAGATTATTTCCAAACTCCTCCCCAAACTGAAGAAACATCTGGTGAGGTCACAGTTACACAAAAGTTTCACCACAGAGAGCGATGAACCCTTCGTGATGACGTCTCATGTGAGATTCTGTGAGTTCACTGATCCTCACACTTCCTCCACGTCTCTCTCCTCTCTCTCAGGACAGGGAGCAGATGTCTGCAGGGATCTACTCCACTAAATGGTTCCTGCAGTGTTTTATTGACAGGGTGAGGAACCTGAACAGATCCATGTTTTCCATCTTTATCCACTTCTCATCTCACCCTGTGTTGTTTCCATCCAGATGGGAAAAAAGTTTGTTTCCCAAGATGAACAGTAGGTGGCGCATATTTCTCTGGAGGACAAGGTGCAACAGGGCGACCACACCAAAGGTCCTGATATTCAAACTCCAAACAAACTAACTACACTTCCCATAATGCAGCTTTGTTAAGATCATCTTTTATTGGCAAAAACCACAGACTGTAAATACAGACAGACAACAGGACGAGTCTCTAAAAGTGAAGCTAAAGCGTCTTGATCGCCCCCTGGTGGCTGGCTAGGTGTTTATATTGACAGTGTGAGGAACCTTCTCGATTCATGTTCTTTATCTTTATCCACCTCACGTCTTACGTCATGTTTCCATCCAGATGTGAAAACAGTCAAGCAACAAAAAGATATCAGTGACATGACAGCTCCATAAAGTGAGGCTTAACCTTCTCATCTCCCCCTGGTGGCTGGCTGCAGAATAGCTCATAAGCCCTGCCTCCTCCATGTTAGCAGATGGGACACGGACCAAACAATAAGTAGACGTTAACTAAATGTTTCAGATCGTTCTTATCTCAGTTTGGTTCTTATTAGATATCTGATGATATAACAACAGGCTGAGAGGTTATGATTGACAGATGAGACTGACTCACTGTGAGTGGGCGGGCCCTTGATACCACAGCTCCACTCCATGATCACTGGTGCACAGACTCAAGATGGTTTTGTTTGTATCGAAGGTTTAATTTTAGTACAGTGGAGACGTGTAAAAGATTTTTTTAGGTTGGTCTGTGTCCCATCTGCTAACATGGATGAGACACGGTTTACATGACCTATACTGCAGCCAGCCACCAGGGGGTTATCAGGACACTTGGGCTTCAAATGAACAAGGTCATGAAAACCTCTATGTTTGCTGTTCCCTTTAAAAACTTTTTTCCAAGAAATACTGACGCAAGAAAACTGTCCATTAGCTTGTGATATTATTTCATGATTTCAGCAGAACCAGTTCCTGGTGATATCTGAGCTCTGGGATGTTACATCAGAACATTAGGAGCTGTTAGGCTGAGCTGCTATTAGTCTCCTCTGCCCACAATCCTGTGGTGGAGGTCTGGCAGCGCTCGGCTGCTGTCAGCACTTCCCTGCTCGGCTCAGAGGGGCCTCGGGGCCCCTGAGGTCTGGGAAGGAACCAAACAAACCTCCTGACTCTGGCCAGGACCGAGGGCTGCATCTACGTGGAGATAAGTGGCAGTAATGTGGGGACGTGTTGTGTCTGTGATTCTACAGACGCCGTTCACCCTGAACCTTCGTCTGTGGGACATTTTCATCCTGGAGGGAGAGAAGCTGCTCACCGCCATGTCCTACACCGTCCTGAAGGTTCACAAGAGTAAGAGACGACCACACGTTCCACACAGAACATCAATCTTCTGCTCCGGCTGAATATTTTACCTCAGTGGTTCCCAAACTAAGGGTCCGGACCCCCTGACCGGCCACGAGACACAGGAGGAGGGTCACAGGACGACTTCCTGACATCAGATACAATTTATAACAATTCTCAATATCATACACTAGCCGTATTGGTTCCAAAAGCCAAAACATACGAGGTAACTTCAAATTACAATCATGCCTAAATCATCAGTCTCTGAGAGCACTGGCTGTTCACTGTGCATCTGCATGTGTGATAATAATGTGTGATTGTCCGATCCCCAGGAGGAAATTGTGTTTCGTTGCAGTTGCTCCAACCAACAGTAGAAATACATCCAGACACTAATTTCCCTGTTTGTGCAGAACGTCTGGTGAAGATGTCGCTGGAGGAGCTCAGGGAGTTCCTGCAGGAGAGAATCGCTCAGACGTTCTTCTACAGCGACGACGTGATCGTGGAGCAGCTTCAGGCCTCCATGTCTGAACTGAGGAAAATGAAGCTGGACTTTCCTCCTCCAGGTACAGAACCTGAGTCACAGAACCTGGGTCACAGAACCTGAGTCACTGTATCTATACTGATACCTTACTTTGAAAAAATCACTCAATTTCATGCAAGAAAACAAGTTGAAGTTCTAAACAGAACCAAGTGTGTGATGTGAACACACATTGCTACATGAGGAGGTGATATGGGTCAGAGGAGGTCAGGGAGTTACTCTCTGTCTTTACCGTTGTGACCTGCAGGGGGCGCCAGAGGGGAAGTCAGAGTTCCTCACATTCTTCCTGTTTATGACACAATTGATCAGAGACGGTTTATAAAGATCTTTGTAGACTCCGAGTCCAGAAAGTGAATCAAATGAGGAAGTGGCTGAAACCGCTTCCTCTTATATGGTTAATTTAAAAAAACAAGATGGCGCTGGACAGTGAGGTTTTAAAACAGCAGCTCACAAACGGACGAGCGACGTCACAGCTGGTTGAACTAAACAGATGTTTAGGTCTTACATGTATCGTCTTCACAAAGTAAAACTCTAAATGCACAACTTGTGTGATTGTATCTGCTCCTGTTGTTTCCAGGGAAGCCGGACGAGTTGCCTCGGAAGCCTCTGGGCCAGGAGCTGCCGGTGCTGCTCAGTCCGGTCCCAGTGAAGACGTCCTCGGCCAGCAGCTTCCCCGGAGCTGGACTGAGCCTCCACATCATCTCCCACCTGCCCGACTCCATATCCCCGGACCAGAGCCCCTCCAAGGACCCCAGGGACCTGGAAGCTGCAGAGGAGGCTCCGCTACCTTCTCCAGACCCCATCATCATCCACAGCCGGGCGCCGCTCAGCCCCGATGGGTCTCCGCTGATGGGGCCTCCGCCTTATCAGCCCCCGGGGAGCCCAGCGGTGTTCACAGCGGATCAGCCGTCCCTGCCGGACCACCATGGGGATAAAGTGAGACCAGATGCAGCAGCTGCCACCGCTCGGTGGATTGCAGATACACTCTCCCCTGAATCCTCTGCAGCCGGCGGCACTGACCACGCCTCCCGCAGCACTGACCACGCCTCCCACGGCACTGACCACACCTCCCGCGGCGTCCCACGGACTGTTTCTGCGCCCGTAGTCCAGGGGGCGTCGCCCGGTTCGGTCCTGGCTCACTCTGGGAGTCTGTCGGCAGCTGCGGCGGCTGAGGACGGTTTTCCGGTCGAGCTGCCGAAGTGGAACTGGAGTTCAGCCCCAGAGGAAACACAGAGACCGGATGTTTCATGAAATCAGGACTCGCGGTGATTTATTCACGAGGTTCCATCTTTGTTTATTTGATCATTGGTCAGTTTTGGTGGAGAACAACAGAATTATCAGTCAGATCAACAGTGTCGAGCAATAACTGCTTTAAAATGTGTTTTCAGTTTAACGTTAAAGATCTAATCTGTCAACAGCAGAAAATTTGTTTTCAGGCAAAGCAACAGCAGCAACATTTTAAAACTTCTGTCCCTTTTTCAGATGTGGATGGAAACACAGTGTGAGTTGATAAAGATGTAGAGGGAGGTTACTCAGCAGCCGGCCACCAGGGGGCGATGGAGACGCTTTAGCTTCAACCGTCTTGTTGTCCCTCATTATTTACAGTCTGTTGAGATTTTCAGCTAAATTTGTTCTGAATCAGTTGCATTGTGGGAAGTGTAGTAAATCTTTGGGAGTTAAAGTCAGAAATTCTCAACGTACCGCTTTAATTTTTTTAATATTCTTTCTTTTATTAAATCTTTCTCATGTGGTGGATGTAAAACACTGATACATCGGTGATCTGGTGTCAGTTGACAGAACAACAGGTCAAATGATCGATGATCCTCAGATGAGTGAAAACCTCGACCTGTGCAGAACAGGTCCACTCACTCTTTACCCTCCACTTCATATTCCTCTGTTCAGTCGTTCTTCTCACTTCTCATGAACACAGTTTGTGATCAGTGAAGATTTGTGCTGGTTCCCAGACTCTGTGAGATCAGAGGAGCCGACAGACGTCAGGAGTTCCTCTGACGTCCTGTCACCTGGGAACTGAGACGCCTGAAGAAGCTCCGCCCTTCACAAGACACAAAAATAAACCTTTTCTAGTTTTGTAAAGTTTCGTCAGAGAACAGAATGTTTGATGCTCGGCCTTTGTAAATCGTTTGCTAGCAGATTTACAGTTTTATTTTTTTGTACTTTCGTCTCGATGCCTTATTTGAATCGGCTTCAGTTCATGTGTCCGTGCACAGCAGAGGGACTGAGAGGATCTGATTGGACGGGACTTTCCTCTGACGCAGCGAGCTGGCTCACTGTTATGATTGTACACATCCAGACCTATTGAGCTCTTTTCAAATACGTGGATCTCTAGCTCAGTAATTTATTGTTTTGTCCCGACCCGGAGTCTCTGCTGCCTTCACCCCGAGGTGCTTGAAGCGTGGAGGGAACCTGGTTCTTAATCTTAAAGAAGCTCAGCAGGAAGTAGACGTCACAGCTTCTGTGGTCTTTGTGTTTAGAGAGTTCAGTATTGTAGAAGAGTTTCTCCATCACAGAGAAGGAAACTCACTTTGTGCTTAGGAATAGTGGGAGATCGACCTCTTGTGGTCAGTTTAGGTAAAGCATGTCTTTCTTTAGAGCAGAAAAGATATGATTTGAACTTTTAGATCAGAAAATCACATCGAAAAATCTTGTGATTTGAGGCCATAACTTTGAATTCTGTGAATATGTTTTGGCTTTTATGACGTTTGACTGAATCTCAGTTTGGAACTCCGGACGGTTTGAATTCAAGTTTAACATTTAACAGTTTTATTATAAGTTTAAAGAAGCAGAAACTTTTCCAGGACTTTGAAGAGGTTGATGAAAATCTGGAGATGAAACAATACAACTTTTATCATCCTTGATTGTCTGCGTGATTCTTACTCTTTTTCAATCTTTAATAGAGCACTGGTTTTACATTTGATTCATTTACAGTGATTTCCATCTTGACTCTGTTCTGCCTCTGTTGACCTGAACATTCACTGAACTGGTACTTTCCAGGTACTTTGCATTTCTCTCTCCCTCTTTCAGGATGTAACAACAATAAATAAAACCTGTTTCCAGTGGGTCACTGCTCCAGAAATTCAATTCGTTCATTATTTGATTAATTGCAGATTTGTGCATTTGGTTTATCATCCTGATGTAGAGACTCAAATCCTCACTTTAAAAAAAGAATTACTTTTGGTTTACATTGAGCTAATTTGTTGGAAAGCTGATTTTTTATACCTTGGTCATTATACCAAAGAACAATGAGTTTATAAAACGCCTCAATATTCATATACATATTAAGAAGCGAATATTTACATAAACCACAATCACCTCTTCATCTGTGAAACGAGCATTGTGGACTTAGGTCTTTTTTACCAATGACTCTTTAAATGTGGATTATCATAGAGAGACAAACAAAAATCAGCAGCATAAATCTGTTCAATCTGTGCAATCACAACTAGTTACAGCACCAAAGACTTACTTTGTAAAAATAAACTGTAGAAAATGGTCATTCAGATGTTTTACTGTGGAACTAAGATGCCTGCGGGTCAGAGCTTGGAGACAAGTAGAGAACCTGGTTCTGACTAAGTGTTCAAATTCATCTGTCCTGTGTCTGTAAATCTCAAAGATTCATCATTTTAGTATGATTTACAAAGTGTTGTTAAGTGATGCTAATCCTCAGTTATGCTAAGCTTCAGATAAACATGTCTTTATTACAGAGAACAGATCAAACACCACCATTAGACTCGAGACTGAGGTTTTACCTGTATTTTATTTTCTCACCACATTTGATCAGAAGCCATGACATGAACCTTTCACAGTTGTACATGTTGAATTGATGTGAAAGTGTGTTTCTAAGATTGTTGGTAACATCCAGTCATGATTAAGTCTGAATAAACTACATTTTTATGTTTATATTTATATTAAATTAATTTAGTTTGTAAAGAAATCAGTGTTGTAAATCTCCACCGGCTAAAACTAAAACCTTAAACCAACCATTCAGATTTCATGAAATTAGAATAAAGTTTGTTGTTTCATCTGAGTTTCTGATCTTTGTGAGAAGATCTGAATTCCACCTTTATCATGGTTTTATTTTAAAGTTGTAACCAGATGATGAAGATGAAGATGAAGAAGGCCTCACCTGCTCAGCTCCTGCACGAGTCAGTCTGAGCGGTGAGCACACGGTGGCGCTGTGGAGCAGTCACCTGCTGCTGGGCTCTGATTGGTCCATGAGAGTGAAGCTCCTGGTGTCCTGGGGACTTCTGGCTCAGTCTCGTGCTGCTCCTGGTTCCAGCTCGTGAGGTTTGATGGGAACGTTGGTCTGCTTCTTCTCTGTGGTTTCAACTCTTCCTCCATCATGTGCAGCGCTCTGGAGCTGAGAACCCTGGAGGACCTGACCCTGGATCCAGGCTATGTGCCCGGGGACCCGTGCACGTCCCTCAGCCTGTCCTCCTCCGGCAGGTCGGGGCAGTCTCCGCCGCACACCAGCACTCCTCAGCGGGGAGCCTGGTGGCAGCACGCCGGCTCTCTGAGCAGCAGGAACGGCAGCTGGGACACGGTGAGCACGCTGCCGGAGGACGCGGCGGACATCCTGGCCAAGTGCCCGTGCCTGCCGGAGCTGGAGGACTGTCCCTGGAGCGAGCAGGACCTGCGGGAGGTCGTGCGTAAAGTGCCCGGCGCGTCCCTCACCGGGGAGGCGGTGCGCCGGCTGTCCGCCCTGCTGGGGAGGGCTCTGCTGCGGGTGTCCCGGGAGGCGCAGCGGCTGAGCGAGCTCCACAGGCGGTGCACGCGCCTGGAGGTGCAGAGCGCCGTCAGGCTGGTGCTGAGCTGGAGTCTGGCCGAGCAATGCGTCTCCTCCGCGGTCAGGGCCGTGTCCCAGCACTGCATGAGCTCCGGAGACACCGCGCGCCAGCGGGGCAAGTCCGCGCGCTGCGGCCTGACCCTGTCCGCGGGCCGCTTCTTCAGGTGGATGGTGGACACGCGCGTGTCAGTGCGAGTGCACGAGTACGCAGCCGTGTGCCTGGCGGCCTGTCTGGAGACTCTGGCGGAGGAGGTGACCAGGAGGGCGCTGCAGGAGGCCAGGCAGGCGGCGGAGGAGGAGCAGGAGCGGGGCTGCGGGGGGCCGTGGAGCCCGGTGAGCGCGGAGCTGCTGGACGGGCTCGTGAACAACGACCCGGAGCTGTGGGGCCTCCTGCAGGTGTACGAGCATCTGATGTGCGGGAGGAACGCGCACGGTGAGCGCAACACGTTCATCAGTTTAAAAGTTACATTCATGTGTTTAACTAGTTGTTGATTAACTGTCAGGTTGACTTTTAAAAACGTGAGGAAGTGTTTTTATTTGTGTGTTTAATAATCAGTTTGAAGTCACCTCTGTGACGTCACATTGTCTCATTCATGTTTTATTTGTTTTTTAACACAAAACGTGAGATGAACGAACCCTTCAAACCAGGTTGGGTCTTATGATTCTGTGTTAACCTCACATGTTGCACTGTATCTGAGATAAGTTCGCTTCCTTTGTGGAGTGGAGACGTGTCATCCATCTTTATTCAGTCATTGATATGATGAACAATAATGATCTGATCATGCTCCACCTCCCGTCGGTCCCATCAGCTGAGACTGAGACCTCTGGAGAGAAGCTGGGCCTCACACTCAGGTCCATGTGGACCAAGGCTGGTGTCTCAGGCAGGAACACTGATCAGAAAGTAGCTGAGATGATTTTAATAGATGCTGAGAGTTTAAGAAGTTCTCCAGCAGCCTGGAGAGAGAGAAAAGGGAAAAACCCCGAGACAGGAAACAGGCATTTTGGGTAATAAGTGGAATATGGCTCCTGATAAACGACTCACTGGGATTATACTGTACAAACATTCTCTCATATGTCTATATATATATTTACTTTTAAATCCTCAAGTTTTCATTTTCTATCCTCTGATAAGGGACCAAACCATGAAGGTAAAACGTCAGTCACAGAGCTTCAGTGGTTTCATGTATTTCATCCACTCTAAGCTGTAAATTAAGTCTTAAAACAAATGTAAATCAACATTTGATCTGATGTTGGTTGAATTAAAAACTTAAGAATAAACTAAACTAAACTTGATCATTTGGCCGAATATTAAATGTTATAAACCCTTTATCATTTGGACATAAATAAATAGAATAAAAACCTTTTGGTTTTAAGAATCCAAATGAGATTTGAGAATAAATCAATAGCTGCTCAGTGGTCGTGAAAACGTAAACACAACCCCACTGTGTTTCTGAGCCTGCGTCCCAGTGCATGCTGGGATACAGCCCGGTCCGACCCCCCCATGAGAGCGACTGAGTGAGTGTTGTTAGCCTCTGACCCACACAGACACACAAAGGAGCTCTCATTCCCTCTGCAGAGCCTCGAGCTCCACGGCTCCCAGGTCCGTCTGCTCGGCTACACAAACAGCCAGTGTAGCTGCTGCTGTCCATGCAGGAGTCTGTCAGCGACACACACACACACACACACACACGCACACACACATTAACACACACACACACACACACAACACACACACACACACACACACACACACACACACACACACAGACACACAGACACACACACTCCTTCTGGAGGGGACATTGTTCGAGGACCAAATGGCCGACGTGTTGCTTCTGATCTGATGATAGAACTGAACCCCGGCAGTGAAACGTGTCCTCTGTGTCTCCCTGAGTCTCCGGCTCATCGTGTCCTTATCGTCCCATCAGCTCCACACTGATCTCAGACCTGCTGACGAGATCAGATCCAATCACACACTTCATTGACCTTCTCCCTGCTTCTATCAGATTCTGCAGATTAACTCAGTTTCATTTCACACTAAACGAACCATCAGACCTGTTTCCTCTGACACTGATGAGAGACACAGACCCAGATGATGTCTTCAGGTCAGATCTGATAGGAAACAGGAAAACGTCACATTTGAGAATCTGAATCCAAGGAAATGAAAATTTTTGCTCAATATGTGACTTTAAATTCTGATATGTTGTAAAAACAGAGAAAATATCCAAACATATTTTCTGTAGTGTCGACAGTCAGCCTCAGAGGGATTCATCTATCTCTACATGGCCTGTGTGTGTCTGTGTGTGTTTGTCTGTGTGTAACAGGAAGTGGAGCTCTGATCCTGAGTCAGATCACAGAGCTGCAGTAATCCAACCTCAGCTTCCCTGAACCTCATGTGTCTGTAATG
>CM028859.1:2182117-2192326 GCA_016801935.1 Platichthys stellatus
CAAAGATAAATCTTAAAATAGTAAAAATATCTTTCTTCATATTTTTATCATTCAATGGATAAATTGATCAGATTCTGATTATTACAATTTAAGTAAGATATATAAAATACATTTTAATTATTAGTGTTCAATCTAGTTTACTTTAAAACGATCAGGACACACACACACACACACACACACACACACACAGACACACACACTTTGCGACACGTCGGTGCATCCCTTATTCACCAGCGAGTGAACCAGCTACAAAGCTAACAATATTAGCTTCACCCTTCACCTGGGAAGACAGCCTGAGAGCATGCACGGTGCTGGTGCACGATGCTGGTGCACGGTGCTGGTGCACGGTGCTGGTGCACGGTGCTGGTGCACGGTGCTGTGGAATGAATGAGCAGTGGAGTAGCGACCTCTTTCATGTGACGTCAGTGATCAGGAAAAGTTTGAGTTTCACAAACTTGTCGAACACGTTCTTGTTTTCTGTGAGATCACGAAACGAGATTCAACTCAAACAAGACTCGTCTTTAACAACACGTCTAAACTATTTATGGAAACAATATTGTTTTGTGTTATTGTATAGAAACACTGATCCACGTCTACACTGTGTTTTTTCATGTTGTAAATATCGTTGTGTTGTTGATGTGCTGTTCTTCCTCTCGTGTGGAGCTCGCTGAGGTTTCCAACTTTTCTCCTGTTAAACGTTTGTTTTGGGAACATGGACTAAACAGCTGATCCATCTTTGACCCATTTTCACTAAGATGCAAAGGAAGGTTTATCGTTCGAGTTTGTGCGACAAAAAACTTCACAAACAGTTTGTGTAGTTTGATGAATCTGATTTTGGGAATGTTCTTGCACGAGGCCTGAAGACTTTTCATCAACAGTTCATCATGACACAGGATTTGAAATCAAACAGGCAGAGATTCACTGAGAGTAAAACCAGGGAGAGAAACTTTGTGCAGCCGGAGGAGCTCAGAGTTCAGCTGCAGCTTGATTTGCACCATCGACCTTCTGCCTCTGCAGCAGCGGTGATGGATCACTTCCTCCTCTAACCTGCCGCTGAGCAGGAACCTGTTCTGTGTGGACATTAAATCACCGGATCTCATCTCCGGGTCGGAGTTTGGCCTCCGACGGATCCGGTCTCACTTCATCTGAAAGCCGTGTGACCTTGATGCTGACGCTTCACCTCCTGATTCTCTCGTGAACATTCACATCGTCATGAAGGAAATAATGAAGCTTTACTTCATTAAACAGGCATTAAAGAAAAATCCAACCTGACATTCGATTTTTCCTCCCTTTCACTTTCCATAATACTCAATTGTTATTCAAACCCTGTTGGTTACAGAACAACACTTATGTAATAAATCTATTCTCTAACTCTGTGTTTTTAATTTTAAAGTTCTGAGAGACGGACAAACTCACGGTTTTATGCTTTAATGAGATTCGTGGACAGTAAATGTAAAATGTAAAACCTTTTCATGACGTGTGTCACTAACTCTCTGTGCGTCACCCGGCTGCTGATGAAGAGTGTGTATGAGCTGCTGATGAAGAGTGTGTATGAACTGCTGATGAAGCTGAGGTGAAGGATTTCTGATGTGAGCGTGGAAACATACCAGCCAGAGAGGTGCATTATGGGAAACCCATCAGTGCATGGGTGGGACGGACACTTACCCGGGGACTGCTGAGAGGACTGGTGGACAGGCCGGAGGACGCTCCGCTGATCGACCGTGATCTACACACACACAAACACACACAGATCAATATCCACGGGCTGAACAGTGATTTATAAACACACACACTCTGCTCTGCACAACAACACATGGACACACAACATGTACACACACATAAAAACCTGGTTGATCTGAACTGAAAAGTGAGAACATCATTTAACACTTTTCACTCCATCTTCATCCCGCTGCTTTTACAAAACTTGTGTTGGTCACTTGACGGCTGAAACATCCTCATGTGAAAAACACACTCGTATGAAAAGATTGTGTTAAATTGTGTTAAATTCATTAGCACAGTTTCTCTTTTCTTCTCCTCGTGAGCTTTCCATTTTTCATTTACGTGTCATTAACTTTCATATCTCGCTCCTCTTTGTCTGTTTCGAAATGTCGCCCCCTTTCTTCATCAATCCACACACACACACAAACACACACACACACACACACACACACACACTGAGGAGGAGAGATGGATAGAAAGCAGAAAAGTTGACTCCTCCCACTTTCGTTTCTCTGAAGGAAACATCCTGGTGTTTTATGTCCAGATGATATCTTGTCTCGTCTCTATTAACAAATATCTGCACATGAATGCAGATCAATAAAAAGCTGAGTCATGTGTTCCGCCTCTTTCTCTCCACACAGACCAAACCTGCTCAAACGTGATTGGTCAAACCAGAGACGGAAACCAGAAGCTTCCAAGCTACAGACTCAGTTTATTCACATGAAGAAGAATCTGTTTGTAGAGTTTTACTGAAGGTCGTTTGGTTTTGTTTAAACCAGAAGGGACCATATTTGGAGGAGCAGGGGGTGGAGCCTGACTGAGAGCTACAGGATAAGCCCACCTACACTTGCCAACTGCTCCCATTGGACACCTCCATCTCATTCCTCCATGACAACATGAGCAGGGAGGTCCTCTGCATCAAACCAAGCGCTCCTTTAGACCACATCATAGAACAGATAGAAGATAGAACACGATCTGCCGCTGACACAGTTTGTGTTTTTAGTGTCACTGGTTTGTTGTTGTTATGTTTTGTGTCGTCTGAGGAAATAAAGAAGTAAAAAACGTCTCTAGAGTTTAATTATTAGACAGGACCTGATAACAACGACTGTAAATAACGACGGGCAACGTTAGAGTGATAAACCAAAACCTATAGATCGCCCCCTGGCTGCAGTATAGCTCATAAACCTGCTCCATGTTAGCAGATGGGACATGGACCAAACCAAAGATCAAAGTAGATGCTGAGTAAATGTTTGTTAGTTCATGTTTCTGATCAATTTGGTTTTAATAAGTTATTTGATGATATAAAAATGGAAATGGAGACGTATTTATTATTTATTTATTATGTTTTGTGCTTTCCAGGTGCATGCTGGGAGTTTTTCTCAGTGACTGTCTGAGTGGACACGTTTGAAGATGAAATTTAGAGTCTTCCTTCTTTTGTTCTTAAACTTGTTTCATCTCCGTTTGAAGAGATGAAAATGTAAAGGACAGATTTCAGTTTGTTAAGAGTTAAATTCCAACAGAAAGAAAGAAAACATGCGACATTGAAAAGTGAGAGACGAATGGAGAGTCAGAGTTGGTGCAGGAAACCAAAGTAAAGGATGGAAAGAAAGAGAGGGAGGAAATGGACGTGACTGTAAACAAAGTGAGGGATGAAGGCGGAGGGAGCAGACCAATACCTTTCCTCCTTGCTGCAGTTAGCGTTTGTGATATCCAAGCTTTTACTGAAAACAGATTTGCTAAAAAGGGGCAGACAGAAAATGAGGAGACAGACAGAGAGGCAGTCACGTCAGGGGAATCCTACTACCCAGCATGCAACAGTCAAAACAAAAACAAACCTTAGCTTGTAACGAATTCACCACGAAACAAAAATCCATCACCACGAAACAAAGAGCAACAAAGATCCTGAATCATGCACAGGACCACGAAGCTGGCGGGGGGGGGAGTGTGCTCGTGGGTCATGCTCCAGTCAGCGGGACGTTGGACACGATCGAGAGACAAACGTCTTCACGCGTCTCGTGTTCAGTTTAATCAGCGAAGACAAAAACCCTCGGAGACGAGACAACAGCTGAACTGTGACAAACACAAAACCAGGTGGAGGTGCAGAGAAGGTTCCATCCTCACGAGGCTCAGAGGTTCTACCATCTAGAGACTGAAGATGGAAAATGTGCAGAAACATTTTTCTCTTTTTTATCTTATGATAAAGAATCAAACTGATCCAAGGAAGCAGGATCAAGATCCGTCGCTCTGTATCGAAGCTGAGCAGTTGAGTTGCATCGTGTGTCTGAGCGGATTCAAACTGAACTGAGGCATCAGAGACGTCCGGCCCTTCATGAGGCCCCGTCCTCCCAACGTATCCCAGGATGCATTCTGCTGCAGAAATGACTCACTCGCTCATTTTTAGTAACACTAGAAGTCAGTTTCCAGAAACAGCTGTAGAGTGAGCGCTCCTCACCTTCATGCGTCTTTGATTGGCTGAGCTTCTCTAAACTCACGGTTGAAGTAACACAAGCAAAACAACACAACAGAACCACAACATCAGCCCATTGAAAGTGAATGAGCAGCTTTTCTGTTGAAGCCTCTGACGCTGTGAATAAAGATGGACGACGTGACAGCTCCCAAAGCTGAAGCCAAATCGCCTGGAGCGCCCCCTGGCTGCAGTGGAGGTCATACTCACCTCCTCCATGTCAGCAGATGGGACACGAACCAAACTGGACGTTAAATTAATATTTGTCAAAGATGGTTTCTCTCATTTATGTTCCAATGTTCATGTTTCTGATCAGTTTGGTTTTTAATTCGTTATCAGATGATATGAAAACGAGTTGAGACGTCATGATTGACAGCTGCCACTCACTCCAGGATCACTGTGCTTCGAGGACGTGGAGATGAGTCATCCATCTTTATATACAGTGAGAAAATGATCGTCTGTCATGGGTATTTATTATGTAACAGCAGCTCATGTTCTGTATTTTCTGTAGAATTAACTGAGACGTTAACGAGGGATTCAGGCCAAAGCCTCGACACAGCTTCTCTCTTTGAGTCCACTCATTAAAGTGACGTCACCTTTTAGCTCACGACTTAAACCCTAACCCATCTTTTATTCCTCATGAAAACTTACTTTTCATGAGGAAATCCTCACATCATAATGCTCTACTTTAACCCCAGTCCTAAAAACTTATCTTCAGAAGTTAGATTCTGTAAATACACTTTATAAATGATCTTTTATAAATTATCTTTTAAAATGCCTGGACTGTAAAATAACTAAATAATCATTATCTGTGGTTCACAGATTATTTACAGACTTCCTCTCTGTTCAAACCTCCGTCAGGTTTCGAGCCTTTCACCCCGGAATGCTGTGTGTGTCCTGACCGCATGCTACATGCACACACTTTACACACACAACGCACAAAGCTCAGATTCCCGTTCATGCACTGCAGCAGCTGATTTTCCACCAGAGCAAAGGACGTGTGGAGAGAGTGAAGTTAACGTTTCTGGTCTCATGTGATGTTGACATTGAACATCCGGAGCTGACAGGCGACAATGATGCGTCAGGTATTTAACTGCAGCTCCATGAGGGGGGGCTGTTCCTCCTCCCTCCGTGAGCTCAGCTGTGGTTAAATACATCACAACTCACGACAATGATCATCACATACACTTTGAACAACACACACGAGCTGTGTCTCAGTTCAGCGGCTGCATCCTGCGGAGAACCCGTCTACTTCCTGTTGCATCATCAGCTTGTCCCGCCTCTACTGTCGGTAATTGATTGACGGTTTAGACACGTGTCCCGCTAACTGCTCGGTGGAGAATTAACATTCAAAAATAAATTCTCCCGACATGTTGACGTCTGGGATCCGCTCGGTGTCACGTGATCGTTGTTCTCATGCAGCCGGCGGAGGACGCGGCCTCTGAACCAGGACACAGCGCCCCCCCCCCCGACCGAGCTGTGTGTGTCAGTTGTGTGTCGTCCATGCTCGTGAACACACGTGCAGGTTCCCGTCTCTTACCTCTGCCCGTGCGCCGCCATGTCCAGGGCTCGTCGTACCGGGAGAGGAGACCCCCCCTCCGTGACGCTCAGCACCTCCATGGACTTCCTCTCCGGTCTCCGCTTGCCGTGACGGCTCAGCATCGGTGAGTCCACGCGCTTCCTGGGTGGGTCAGCTGAGCGAGGTGTCGGGGTGAGGCCAAGGGTCAAAGGTCACACAAGGGATCAGGGGGGGAAACCGGTCAGGAGAGAAACATCCACAAAATTAGAGATTCAAGAAAATGAATCTCGTTTTTTTACTGAACAAACACGAGTGGAAGTCAAACACTGTGTGAGCTCGTTGGCTTTAAACAGATCGGCTCAATCTGAACCTTTGATTCATGACAGGCAAGAATAATGTGGAGGTAGTAATTCTAACTGAATACCTCTATATGCACAATTAAAATTAATTTTTAAGGAAACTTTGCTTTTGTCTTAAAATGCAGGAGAAGTTTGGATTTATGTAAAATCCAGAACCAGACCAGCTGAGTGTGTCTCCCTGAGTTCATCTGGACTGGACCTACCGGTCTCGCTCCTCGGAGGCAGGTTCTGGTCCTCCTGGCTGGGATACCGCTCCTTACGGTCCAGGAGCAGGAAGTAGATCATCTTCTCCTGGTTGTCCCTGAGGAGAGAGGACAGACGATGCTCCATCATCACCCGACGTTTTAAATGAGAGAATTCATCAAAGTGACAAATCTCTGAGCCGACTCATAGATTCCCCCCCCCCCCCCCTCAGCTCCTGCCTCCTCCATCCCTCTCGCTGTAATCTGCTTCCTCTGCTGGTTTTATCACCCTTCTACCCTCCACCCTTCCTCCCTCTGCTCCTCTTCCTCACTCACTCCTCAGACAGCAGGTCTTTGGCCAGTTTGTCCTTGTCCCTGAAGCAGCCCAGTGAGTGCATGCTCTCCAGGACGTCCGGGTCGATCTCCTCGGCCGCAGCCAGCGTCCTGATGGCCACCTTCCTGGGGACGGGCTGCTCGGGCTCCGGCTCATTCTTTCCAGCTCTGCAACACAACACATGCGACTCACTGATGCACCGGGGCAGAGAGTTTAAGACTCTCAGCTCGACATGTTAATAACATGTTAATAACTCAGGTCCGACAGGTCAAGAAGAACCAATCGGACAAAAAACTTTCTGGACTGTTAAAGTAATTCTAAAACACGTAGTTCAAACTTTCTCTGTCTTTTAATGATGACGATCGTCTTTGAGCATTTTTAAAACCAGAATATAAATAAAGGTATTATTAGATGAACTGATTCGGTCCCTACGTCCGGAGCTCAGTTTTCACTTTGTTGAGTAAAACGATATCATCACTGACAGGAATGATAGAAATCCACAGAAGTGTAATAAACCAGATTGAAAATAAAAAGGACAAGAATCTGTTTGGGTTGAATTTTGAAGTCACTAACAGATTTCTGCTCTTAACCCAGAGACAGTAGATCTGTGTCCATTAGGAGCATCTGTCCTGATGTTTGGTTTTCGTTCTCAGATTTGTGACAGAGCTCTCACTCTGATGACTAACGGACACACACACAAACACACACATATAGTTATATACTCACAGGTACCACGTGTGCTTCTGGATCTGATCCAACTGTAAAGAAATCAGAGGAAATGAACATTAACAACTCCAAACGTTAAACAAGATGGTTTCTATTATTTTCCTGCATGAAACAGGAAGTTGATTATCTCGTCCACTGTCCTCAGCTTCACCTCAGTTTGTTATCAGATATGAATAATGAATCAGTTTCAAGTCTGATCTGCAGCAGGATGTTTCCAAAAATAACTTCAAGTTCAAAAAGCTGCAGACACAACATCAGTGAAATCACATTATTGTTTTTGTAATGTTTCTATTCTGAGACCAGAACAGATCCCAGGTCTGAGATGAAACGGTTTTATTCCGGGCACAGTGACTTCAGGAGGCGTCATGAAGTCACTCAGCTAAATTTATCCTCAGCCCCTGAAGCAACAGCAGCAGACGGTGGAAATGCAAAGTGAGTCGAGGTCTCCTGAGGGAAGACCCCAGCCCTCGCCTGCTGCGCTGTCAGACCCGGCGGGGGGGTGAACTTACCGTGAGCCTCTTGCCGGCGTCCACTTCGATCATGCCACGCAGAAGGTTCTGACAGTCTGGAGGGATGAAGTGAGGCATGTGGAAAACTCCCAGCTTCACCTTCTCCAGCAGATTCCTCAGGTTGTCGTCGTCAAACGGGAGAGCGCCCTGGACATGAAAGAGGACATGTCAACCAAACCCTGCTCTACTGGTGCAATGGTTTCACAAGGTCCACCAGTAATCATCCACCAGAAATAAACATAAGGTTTCATTAAGATCTCTTTGATTCTCAATGCATTGACCTGGTTGTTCTAAATAACTGGTGAACATGTGGATAGAAGCCTGAAGCCAAAACCTGAAGGTGATACTCAGAGACGTAGAAGGACAGGAGCACGTTGAGGAGCCACCTGAAGATCTGGTCACCTGAACAACACATCTCTCATAATGAACCAACTTGATGTTCCTCCTCCAGTGAAGCTGCTTTCAAACCTTCTGCCACAGACTTCTCCAACCAGAGCTGAACTGGACAGTGTGTGTGTGTGTGTGGGGGGGGGTCGAAGATTTGACAGGATCAGAATGATCAGACATTTTAAAACAGCACATTTCTGAACATGTGGCCAACGACCTTCAAATGGAGCCGAATGTTTACAAGAAAGAAAATTCTCGCCTGACGGAGGAACGAGAGAGAAGGTCAGGGGGGGGGGGGGGGGGACCCCCACGACCTTCAAATGGAGCCGAATGTTTACAAGAAAGAAAATTCTCGCCTGACGGAGGAACGAGAGAGAAGGTCAGGGGGGGGGGTGGGGGAGGACTCAGAGTGTATCTGAACTCAGATCTGTGGCAGTTGAGGAGAGATGTGAAGCCGCCGCGCTCACAGGGCAGAAATCAAACCTGTGACATTTGAAAACATGACACAGGCTTCCAGCTGTGGACGACCTGTCAGGTGTCAGGGGACGGACGCGTGAGAGACACATCTCATCAGAGACGGACACGATGGAGACGTCCTGAGCTCGGTGGCGTGAGGACGGACACGATGGACGACCGGCGGCCCCACGGCCCGGATCCAAACAACACAAGTGTTTAGATTTGTCTTCACAGGACGTCCGTGTCACATGCTCCGTCACATGATCACAAACACGTGTACATGTCACTGAGGCTTCATGAAGCTGCTGCCACACAGGTCAGATCCACACAGTACGTAAAACTGTGACTCAAATATTATCATAATAATATATATAAATATATGGAGGTGAATGTTTGTTTCTTCAGGTGAGAGGACGAGGGAACCAGAGCCACACGTCTTCACAACCTATTTCCAAACTCAAATATGTGTCTTATCTTTAACATCATACGATTTATTTTTTCATTTGGCAAATTACAAGAATTATAAAATTTGTTGCAGGCGGCAGGAGCGATTTATTTCAGCTCTGATTTAATTTATAATGTGGTTTAAATTTTTCATCGACACACGACATGTTTCCAGAATCTCGTGTTTAATTTAACTCCCTGAAGTAAACGTGTCCGAAACACACGAGTCTCCAAACAGACCAGAGGTCGTGACCTTCACCATGACATTCACCAGAGAGCTCTGATTGGCTGCTGCCCTGGACATGATGGTGGTTCAACATTTCACTGAACTTTCTCCACCACAGAAACACTGCATCAGAGACAGTGAGAGTCCAAACACAGAGTCTGTGACTTCAGAGATCAGATCCGAGCTTCCTGAGCAGGAATCACAAAGTGTTTCCTCCACTTTAGGGAACCAGGTCACTTGGTGTTCACTCACCACTAGAAGAGCAAACAGGATGACTCCACAGCTCCAGGCGTCCGCTCTCCTCCCGTCGTACTTCTCCCCCTGGTGGACACACAAGAGACGTCAGAGTAGAAAAGCTAAAGTCAAACTGCTCGGAGCCTCAAGTCTTAATGGAAAAATCCAACACGATGACTTCAGCCATTTCTGATGCTGTCTGCGGGGGGGAGTTATTTATGGAGGAAGTGTTTGATATTTCATGTTCTGGTGTCTCCGACCTGGCGGTGGAGATCTGGACCACAGGGACTTCCTGTCAGCTGGATTTACTATGAGATTACACGATTTCTAATCATCTGTATTAAATTCACAAAGAATAATCTTAATGATCTTAATGATTTAACTAACTGATATTTGAGTTTCATTAAACTGAGCTGGACTGAGTGACGTTCTAGTTGGTTCCACATCCTGAGAACATGTGACTGAAGCTGAGCATCATAAAGTTAACAAATGAAAAGAATCAGTATTTAGTTTGAGCTGAAGACGACAACAAGGATCAAAACTGACACGAGGAGAATACACGTGAATGTGTTTTAACCAAGGGCAGGAGGAGCAGGAGGAGGAGGAGGAAGAGGAGGAGGAGGAGGAGGAGGAGGAGGAGGAGGAGGAGG
>CM028859.1:2194645-2206397 GCA_016801935.1 Platichthys stellatus
AGGAGGAGGAGGAGGAGGAGGAGGAGGAGGAAGAGGAGGAGGAGCACGATGAAAGAAGTGATGTAAGAGATTCTGATCTTAGCTGCTCTTACTGTATGAAAGAGTGGGAGAGAGATGGAGAGAGAGAGAGAGAGAGAGAGAGAGAGAGAGAGAGAGAGAGAGAGAGAGAGAGAGAGAGAGAGAGAGAGAGAGAGAGAGAGCGAGAGCACTTACCCTGATCACCTCTGGGCAGGCGTAATGTGGAGATCTGTAAAAGAGGCAAAGAGGCCGTTATGATGCTAGAAAGACTCACAACACCACACACACACACACACACACACACACACACACACACACACACACACACACACAATGATGATTCTCTGAGATCCACGGCCACAGTAAAACAGAGTCACTGTTCGATCTGTCCTCAAAGGAGCAGGTGAACAGAGGCTGAAGCTAAAGGAACGTGGTGAACGTTCTCCTTCACAAGAAGAAGAGCAGAGGAACACTCGAGTTGAAGCTCCGCCCCCAACGAGGAGCCAATCAAGTGTTCTGTTGGAGTCAAACAAACTAGAGACGGAGCAAAGAGGTCCAACTTCAAAGTGGAACCAGTGACATGTCACGACTGGAGCCACAAAGTTAACACACTTAGTAGATCCGTAATGAGATAATCACACACACACACACACACACACATGGTGATCACACTGGAGTGAACACACACTCCATCACTGACACCATCACACTTAATTATGTTAATGTTTGTGAACCAGTCGATTGGAACGTTCACACACTCTCGTGTCCAAACACATTAACAACAAACTCATTACGCGTCTTCGTCTCTAATCAATTCCATTAACGTCACAGGAAGAGCAGAAACCATTTGACTTGTTACTGGTGAGAGACACTTCCAGTTCTCCACAAAAAGTGTCTCTGACGTGTGGAGGACAAACGGACCTGGACGGACAGAAGACGTTCTGCCTCTGGGGACTGGGAGTTTAAAACTATGTGGACCTGGACACTGACTATCACGTCCTCTGCTTTGACCTTCAGCTGAAATCATTAAACTAGAGCTCAATCACATCTTTGACCAGGACCCCTCATTATCCCTACTGGTGAGAGGCTGGAACTGCAACAAATGTGTTATCACGTAACTTGTATTTTCTGTGTCTCTATGTGTCTCACTTTGTCTGTCTGTCTCTCACTATGTCTCTCTGTGTCTCACTGTGACTCTATGTGTCTCTCTGTTTCTCACTATGTCTCTCTGTGTCTCTCTGTGTCTCTCTGTGTCTCAATCTGTCTATATGTGTCTCACTGTGTCTCTATGTGTCTCACTGTGTCTGTCTGTCTCTCACTATGTCTCACTGTGTCTCAATGTGTCTCTCTGTGTCTCACTGTGTCTCACTGTGTCTCTATGTGTCTCACTGTGTCTGTCTGTCTCTCACTATGTCTCTCTGTGTCTCAATGTGTCTCTCTGTGTCTCTCTGTGTCTCAATGTGTCTCTCTGTGTCTCTCTGTGTCTCACTCTATCTCACCGTGTCTCTCTGTGTCTCATTGCGTCTCAATGTGTCTCTATGTGTCTCTCTGTGTCTCTATGTATCTCTCTGTGTCTCTCTGTATCTCTCTGTGTCTCTATGTGTCTCTCTGTGTCTCTATGTGTCTCTCTGTGTCTCTCTGTGTCTCCCTGTGTCTCTCTGTGTCTCTCTGTGTCTCTCTGTGTCTCTATGTGTCTCTATGTGTCTCACTCTGTCTCAATGTGTCTCTCTGTGTCTCTCTGTGTCTCAATGTGTCTCTCTGTGTCTCTCTGTGTCTCACTCTATCTCACCGTGTCTCTCTGTGTCTCATTGCGTCTCAATGTGTCTCTATGTGTCTCTCTGTGTCTCTATGTATCTCTCTGTGTCTCTCTGTATCTCTCTGTGTCTCTATGTGTCTCTCTGTGTCTCTATGTGTCTCTCTGTGTCTCCCTGTGTCTCTCTGTGTCTCTCTGTGTCTCTCTGTGTCTCTCTGTGTCTCTATGTGTCTCTATGTGTCTCACTCTGTCTCTATGTGTCTCTATGTGTCTCTCTGTGTCTCACTGTAGAACTTGAGGAATCACCATGAGATAACCAGTCTGAGCTGAGATTCCCAGTAACCCTGACTGGGAGCTAACCAGAGCGTGAGCAGAGCGTTTCTCTGACACGTGAATTCGACGTTAGCGGAGCCTGGACTGAACTGCCGTCACAGCATTTTGTCCAGAAACTCTCTTTCTGTCTCTGTGGTTGTTTGTGTGAATCCTCTCTGAGCCGGAGGAATCAGGCTTCACTCGTTCCACATGACTGAGTCCATGAACCGCTGGTCGCCCGCGGTGGAGCTGCAGCGAGCGGACTGACTCTGGACCAGCCAGTGTTTTCTAAAGCTGCAGGAAACAAGAAGCAACTGGGAACTTTTTAAAATGAAAGATTCCAGAGACGCAGCATCTTTACACAACCGCCTCAGTCACAGACACACACAACTCAGTGAAGCTGCACTCGGGTGGGTCGGCTCAACGCTGCACTCAGCAATATTCTTATTTATTTATATTTTCAAATGAACAATAAATCAGATAACTGCAGGTTCTGTGAAAAGGGAGGAAGCGAATTATCCTCATCTCTGCAGCGTTTAACGTTTTACTGATTCTTGTTAGCTTCGTTTAAAAAGCACTGGTGGAAAGTACGATTTCTTTTCTTAAGATTTAGTTACTGACAGGAAGAGTTAGCTCAACTTCGCTGGTAGTCAAGTCATGTGACTGATGAGAACCAATCAGGAAGAGAACGTGGGCGTCTGCGTCCTCGTTTCCAAAAGTTTTGTTTGTTCAGACTAAAACACCCTCCGGGACTTTTCAAACTAAATGCAGAACAGCAGTGGAGGCTCGGTGTAAATGAGGCAGAAATGATTTATCAAAATAAAATATTTGTGGATGATGACCTGAGCGATGTTTCCCTCAGGACGAGGTGAAGACCAAACAGAGATCAAACAACCTTCAGTTAATGTTAATGTGGCTCTTTATCTCAACACTCCATTTTCTCTTACAGGTACTTTTACTTTATTTTGTTGTTGTCATTCAATATTTGCTCCTCGACTCAGTAACTTCTCTCTAACCATCAAGATAAAAAAAATCAAATCCCAGTAACAAGTAGAATTCTGCTGTTTCTGAGTGAAGGACTTTTAGAACCAGTTGAACCTCATCAGAGCAGGATTCCATCTGACGTGAAGCTTCAACAGGAGAAACCATTGAAATGAAGGTGAAGGACACAGGATGGACTCAAGCATCAGGACTCACAGATCTGCTGGTCTTTAGGACTGAACTCACCCACAGCTGGTCTCCAGCAGACTCTCCCCGACCTGCAGAGACGCCATGCCGAAGTCCGCTATCCTGATGTTGTTCTTCTCGTCTAACAACAAGTTCTCGGGCTTCAAATCTCTGTGGCTGCAAACAGAAGAAGAAGAGAGATGAAGAAACATCTTTCTTAACCTGTCATCGTTTTCTTCATGTCTCCACACGTCTCTCATCTCAGGTTCACTCGATTGTCGTCTTGCTTCAATGAGGAGGTCATGTTTTCATCTTGTCTGTCAGTGAGCAGGATCAAACTAAAGCTACTGGACCGATTTCCATGAAGCTTCCATGAAGGTCTTGATGTAAATCAGGAGAGGAACCATAGATCTGTGGAGGTACCTGAAGCTCGTTCTCACGTGCAACAGGGAAACAGGTTCACAGACTAAAGAGTGAAAGAGAAGTGAGAACGATGTGGAAACGTGCACGACTCTTAATGAGAGATTATGAGAAGTGTCAAAATGTCTTAGGCTCATTATGAAACTGTGGCAGCACAAATCACCGTCTGGATAAATAAAGGAAAACAGTGGTTTGACGTAGAGAGAGAAGATGTCAGCCTTGGTGCAGGTATGAACTCCTTTTGTTTGTGTTTGGTTGTAGATTTGGTGAAACTGTGAAACTCCTGAAGTCATGAAAACCTACGTCTGGTTTCACCTCTCTAACTCTGACACACTCCAGGTCAGTATCAGAGTGAGAGAGATGAAACCTCTAGAAACGACTGTGAGCATCGGTTTGATTCCTCCAGAGGAAAATATCACACAGCAGAGGATACATCTCGTCCTTCAAGGCCGAACACTCTCGGCAGACGTTGCTGTGATGTGCGTTTGCTTTTAGATACACGGTGAAGATGAGGAGGTGAAGGTGACAACAGAGATGAAGAGGAGCCGGAGCTGCAGCCGATGAAGAACGAGGCTGAAAAGTGAAACCTGATCTGTCTTGAGATCAGGTCTCCTCTCTGGAGGATTGTTACTGAGCTTCATGGAGAAACGAGTGACACGCACCATATGGAGTGACTGTGGCAGAAGTCCAGGGCCGAGATGATCTGCCTGAAGAACTTTCTGGCCTCTTTGGGCGTTAACCGACCCTTCTTCACCAGGTAGTCGAACAGTTCCCCCCCGGACACGTGTTCCAGCACCAGATACCTGCACAGGAGCAGAGAGGGAACATCCATCATTTAGAACATAGAACATGCTGTGTTGATGATCCCAGTAAACACAGATGAGGTTTCACAGGTTTGTCATGGGATAGTAGAAGAAAATGTTCATTTAATACATTTCACTTCACGTGTCATGTGGAGGATGTGGTCCAGACTTTCTCTGTAGCAGCAACAAACTCTCGAGACGTCTTTATCTTCTACCTGTGGCTCCGCTGTTCATCCTCAGATATTTGTTTTCTTCTACTTTTAAATTTTTATGTCTGTCACGTAATAGAAGCTTAATCACGTGTCTCATAAAAATGTTAATTTAATAAAATGATGCTCAAACACAATGTGATGATCAGCGTTTGTGCTGAAAACTGTTCTGAGGAGAAACACACACGTTTGAAAAGATCACACAACTGGACCAGAACCTCAGACCTGCACACGCACAGTAGTTGAGTAGATTTAATTCCACAGATTCGTGAGATATTCCTCAGTTTCATTTCTCTCAGAGTTAAAGAGGCGTTAATGAAATAATTCAGTATTTGTCTGAAGTGACGACAGAGACATGGATGTGAAGCCCAGAGAACCTCCTCGGCTGTGTCTCTCTCAGTGTCTGTGGTTTATAAAGTGTTGTATCTGCTCCTCTGGTGGTTTGTCTGGAAGAAGCCGCTGATCCTCGCTGTGCTCCGCCCCCCCCCCCCCCTCCCCCGCTCTGATTTATGATCAGATTAAAGGATCCGCTCGAGCGTTCACCTGTCACAGCTATTTAAATTAGAAACACGTTGGCCTGTGATTTGTGAGATGTTCAAACTGTTTGCGTACGGGATGGCCACCCGTCCCCGTCCCCGTCCCCGTCATTAAGGAAACAGATCCCTGCTCTGTTTGATGCCGGCGCCTTTATCAATTATTGAACAGCGTGTTCAGCCGCGCCGCTGGAGCACGGACGCCACACGCAGCAGATTAATGTGCACAATAAAACACGGCTGTACATAAAATCCCTGAGATCAAACGATGTTAAAGTGTTCTGCACAGTCCTGGGTTTCTGTGTTTTACATCGAAACAACAAACTAGACGTTTAACAGAAGAAGAGAATCAATGAGACGCATCAACACAACAAACTGAGACAAATTGAGATTTGTGAATATGTGTTATACGAATAACACACTGAATATTTGTGTCCTTGAGGTTGGTTGTTTTTTTCCTCTTGGTATTTAGAATCTTTCAGATCAGTCCGTGTTCACGAGTACTTACAGGTATTTCTTATTTTCGTAGACGTCGTGCAGCTTTAAAACGTGAGGATGTTCTATGAGTTTGAGAATCGCTATTTCCCGTTCCACCTGCAGAAACACAGGAGAGAAAAACTGTTACACAAAGACAATAAAGAGGTCGACAACAGAGCTGGACACACGTTGACGTCAGACCCTGAGTCTGCAGCTGAAACTCCAACATTAACATTTCTGATTCATCAAACAACAAGTAACAAAATACAGTTTTTCTTAAGCGTGTAATTTCTGTTTCGGTCTACGTGACCCACAAAGATGGAGCAGAGCTTGTGACGCATCTTCAACCTGCGGAGACCGAACAGATGTTTCCACCACAGCAGCCACTTTATCAATGATCAATATCAGTTTGTTGAAAATGTCAGATCAGTGACATTTGTTCATTTCCCCCCCACGGAGATCAAACTACTCCCATGTTGATTCGTATGATTGATTTCAGATTTTCATCAGTGGGCTTTAATTAAACATGATCAGTCATCTGTCAATCAAATCCTCTTCCCCCCCTCGTGACTCTTGTCCTGACCGTCTGTCCACAAACCAAACTCTGAGTCATCCTCTCCTCGCTGAGGGGCGGAGACGTGACGGGTTCGAACCTCGTCTCATCCTGAACCTCTTCTTTTCCGGAACCTCATCCTGAACCTCATCCTGAACCTCATCCTGAACCTCTTCTTTTCCTGAACCTAATCCTGAACCTCGTCTCATCCTGAACCTCATCCTGAACCTTGTCTCATCCTGAACCTCCTCTCATCCTGAACCTCGTCTCATCCTGAACCTCATCCTGAACCTCTTCTCTTCCTGAACCTTGTCCTGAACCTCCTCTCATCCTGAACCTCGTCTCTTCCTGAACCTCATCCTGAACCTCATCCTGAACCTCGTCTGGTCCTGAACCTCATCCTGAACCTCATCCTGAACCTCGTCTCATCCTGAACCTCATCCTGAACCTCGTCTCTTCCTGAACCTCATCCTGAACCTCGTCTCTTCCTGAACCTCATCCTGAACCTCGTCTGGTCCTGAACCTCATCCTGAACCTCATCCTGAACCTCGTCTGGTCCTGAACCTCATCCTGAACCTCGTCTGGTCCTGAACCTCATCCTGAACCTCGTCTGGTCCTGAACCCTTGAAGAATATCTAGTTAATCTAGTTAAAATGTGTTTATTGTGGATCTTTCCTTCCATCCAGCTCTGGGTCTCTAACTCGAGCTGCAGGGTTCGATTCCCACATGTCACATGTAGGACTCGTGTACGATGCAGGTGTGGAGCATCAGACCTGCTGTCGGATCTCATTACCCTCTTGTGACCAGGCGCTCACAGTGTTACATGGCAGAGGCTAATTAAACACATGTACAAGGTAAACACACGCTCCCTGCCCCCCCGCCACCACCCGAGTGTGAGCAGCGACGTCCACATTCATTAAGCTCCATTATGACCCACTTGCTCTTTTTAATGGGAGGTAATAAAAGGAGGAGGCGGTGGAGAAACACGACTGTGACGCTGATCTTCTCCCACTCACCTCCATCATCTCAGACTCGTCCTCCATCGAGAGGATTCAACAGAAACGTCTGCAGACGTGTTCCCCGTCATGAGAGAGGCTTCAACACGTGAGCTTACATCACGTTACTGTTTCAAGGTTCTTCATTCATATCACACTTCACTTCCTGTTGGAAACGTGTGTATTCGTAATGTTGGGTTTTATTATTATATTATATTATGTTATGTATTAGAGTTGTGTGACTTTTTCAGAGTCTGTTAAACAAACTGACAATCTTCAGACCCAGGTTCATAACTTTTCAAAATAAAAGCTCTGTTAGTTCAATTCAGTGTAAAGCATTACAAAATGAACAATGTGCTTTTACTTTGAAGACAACTTGCCAACGAGGAAGTGATTTTATGAATGTTGCTGCCCTGACGCAGATCAGCAGCTGATTGTCTGTCTTGGTCCGATGTGATGAAATGAAATCAAACCATCAGGTGATCCACCAGGACAGATCTTACTGGCTGCAGGCCGTCAGTTAATGACCAGTGCTGTTGCTTATCTGAGGACCTAGAAGAAGACACGTTCAACTGGGTCCAAAGACTGAAGATCACTGGTTTACTCAGTTTGATTAGATATTGAACATATCACATGTCGGCCTCTATCACCAACAGCTCCTGTATCTCCTCGTCTTCCTCATTGTGTCCGTCTTTATCCACAGAGAAAGCTCCGAACAGCAGACTGTCTGTGATAGAAAGCCACAGACAGTCGAGCTGCAGGAGTCGTGTCTCAGACGTTCTGCCAAACAAACTTTGGCCTGGATGTTCTCTGGGACTCGAGCCTCTTCAGACGCTCGTTACTCTTTAGTGCTGATGAGGAAGACGAGGAGAGTTTTGTGCTGATCTCAGCGGCGGCTCGGCTCCAGCAGTGACTCAGCGAACTCCCTGTATGAGAAACATGAAGGTGACTTTTGCTTCTGGAACCAGGAAAGCCCAAATACCTCCTCCCACGTCCGAGCTCCACTGGCTGCGAGTCAGACGATAAAAAGTTTTTTATTGAATCATCGCAGAACGAACTCAAACACCTCAAAACTTCAGCGTCAGGAGGAGACGCTGCTGGGAGAGGTTCAAACCTCACGAGCTGCTGATGCCAGTTCTCCTCCGGCCCAGCGAGGGGCGCCGGCTCCTGACTCCTGGCAGCACTCTGTGTGACGGCTGCTCTTAATGAATCACGAGGATTGACGCTGTTACAACGCGCTGCTCTCAAATCCCTGTTTAATTGAAACACGATGCGGAGTCGAGGGGCACGAGCGGCGATAAATCAGAACATCCTCCTGCTAATGAAACCGCCATCTGGTGCCATGACGCTCGAGTGATCCTGAAGAGAGGGAGAGAGGGAAAGGAGGACGAGAGCTCGGGTTCCTCCAATCACAATCAATCAAGTGGTCAATGGTGACAGCATCAGGTGATCAAGAGAAGAGACGGAACCACTGAGCATCTTCATGAACCAGAAGAGGAGAGGAGAGGGGGAGAGGAGGGAGAAGAGGGAGAGATGTGAAGAAACAAGGGAGGCGGGAAGAGAGGAGAGAAAGAAGAGAGGAGAAGAAGGAGAGATTATGAAAGTGGAGAGGAAGAGAGAAGGAAGAGGAAGGCAAGGATAGGAAACGAGGGAGGAAAGGAAGAGGAGGAATAGATGTGAAGAAACGAGGGAGGAGGGAGAGAGAGGAGAGAAAGAAGAGAGGAGGAGGAGAGGTAATGAAAGTGCAGAGGAAGAGAGGAGAGGAAGAGGAGAGGAGGAGGAGGAGGAAGAAGAGGAAGGAAAGGAGAGGAAACAAGGGAGGAAAAGAAGAGGAGGGACAGATGTGAAGAAACAAGGGTGGAGAGAAAGAGAGGAGAGGACGAGGAAAGGATACTAAGTAGGTGGGGAAGAGAGGAGAGGAGAGACAGAAGAGGAAGTCAGGAGAGAATAGAGGAGGGGAGGAGAGGCAAGGAGAGGAATAGAGGAGGGGAAGAGAGGCAAGGAGAGGAAACAAGGCAGGAGAGGAGATGAGGGAGGAGAGGAAGAGGAGGAAGAGGAAAAGAGGAGAAGAAATGAGGGAGGGGGGAAAAGTACGGAAAGAGGGGAGGAGGAGATGAGGGAGGAGAGGAAGAGGAAATGAGGGAGGAGAGGAAGAGGAGATGAGGGAGGAGAGGAAGAGGAAGAGGAAGAGGAAGAGGAAGCGGAAGAGGAAGAGGAAGAGGAAGAGGAAGAGGAAGAGGAAGAGGAAGAAGAATCTGATCCACTCCTTCTGAATCCAAAACTGTCAACTCACAGTCAGATCAAAGAACACACATGTCTCCCTCAGTGTGTCTGTGTGTGCGTGCGTGTGTGTGTGTGTGTGTTTGTGTGTTTGTGTGTGTCTGTGTGTGTGCGTGTGTGTGTGTGTGTGTGTGGGTGTGTGTGTGTGTGTGTGTGTGTGTGTGTGTGTGTGCGTGTGTGTGTGTGTGTGTGTGTGTGTGTGTGTGTGCTTCAGCTCCATCAATCACGTCTCTGTTAGCTGTCAGGGGGGGAGTGTGGGTCGGTCACACTGGTGTGTGTTCAGGTGTTTGTGTTATTTGCTGACGTCATCATTTCTCTTCTTCTTCATTGTGAGAGAACAGCGACCCTATAGCTGCCTGTTGCCATGACAACAGCAGGTGGTCTAATGAGACGCTGCTGTTAACACCAGGTTGACATGTGGGTGGAGACTCCTCCCCCCCACCCACACACACACACACACAGACACTCACAGACACACACAGGCAGGCAGCTGTCAGGGTGGGAGTGTGGGTCGGTCACACTGGTGTGTGTTCAGGTGTTTGTGTTATTTGCTGACGTCATCATTTCTCTTCTTCTTCATTGTGAGAGAACAGCGACCCTATAGCTGCCTGTTGCCATGACAACAGCAGGGCCCTTCTAAAATAAGAGTGAGGCGAGAGAGAGAGATTAGAGAACCCCCCCCCCCACACCCCACCCCCCCCCCCCCCACTACACACATCCAGATTATTAGATTTAATAATCTTTATTAAGATTTAATAAGAGTTATTACTGATGTGAGTCCTCACTCAGCTCACAGCTCCACCAGGAGACACAACCATCAGGACTTCCTGTCTGTCCCCTGATCCCAGATCTGCACCCACATGTGAGCTCTCCCCTGAACCAAGGTCCCAAATCAACATCTCACAGGTAAACACGTCAACAACAGGAGTGACAACAGGACGTGGAGTAAACACACCCGGGTTGTAGCTCAGGGGGAATCGACCAATCAGCTGACAGCTCCAAACAAAGCTGTGAATTAAATTGAACAATGTTTCTCCCCTTGACAACCAATCACCTTTGTCCACTGTCATCGTGTTATCAACCAATCAGAGCTCACTGTGAGAGCAGCTGGTTCCACACACACACACACACACACACACACACACACGCACAAACACACACAGACACACACAGAGGATCATGAGTCACTGGCGTCAGTCACTCTGCTCATGTGACTCATCTCTGCAGGTTTTGGCTGCGTCCAGCTGTTTGCAGGTGTGGGGGGGGCGACAGCTGATGGGAACAGCAGCTCGTCATCAAGTGACTCACAAACACCTTGAGTTCTCCTGCAGGGGGGCAGAAGGTGCAGAGCTCCACTGTCTCCACCGGGTCTCACAGAACCATGGAGGAGTCCGGTGACGTGTTCCGACGTCAGTGACAATAATAATAAAAATCATAAAGTATCTCAGATGATCCTGAAAGAACTTTGTGCCTGGAGGAGGTTCAGAGATGATCTCATTTCACGGGCTTTGAATTGAAAGACCGGATCAGTCCCGTCAATCCGGAGCTTCCCGACGCCCACAGGTTCAGACACAGTAAGTCGGGGGGGTGATGTGTTGACGTGTCTTACCTTCATGAGAACAGACTCGCTGAGCTTCTCTCTGTTGACGATCTTCACGGCGACTTTCTGACACGTGACGCAGTGGACGCCGAGCTTCACCAGACCTGGAACACACAGTTAATCCACATCAGGTCACAGAGAAGATACCAAGAAGGTCACAGTGAGGGAAGAATGAGAAGAGCAACAATGGATCTGAAGGATCCTCGTGAGTTTCTCTATATGATCACAGGTCACATCGACGAGTTGCTGGAAAACGAGTTTAACATCATTTTTGGAATTCAACGGAAAATCAAACAAGAACTGTCTACAAACAGCTGGTGGCTTTAAATAATCAATCAATCAATCAATCAATCAATCAATCAATCAATCAATCAATCAATGTTATTAGTGTCATATTCCCAGTTTGTCTCATACATGTTACCAAGGATCAACTTCCTCTGTTCTTAACTCAACACGAGTCAAACAGAAACTTAGTGATCAGTGATGAAGCTCAGTCCCATGTGAGGATCCTCTCCCAGGACACACACACATGCTGATGGAACTGAACACAACAACACAACAACACAATAACACAACAACAGGATTCACTACATGAGAAGAACCAGTTTGTAATGTTTAAAGTAAAGGGTTAA
>CM028859.1:2248123-2263765 GCA_016801935.1 Platichthys stellatus
CATTGTGTGTATCAACGGACTCCGCATCCGCTGTCTCAGCAGTCGGACTGTAAACCTAGATCGTAACGATCTTTAAAAACAATAAACTACTCACCTGACAGAAGGAAGATGACACTGCGTAATAGCTCGGTGGCTATTACGCAGCCCCGAGTTAAAGAATCGGATGTTTACTAAAAGCCACATGTCAGTTCCGCTCGCCATGTCCGTCCGTGGCGCAGTCCGTCCCCCTTTGGGATGAACGGTCTCGTAGGTTCCTTCGCATTAGAGGTGTAATCTAGCCTCAAATATTAATATTATATAACGTGAATAACATTCACGATCACTGAAGGACACCACGCAGGGACGGTGATTTTCATAGCAACCCACATAGCAACGATAAAAACATTTGTGATAACTATTAAAATATTTATCATAAGCACGAACTGGCTGAAGACTGTGGAAGCAAAGAACACATTTCTCGCTAGAAATGGTGTCAGAATGTATTTTTATGCCCAAACTAAGTTACAAAAATACATTTTTATCTGAGAAAACAAGGAATATCCGCCATGTTTTCCTCTCCGCAGACGGGAGCTTGTGAGTCACGTGACGTGAGAACACGCCAATGCAAAACAATGGGCTGACAAAATGTTACAATCTCACACTCTGAGAGGCCAGATTGTGAGATGGTAACGTCGTTCCAAGTGGACCAACGTTGCCACTGAACGTTTTCTGATGAGACTGGGTTGACTCTTATTGTGGCCTGTTGGACAGAAAGAACAACCTTTATCCTGAGGTTTACATCTGATTATGGACCAAAAAAGACAAAAACTAAGTCACAAATAAAAAAAATTGAAATGCTAAAAAAGTTCTAGTTATTGTACAAACCCAGTTGGATTCAGTTTGCAGACCAGAGGCTGTGGCTGCAGGTCATTTATCAGAGGTTTCCCCAGGACCCGCTCGAAACAACAGGAACTCATTGGATTTTAATGAAAGTGTTACTGGGACGTGATGTCGTTACCACAAATGAAACGTTCTCTGCCAGTTCAGACACTGGAGCGATGGTAAAACCATGACTAAATCATCGTGATTATTTAAATGAACATAGGAAGAAGCACATGATGGCTGTAAAAATAAGGTGCATTTCAAAAAAAGGCCATACAAGGAGAAGATTTGTCTCCATAACCCACAGTTTCTCACGTCTCAGTTGAGATATGTATCTGGTGTGTACTGGGAATATTTGTGATGGAAAAGATTGAGTGGAAGAAGATGTTCTCACCTGTCAATGGAAACAAGGGATAAGGTTTAAAGATAAAACAACAGCTGAGAATAACACTAGAGTCAATATAATTTATTGGATAAAAATTCTGAGGATGATTTATAGAGAGCCTCTAAGTTCTGACTGCTGATACTTTTTCTACTACTTTTTTTTACTTCAAATTAAAAAGTGTCTCTAACAACTTCAGATGCTCACAGCCGTCGTGGTGGAGAGAACACAAGTTTTAGTTTTTACGACATCATGGAATTGCTGCTGCTCTTGGACGGTGACAAACATTAACTTGTTCCCACAAGAAAATTGTCTTGTGTGAACAAGTTTAAATCTTATCTGAACGTGATAGAAACGAGGCCCCTGTCGGGACCTTAGGGGAAACACACACTAAACAATACAAACTCTCTAAACAACTGTTTCTTGTTATTTCTTGTGTATTTGTAAAGAAACAAAGCTAAAGTGGAAGATAAAGAAAGTAAAGCTGTGGGTGACAAACTAAAACAACGAGAGGTATTTTGAACAGATTGATGCACTTTGATATGAATGAGGAAGTGAAGTCCGACAGGTTCATCAGGCTCAGCAGGAAACGCTCAGGCTTTGAAAACAGGGAGCATGACAGGTGAACGTGATTCAATAAGAAGGAATTCATCAGACAACACCTCACAGGGGAACGATGCCTCAGCCTCAACCAGAATTTAACATGTTCACTTTTAACTTTTCGAGGATCTGAGTTTAAACCATTTCACAGTGGAGAGAAGAGACAGCAGCCACAGGGACTAAGAACACTTGAGTCACTATCAGCTGCAGATTTTATAACAGTTTCTGTTTAGTCATTTCTGGAATCCTGAAAACTGAAAATCACAATTTCATACTTTCCATGACTAAAATGAGTCATATTCTTCAGTACAGTTGGAGGTTCAAGAAAAAGGAAAGACGTTAATATGACAGATTTGTTACATTGCTGATGTGTGTTTGAAGAAGTTTCATCAAATCGTTCTGATCAGTTTCTGTTTGCAGTCAATGAAACAACAACAAGCTGAGCCAGGTTCAGGCTGCTTTGACAAAAAAGCGAGAACGATAATTGTGATAAAAATAAGAAGACTTGTGAACATAGACGACACAAATCGAATCAGTTCATCCGAGAATCTTCGTACCAAATGTGAAAGGACACTGACATCGCGTTGTTGTGTAATAATGCATTAAAGGTGACACCATGACATGCCTTTCGCAATTCAATAAATTCGGTTATCAAAATTAAATATTTTATACTAATATTTAAAATATTAATATTAAATAATAACTTTAATTGATTCAAGTTACCTCTGGGAACCACCCTGGGACCTGGTATTTGTGAACTACAGTTCGGCCTACATGTTTAGCCTAAAGCCGGACGTCCTTTGATCTGGAGGACACAGATCCTCCAGAACTCCGTCTCCCAGGGGCCTCAACGTCACACAGAGGAGGAAAACCGACTGGACACACAAGGGTCAACCACTATTGGTCACTCTGGGCCCCATGACCTGTGAGGTCACCGGGCCATTATAAGGCCAGGTCTCCCCCTCTTCATTGTCTTTCCATGCAATCCCTCCGAGGGGAGAAGTCTGGCTTGTCCAGCTCAAATCTTCTCTTTCCATACATCTCGTCTGGAGCATCGGTTCCCAAACTGGGGTACATGTACCCCCCGGGGTACGCGAAGTGGTTCAGGGGGTACGCGGGGAGAACATTTTATTTGCGATTTTCATCTGTTTTGCCTTGTTTGAGTTAAATAGTTATTCCCGTTAAACCCCTGAGTGAGTTAGTTCGATCTCCTTGTTTGTTTGTCATTTCCCTTTACCTGGTTGTATTGCTAATAAAACTTTTTTTTATCTAAACTTCCATTCGAGTCCTGAAATCCCTGACAATTTCACAGTTTAAAGTGTTATAGGCTGTATATGTGCGCGGGGGGGGGGGTACGTAGCTGGAGATGGAATGTCTGAAGGGGTACGGGACTTTAAAAAGTTTGGGAACCACTGGTCTAGAGGAGCACAGCGCTCTTTCCACGAATCCTCTCAGAGGAGAAGGGTCGCGGTCCAGTTACTCTTTCTACTCAAATCAACTTCATGGAGGAGAGGTGCAGCTTCTACTCACTTCAACAAGGAAACCTCCTCAAATCCAAGCTCTACCAACCTTCAAGCAGTGACGTGATGTCCTGCCGGAGAACTTCAAACAGCAACTGAGCTGCACCGCACAACAGAACCACAGAGGCCGGAGCCACAAAACCAGTAAGACGACTCGGAACTTCAAGCAGCACAGCAACAATTCTTCTCTTTCGATTGACGTGTATCACAAGATAGATAAGATACATTTATTGATCCCACACACATGCACAATCACACGACATGCAGAGTAGGGAAATTTGTCTTCTGCTTTTGTCCCATCTGGTGAACATCACAGGACACACAGAGCACTGGGCAGCCATGCACAGCGCCCGGGGAGCAAGGTGCCTTGCTCAGGGGCACTTAGACAGTGGGGGTAGGGAGAGTGGTCTTTGGACTTTGGAACAGATCCGGGTGTTGTCCTGGCAGGTATGTTGTATTGTCACCACGAGCAATCAAACCAGCGACCTTCCAGTCCGTTGTCCGTAACTTTCTGCCCATAGTCCAATTATTCTGCCAGTAGTCCACCACCTCTCCCGGCCCAACTGGACTTAATAATTATGCTAAGCTAAGCAAACACTGTTTATTCGATTCCTTGGGATGTTTTTAAGTTTGATTTATGTTGCTGTGATATTTTGATTAAAAGTTATTTGAAAGTTAATGTTAGTTATGCTCTTCAGTCTTTCCTTGCATGTGTAGCAGGGTTAATGCTTCCCACTTGCCATTGCCAGTGAGATCCTTGCGCTGGCTGTGGTAGTGGGAGCCTTGGTTGGAGTACTAGAGCTCCCCCTAGCGGAATGCGGGGGTTGTATTTTACGTTGCTGCCTCCTCTCCTCAGTCTATGTATATCCCGGCTGGGAGAGGTAGGTAGTCAGAGCATTTAAACATGAATCCACACTTTGGCGATGTATTACGGGAGTCTAAATGTACATAATACTGTATTAATACTTGGTTGCTTGTACATATATATTGTGTTGCTTGGAATCTGTAATTACTTTTAAATGGACTTTAGTCTTAGGATCGCTAGCTTGGCTACCATGTGTTTTGGTTGTAGCTACTTAGCTAGCGTCGACTTTGCCATGAAAGTGTACTTCAGCTTGTCTTTCTCCCATGTTAGGCTGCCATTGTGAGGGTTCTCAAAGAGCATTTCCCATGTTTAATATTCCACCAGGTATGTCACCAAACGCCCATTCAAATATTTTGTGAGTCATTTGTTTATTGTGATACTTATTTTCATGTAAATGGTCAGTCTATGTATATCCCGGCTGGGAGAGGCTGCCATTGTGAGGGTTCTCAAAGAGCATTTCCCATGTTTAATATTCCACCAGAATAAACGGTTGGCTGCCAATGGTTCCATCATGGTCTCAATCACACAACGCAACGAGAGAGTACACAACCGCTACACATGCATCTAGTAACTCTCTCTTATTTGGCACCAACACGGACAAATGTATATCTCTTCACCCATCTCTCTCTGACCCCCGCCACATGTTGTAAAACATTCCAAAAGGGGAGAGTCCATTATCTTCGGAGTGGCCATCCGCCATTTTGGAAGCACGCTCACTCACACAGACACATACACACTAACTCACGTACATACCTTTAGGTAGTAAGTACACCGATAGTATATTGTATTTTTATACTTTTTTATATTCATTATAAATGTTTTTCTTCACAAATGTTTTTTTATTAATGTTGCACAAGTGAATTTTGCCAACCTCTACACTGTCAAGAACTCTATTTCCTTCATCTTAGCTAACTTTATAAAATGATAATTTAGGTTATAGTTATTAATTGAATTGTTAAAAAAGCCCCTCCCACACTCAGACACGACCAATCAGGAGTCAGTCTCAGCTGTCACTCATGACACTACTTATCATTGTGTCCATCAATTTAACACTTTAATAAAAACATCAAATCTCATGCTAGATGATACTGGGATCAGAAGTGGATCCTCATCAGAACACCAATGAACTCAATTCGCCTCTTGTCAAGAGTGGACCCGCCTGGTTTTAAGCATGTGACAAAACCGGATATTCTACAAGATAGCAAACAATTGAAACAGACTGTTTACGAGAAGAAGTTGGGAGTGATCCTTGTTGACACCGGCTGGACGACATTCTTTTATTTTGTACTTTTGCAGACACGCAAACTGTTGGTTGAGTGAGAGAAATGTACTGTCGCTTCAGACAAACACAACATAAGCATAAGGAACTCAATCAAACACGAAAGCCAGAGGAACTTAAAAAAGTTGTCAAAAACTAGATCGGGTTTTCAGCATCCTGCACTCAGCGATCTATGCTAAACTTGATGTGATGATCAAGAACTAAATGCTCAAAGGAAGAAAGAGGGAAGAGCAGTAAAGGTAGTGCAGCTCCACCTAGAGGGATTTGTAGTTGATGCTCGGACAGTAAAATAATCACATTCCAATCAACCAATAACAAACAAAGGCTCTGCCTCTGTAACCAGTCTCAGACTCCTGGCAGGGGCTTGAAGCTGCCGCTTTATACATTTAGCCCCTCCCACTGGGCTTAGATAGCAAATTTAACAATATGATGGACAAAACCAGTGCATGTAAACAAATTAAATGGTAAAACCGCTGAATAGTGTGTGTGTGTATGTATGTGTGTGTGCTCCTGTACAGAAATATCTTTGTGAGGCCCAGTTGGTGACATTTTGACCCTCAAGTAAGACAAAGTGACATATTTTCCAGATGAGAGAGAACAAGAGAGAACCAGTTGTTCCAGTGCATCAAATGCTTTCAGTTCTGATTCTCTAGTATAAATAGCAGAGCTGACACAAGCAGCTGCACACTCTCCCATAACACCATGTCAGGTACGTTTTAGTTTACATGCTGGAAACTTAGTTTAATGATTTAATTGATCTGATTTGAATGTCTGATGATAACAGTTGTTCTGAAACTAGAGAAATGTATTTCTCTCCCAGGTTCTGAGGCACAGGGGAATCAAAGACGACAAGGAGAAGTCAGATCATGTCGGCGATGAACACGGAAGAAGGAGCGCTTACAGGTACTTTCCTGTGAATACTTTGAAAGATCTGGACCTTTAGATCAAATGGAGCCCAATAAATAATTAAACAAATTTATAAGCAGAGGAAAAGGATAAAGACTAAATTCCCTCATCGCAGAGTTAAACTCCATAGCTCACTGTACATTCCAACAAATGCAAAACAGGAACAGCAACTTACTGTTGTAGAAACGTACAGAGCTTCAATCAATTACATCACATCCAAGATATTTTGGCCTCAGTTTTTCACAATGGGAGGAAGTGAAGACATGTTGTCTATCCTTTCTTAAAGTCACCACAAAAACTCTTTTCAGTACAGGTCACAGATTCAGGCAGTTCTCTGTGGGCAGTGCAGGTTGGCTTTCATAACAGGCTCAGTGGGTGCAGGTCATACAGAATCTTGTTCCATCCATACAATACAGGACTTCTTTAAGAAAATGACTAGTCACACTACGATAGATGGTTCAATAAGAAATACAAGTTATGTACTGAACTTAATTTGACGGTTTAGACTAGCAACAGGTTCAAATAAACACAATCTGGGTCAGTGATGCAAATCAGATAATTAAGCTTTGAAATGAACAAAGTGATTTGTGATTTCCACCTGAAGTTGGTAACCCAAATCAATTCAATTCTAAAACATCTTGGTCAAAAACTAATCCAGAAATAAACTGTTTGATTTTGTAAAAAAACTGTTGTGAATCTTACAAGTTAATATATGTTTTTCTCCAGATTTTGACGCACAGAGTGATAAAGGGAAGGCTTTGACCATGTCTTCAACAGACCCAGAAAGTGAAGAGCATGCAGGTAACTCATTCAACTTGTATTTGTGTATGTGACACTTCGAGGTAATGTAAATGTCTTAAGAAAACAAATTTTACCAAAAATGAAAAAAAAAAAACATATGGACCGACCAACTGAAAACAAAACAAGCATTTGCTGAAGCTTTGTGTCACTTAGTGTTGCTGCTGGTAAATATAAATTATGAACCCTACCGGATGCTCTGATGGAGTTAAAGAGAAGTTCAAAGTGGTCCTAGCAGAATCTGTAGGTCAAGATTTTGGGTATATGTATGTATGTATGTATGTACATTAAGAATAAGATAACCACACTAAAAACAATAAAAAGGTGTCCAAAAGAAACATTCAGTGATTGTGTAAACAAACATATTCTAAAAAGCCTTGTGTCAACAACAATCTAGCAATACTATTATGTCATAGCCCCGCTGTTCCTGTACATACTTCCACTAAGTAACTAACGATTATCCTAAAAATAAATCATAATATCCTACAGGTGAAAGGTGATCCCACGGGTTCTCGTTTCGAGACAACCGTGATTAGAGCATCACAAAAGTCTGGCATCTTCACTGGCAATAAAGTCAGCAATTTCCTGTAGAAATCATAATGTAAGATGTTATTAGCAAACCAATCCGATTGGATATCATGTGAAACTTCAGTTAAATCATCAAGTTATATTGAAAAGAAAGAACAATTATGCCTCTCCCATAAATGTAAAATTACTCGGTACTAGCCTAGCCTAGCCTAGCCGTGATACACAACTAAGCTGCACGATTAAGTTGTTTTTCGAAGAGAAAAGCTGCGATTTCAACATGTTCAAGCATTAAGAATAATAACCAAGTTAATAACGTTTGTAAAAAAACCAAACCATTTGTAAATCCGTCAAGATTTCATTGAGATAAGAGTATTAGCGTTTGTGCAGATCACTGACCCTACCTCAGGTACCACAGATCATTCCAGAAAGCTTACCTGGGGCAAGATGGCCGCCTGTGATGACGTTCTAGACTCCGCCAGAAGACATCTAGCCTTTATATATATCTATGGCCGTGACTGCGTCAGGACTCACGGTGGAAACCCATTGGTCAGGAGCATCATTTAATATTCATGCCGTGCTTTGCATTGACCATTTATGGTGTAAAGTGGGCGTGTGGAGGGCAGATCTGGAGGCAGATCCACGTACGAACGTTTCCAGGTGGACTGTGATTTATAAAGTGAACATTGCGCTCAGGTGTGCGTGCACACGGTTTTATAAGTCGTAATTAAATTTTTTTGCGTACGCTATTTCTGGCTTTTGTGCGTACTCACACTTTTAGTATGAATCAAAGCCAACCTCTACTCTGTGGGCAGTGCAGGTTGGCTTTCATAACAGGCTCAGTGGGTGCAGGTCACACAGAATCTTGGTCCATCCATACAATACAGGACTTCCTTAAGAAAATGATAAAAGTCACAATACGATAGATGGTTCAATAAGAAGTATTTTTGTAGTTATGTACAGAACTTAATTTGACGGTTTAGACTAGCAACAGGTTCAAATAAAGACAATCTGGGTCAGTGCTGCAAATCAGACAATTAAGCTTTGAAATGAACAAAGTGATTTGTGATTTCCACCTGAAGATGGTAACCCAAATCAATTCAATTCTAAAACATCTTGGCCACAAACTAATCCAAAAATAAACTGTTTGATTCTTTAAAAAAAAATTGTGAAACTTACAAGTTAATATATATTTTTCTCCAGATTTTGACGCACAGAGTGATAAAGGGAAGGCTTTGACCATGTCTTCAACAGACCCAGAAAGTGAAGAGCATGCAGGTAACTCATTCAACTTGTATTTGTGTTTGTGACACAGAGAGCTTACAAAGCAATATGTTGAGATCTGTATGCTTGTTGTGTGAATGGGCACAAAGCTGTAGCTACCAAATTTATGCTGAATTCTGTCCTCCAGCTGAGGACGTTAAAAACTTTGGTTAATTCTATGAAGTAGACGACGTGCAGGGTGTTGGACCAGTGTATCAGGTCCTGTCTTATGGTGCTAGTAACAATATGTGATTGGACTGTAAGCCGCTGAACCACGTCCACCAACATCTTCCAGTCTCTGGCTTGCACCATCTGACCATGCCTGGTCAGATGGAGGAGAACCTCTCTGTCCCTGTTCCCCCTCAGAGATAAAAAGTTTTCCTTTGAACTGCTTTAACCTGTTGGGTTGCTTCTTTTGGTTTCCATTTCCGTACTGTTGTCAATGATCCAACAGCCCGTATATATATGTCTCTGGACTCTGAGAGAGTCTCCAGCCTTGTTTTGGTGAATTTAAACTCCTCTACGAGACCTGAGAGAGGCAGCTTGAGGAGCACATGTCCCTTCAGGCCGATGTTGCTCAGACATCTTGGGACTCCTAAATGTAACAATGGATTCATGTGAATGAAATCTTTGCTCCCAAATGTTATTCACAAGAAAAGATTTACTGTATGTTACACTGCAAAATAACACATACCCAAACTACCAAACATACACATACAACCCAATAGGTGGTGCCAGTTGTGAATTTCTAAAATGTATGGTCTCTTTCTCTTTGACAGCCCTGTTGAACTTTCTCATCAAACTTGGACTGAAGGACTTTTATCCCAACAGGCTCAATCTACAGTCTCTCTTTGAAATCAACAAAAACAGTATTGTGGAGAAATTAGTTTTATCACTGGAGGAAACACCATGGTGTTTCCTCAGAAAACTATTCAAAAAAAATTCAGAATGCAGGAGCTCAATACAATCATCAATCAGGCCAAAAGAAAAGATTGAAGCATACAATGATCTATTTGATGAAGACCTTTATACGGCTGATGACTCTAGAGATTATGAGGTTAACCCCCTCGACCTCATAGTCGCTCTCTTCCATTGCGCTGACAGCATCCTGCAGCAGGAAATGGCCCTCAAGATGTCAATGTGCCAGTTTTCTCTTCCACTGCTGTTGCCCCGCGGCCACAAGAGTCAGTGTACCCTGATGCTGTGGGCTCTGAGAGACATCGTCAAAGAGTGGCGTCCACATGAGATGTCTGAATCAAGAGGGTTTGTTGAAGACAACATTGTCCAAGCAAGTATACCATTCTTCTCCTTTGTGAGGCTGAAGAACAGCAGTTTATCCAAGTCCCAAGTTTTGAATCATGTCCTCAGCAGTGGACAACAGAACTGCAACATCTTCATACACAGAGATGTGAAAGGGGGGGCAGTCAAAAGAGAAATAGCAGATGGGCTTGTTGAGGTCTGCTGGTACCTTCCCTGCGGTAAGGAAAGTTTAGATGTTTTTACAGGACCAGTAGCCTTCGCAGATTTGCGAGGGGACATTAGTGAATCACTCACACAATTCAACTTTCTCTTTCAAGTATCAACAGCTACCTTTGTGTTTCTGGACAGCGTTGAAGAAAGTGAGCACAAGATTCTATCTTCTCTTCAAGATGTGAAATCCAAACTCTTCTTAGTCGTCAATCGAAAGGGAGGGAATGCCAGAGAGGAGATGAGGTCTGTGAAGAGATTGGTGGATGAATTAGGTTTACCAAAGAACAGAGTGAAGGTCAAAGACCAGAGTTCAAATGTGTCAGAGTTCTCAGAGAAACTCTGTGAGGTCATCAAGGAATCCCTGTCAGATGTGAAAGACACCATGAGCATTGAAAATATGGTTGGAATAGCTGGTGAACTTGGTCTGTCAGTGGACGAAAGCAAAACTGACGCACAGAGAAAAGCAGCTGAGGAGATCATGGACGACATTGGAGTGCAAAGTATACCAGACTATAAAAAACTAAATCTGAGTTTGCAAGGAGCGAACTGGAAGAGGTTGTCAAAGTTAGAAAAGGAAGAGTGTAGACTGAAGACATCTGGTGATTCGGGCCTTGAAGAACATAAATGTCGACTTCAGGAAGAGAAAAGACAAATCCGACAGGAGGAACAAAATTCTGACGCCTCCAAAGGAATGAAGAGTTTCATCAAGTGCTTATCGACAAGTGACAAAGAAAAACGAGATGTTTTCCTGAAGTGGATGAAACTGAAGTTTAATAAACATTCACGAGTCGAACTCTCTGTGTTACGTCACAAATTCAAAGAGCAATGCAAGAAGAAAGACGTCAAACTCATAGCAGAGTTACACCAAGCTTTGGTGGACAGCTCTTTAGGAACAGAGCATTACATGAGAGAGATGGGACTGATCTACGAGTTCTCAACCAGCAGCTCAACAGCTGATGAAATGTCCCAGCTCCCTGGTTTGGCAGCTGAAATGCTGTTGGATGGATATCCTTTAGAGCTTTTGGATGGAGATGCCTCCAACGTCCCAGAGAGATGGGTGACAGACGTACTGATGGAGCTTCACAAGAAGGTTGGACACAGGAGCAGACTGTTGGTACTGACTGTGTTGGGTATTCAGAGCAGCGGCAAGTCAACGCTCCTCAACACCATGTTTGGTGTGCGGTTTCCTGTCAGCAGTGGCAGATGCACAAGAGGAGCTTTCATGCTCTTCCTCAAAGTTGGAGAAGATTTGAAAAGTGTGTTAAACTGTGATTTTATTGTCCTCATTGACACAGAGGGTCTTAAGGCTCCTGAACTGGCACAACTAGAGGACAGTTACGAGCACGACAACCAGCTAGCAACCTTTGTCATGGGTTTGAGTGATGTCACCATCATCAACATCGCAATGGAAAACTCAGCAGAAATGAAAGATGTTCTGCAAATTGCAGTGCACGCATTCTTGAGGATGAAAGAAATTGGAAAAAAGCCAGTTTGTCATTTTGTTCACCAGAATGTTTCATCAGTTTCAGCTCATGACAAGAACATGACAGACAGAAAACATCTCCTGGACCAACTCAATGAAATGACTCAAATCGCAGCTGAAATGGAAAAGAAACCTTCTATCAAAGAGTTCACGGATGTGCTGGACTATGACATGGACAAGAACAACTGGAACATCCCAGGACTCTGGCATGGAACTCCACCAATGGCTCCAGTGAACACAGGTTACAGTGAAGCTGTAGCAGATTTCAAGAGAAACCTTTTGCAAACAGTGAAGAAGGACTCGGGCAATGAAGTGTCGCAGATCCCAGAGTTTCTGGAATGGATGAAGAGTCTCTGGCAGGCAGTGAAATATGAGAATTTCATCTTTAGTTTCAGAAACACTCTTGTGGCTCAAGCCTATGACAACTTGTGCAAAGAGTTCAATCAGTGGGAATGGGAGTTCAGAAAAGAGATTCTGACCTGGCAAACACAAGCAGAGGTTGAAATCTTGAATGCTGACAATGAATCTGAGGTAGAAACTTGGAACAGATTAGTTAAAAAAAAAAAATCTGAGGTGTCAGACAAAATAAGAGAACAACAAACAACAATGAGGAAACAAATCACTGACTACTACAAGATGATAGGCAAACAAGTTCATCTGATAGAGAAATACAAAGTGGACTTTTTAAACAGTGTCAAAGGCCTTGGAGATGAAATCGAGCGTTCCGTGTGGGTTAAACTGGATGACATCCATGAACAAAAAAAAAGTTCAAAAAAGGTTCAGGACATTCAGAGAGGATACAGAGGTGTGATTGAACAGAAGGTCATGAAGCTTCTGGGTGACCAGCTTCCTCAGTCCGAGGCGTCACCTCGGACTGATGAAGAGCTGACACAAGAGTTTGAAATGATGTGGGCTGAAGCCACTGCCAACGTGTCCGGCCTGAAAGAGCGAGACATTGCAGCATGCGTCCTGAAGCAGCTGAGAAAAGACTTCTGTAATCAAAACGTCAATGAAGCTTTGAAGAATGTAAAAGACCTAAAGGAAATGGGGAAAGGTCAATTTCAAACTAAAAGTAAGCACATAGACACTCTGCCAGAGAAACATCTGTGTAAAGGAGATTTGCAGAGAGTCGCAGTCAGAATCATTGAATCTTCTACAAGGTTTGTACGTGATAAAGTAAAGACCGATGGAGATTACCAGGACTCATTCACAAAGGATCTTCTAGAACAAATTGATGAATCCCTTAAACAAGGTTACAAACATCACAAAACAAATACACAGTTTGAGATGGACCTGAAACTTCACATTTGTGGTGTTGCTTCAAGGGAGTTTGTCGAAATGCACAAACGATTCTTGTCAGATAATAATCCTCACACTCAGCTGGAAAAGTACAAGACTCAGTACCTGTCAGATTTTCTAGATGTATACAAAAAGGAAGATCACTGCCAACGCAAAGCAAAAGATTTTGTCCAGTCTTGTATCAAACCTGCTGTGAAACAGTTCATCTGTGGATCTCTGGGAGTAAACATTGTGGATGACATTCTGACAGGTTCCCATTCAGCAGAGTATAGTTCTCGCACAATCTTCCAGTACAACATTCAGGAAGAGTTACTGCTACAGGAAGACTTCAAGAGTTTTTTCAATTACATTGATAACTATGAAATATATGTTAAGGATTGGATATTTGAGTGCATCTGGAAAAAGATGTCAGAGGACAAGACTTTGTGCAAACTGAAGAAAAACAATCTACAAGTCATCTACAAAAAAATATCAGAAGCGATAGATCTGGCAGCAATAGGAGAGGATGGTGCTCCGCTGCCAGACAACAAGGAAAGCATCACAAAGCTAATCAGCAACATGCGTAAACATTTGAACAAAGACATCTCACTTTCAGTGGAGGCTGAAGAAACCACCTTGTTTCTGATCCAAAGCTCATGTCATTCATTCATCAAGTGTCTCAAGATCTCAATGAAGGAGTTGAAGAACCAACTGGAAGAGGAGTTCTCTAACTCTGATGACATCACTGAGACTCTGAACAAGCTTCCAATCAAACCACAGGATGAGCTTTTCAAGCGAGTGTTTGGTTGTGGACGACAGTGTCCATTTTGTAAGGCTCCCTGTGAGGCTGGTGGCAAAGAACACAAGTTGCATCATGCAGCCATTCATCGGCCACAAGGTCTTGGCAATTTCCAGGTTGAGTCAAGTGGGAAGCTGGTTACATCACTGTGTACAACTGACGTGCACAGTAATGTTAAATTTAGAAACACAGACACCAAATGGGAGTTGCATCCTTACAAGAAATACAACAAGTACTATCCAGATTGGATCATTCCTCCAGACTCCACCATAGAGGCATCTGACTACTGGAAGTACGTCCTGGTGAAATACAATGACAGATTTGCTAAAATATATGAAGTCAAACCAGCTGATGTCCCAGAGGCCTGGAGGAGACTCACAAAGGAACAAGCTCTGAAGGGTTTGAAAGACGCCTTCAACATGAAGTGAACAAAGTACAACTGAACACATCAGGTAATTCAGTCCAATTTAATATGCAGCAATAGATTCACATTCACTTTGATAAAATATTATCTTTACTCAACTATTTTTTGACATAGAGTCTTTAATATGTCCAGACTTTGTTTATAGATTTGTTTTCTTCCAGTTTCACATCTTACATTAGAAACGTCATCAACACGCCCACTCACTCTCTGTGAATGTTCTGGACATGTTCCTGCTGTGTTCTCACATTCTCTACGTTCTCACTTACAGCCTCTCCAGAAAGTCTCAGGAACATGTCTGGAGCTCCGTGCAGGTCTACAAGTCTTCAGCATCAGGACAAATTACGATTTTTGGTGTAATCTGTGCAAGAGATTATTTTTTTGTTTGTTTACTCTTGTGTATCTTTTTTGTTAATGTGACAAAACCACCAATTTGTTTGAGTGAAAATGAAGAAAGAACAACAGAGTTAGTTTGGACCTCTGTGCATTTTATTTTCTTTACGATTCTTCAATGATTTATTTTTGTGTAGTTTTTTACAGTGTTAATAGTCACTCGACCTCGAGCGATAACATAAATAAATGAGAAATGTCAAATTAAATATATGTATGTATAGTTTTTTATCTGTATTTTTGTTCCTTTTTGTTGCTGTATGTTTGTGTATATGATGAAATATCTTTTATATTACTTCACATAGTTCAGGGCAGAGAAACAGATGTGCATGGTGATGTGGATGATGAAGTTATGAATGTATTATCCCTATGTATGTAATGACTATAATGAAAACAATGTTGATGTACAATATACTAAGACAATGTGATGAAATATTCAGTAATATACTACCATTTATATCGTTACTTTTATTTTTTGAGTTGTTTGAGTTTGCTGAAGCAAATATTGTTATTCACATATTGTTAAGGATTAACTTTGATTCATTCATATGAAATTGAGTTTGTGAGCACAGAATAACACACAGTTCGAGTTCTAATAAAGCATAATTTATTTAACATTGTATGTGTCTGTGTTTCACTTTCCTTTTCTGCACCTCGGCCACGTACTGTCCGCGCCTCTCTCGTGTGTGTGTGTGTGTGTGTGTGTGTGTGTGTGTGTGTGTGTGTCACATATTTTCCAGATGAGAGAGAACCTGTTGTTCCAGTGCATCAAATGCTTTCGGTTTTGCTTGTCTAGTATAAA
>CM028859.1:2264265-2276217 GCA_016801935.1 Platichthys stellatus
CTTTTATAAAGCAATATAGATATTTGTATATATATGTTAACCTCAATATATAAATTACAAAGTGCTTTATAAAAGCAGCAAGTTCAAAACAGCCTCCATTATTATGGGATACAAATTTTTAGTCAACCACTCGATTTATTTAGCCACTTTCAGCCACTAAATGTATAATATTAAAATATTTGGGTGCCAGCCCGCGGTTGGAGTAGAGGCATCACAAAGTCTCAGAGTATGTAGGAGATAATTGTACAAGTACAAGTACAATACTACAGGGCCCTTTCATATAATACTGGTTTATGTAATTTATAAATTCACCAATAAATATGCAAAGCCATAAACAAACATTGTATAGAAAAGTATTTTTGATAAATCAACGACATTAAAGTGAATTAATACAAGCTCATGAAGTTCATGTGTCCTGCAACACCCTGCCACTAGGAGAAGGAAACTCAACATCTAATGTTAACGTCATAAAGCTGGAAATGAATTACAGAACTTTATTGACAGTAACACTGATAGAACACTGTCAGCAGCTTGAAGCAGCACTCTGTATCTCCACCCAGTTCTATGGCTTTGAGCCCAAATGAAGGTCAAACACAAGCTCTTCAACTTTATATTTACTTTAAAACACACAAAATCATTTTAAAGTTAAAAAACTACATTTATAGTGTTGTTATATTGTATAGCTGATCTAGATTTATGTTTCTATATATATTTATATATTTGTGTACCTGTGTCTGCAGGTCGATGTTTCTCACTCCTCAGCCAGTGAGTCCAGGGCTTTACTGGGATCCACAGTGAAGACTCTCGACTGGTTGGTGAACACTGCTGTAACGTATGATTCTGAAAACACGTTCTGTTATTAAACACTTGATGAACAGATGAAGATAAAACGTGAAACTGTGAGTTAACTCTGTTAATTAGTCCTTTGAAGGCTCTTTGATCCAGACCTGCTGTTCACATCTGTCTCTGGGATCCGATCACATGAAACCACATCTGTGGTCCAGGTGTGAACTGACAAACTTAGAGTCATGTGCAGACGGATGTTAACAGCAGGTGTGAGAGTGAGACAGTAAAACTTTCAGAAAGTTGTGTTCACACTCACCTGCTCACTTTTCTTCCTTCTGCTCATCCAGGTGAAAATGGAGTCTGACACTTGAAAACAACCAGTTCAAAGTCCAGTTCATACATATGAATATGCACTGGTTGATGTTCACAGTTAATTTTTATGGGGATGGTTAAGATGTAGATAACAGACTTGTGATAAAGTACTTAGTTAATAATTTATGGTGTCGGATCACACACACACACAAACACACACACAACTCCTTTTACCACAAACACAGATTCTTATTCTGCAGAAACAAATTTACTGTGATGAACTGAAACATGAGTATTTAAAGTCACATGGTCATTTGAAGAGCAGCTGTTTAAAGTATCATTACGTCTCCTCAAGCTCTTTATTCAGAATATTGATGTTAACGTGTTACAGTGAAAACTAAACTTGTCGGCTACATTCAGTTTTTACATCGTTAATCTTTGGCAGACTTCACTGAATTCTTGTGTTAAATAAGTGGATATGCAGAATAATGTATTTGATTGTCATATGAAAATAAATTATAGGAAGTGTAACTAGAATAGACAGTCACATAGAGAACATGAGGCTGATGTCCACTTGTTTCCTAAGATGAAGTGAAGTGATTATGATCTGATGAACTTTGAAGTAATAAACTTTTATTTGTACCATGTAACATGAGACAGACGTGGAATCCAACCAGACTGAACTCTGAGTCATCACTTCAACACTGACTCCAGGTACAGACCTGTTTTCATAACTTACAAACAATCAAAGCAAAGTATTGCACATAATACATAATGTATAAAATTATATATGCAATACTTTTAATGTGGAAGAACTCCATACTGCACATTCATTGGATTGGTAGTGCACAGTTTAATCCAAACAATTTTCAAATACATAGTTGAATATCCACTCCATTGGCCGAGACCTCTAGACTTTATATATATCTATGAGGGGAAGATGGAAAAAATATTAAATTTGTCACTGTCGTTATCTAGGGCAACTTAAATAGCTTCTATTTGTGACTTTCTGCAAAACTGGACAGTGGTTTCAATGGGTGGGCAAGAAAAGGTCTGACCACGATATACCAGCTACTTGAGGGAACGACTCTCAGGCCTTTCTCAAAAGTTCAGACCCAATATAGAATTTTGCCTGATGAGATTTTCAGATGTTTTCAAATACGACATTATTTGACGACACATAAGGAATGGGATGGAACCAAAAGATTTTGAACAGTAGTGGATTGATGTGGTGGAGAATAAGATATTTCACCACTGGTAATAGCTGACTATGACAAATCTAGCCCCCTCTGCTGGAGAGGATGTGGATTAACAGGAGACTTCTCACACATTTTTTGGGATAGCCCAAAACTACGAGGATTCTGGAAGAAGGTAAGGAATGAAATTGGAGAGATTTTAAAATGTTAAAAAAATATATCTTGACCACAGGGGCTGGTTTTATGGAATAAACCTTCAAATGGGTGAGGGACAAACTAAATGTGTATGTGCAGAGCCCTGGTGTTAATAGCCCACAACATGATCACAACGAACTGGCTCGAACCCCAGACACCTACCTTGGACCAATGGACCCAAAGACTTAGCGAACAACGAAACTACAATTCAGGATAAACATTTAATCAGAGAAAAGGTTGTATGTCATAAGGTATTTAGCAAAGTAAACATATTGTATCTGTTTGTAGTATTTCTCTGGACACTTTGGAATATGAAGGTAACCCCTCAACTCATTACATGTCTCATGCCATTGCATTGGTAACTTTTCTTTCGTCACTTAAGAACAAGACTATTTGTGTGCAAGTTATTCTGTGAGACTCACTGTCAAGGAACTTGTTTCAATAAATCTATTCGTTGTAAACAGTGGTGACACGACACAGTGACACTACACAATAAGTGTCGGGCCTCATTTACCAAACGGTCCCATGTGTCTGATCCATTGTGTAAATGTGTGTTCTCCCCTTCGCCTTCATGACAAGACGCCGCCACAGCCTCCTCAGTGAGTCATGTGATGTCACAGAATATAATCTTTAATGAAGTGGGAACTGTTTATTTTCATGTAATAATAAAGAAATGATTCATGTAAACAAAGATGACACAAGATTTTACAAGTGAATAAAACCACCTGAGGTTTGAAAGAGACGTTTCTGTGATGATCAAACTGGATTTCCTGGTTTTCCTGCAACAGTTGAATTAAATCATTTGAAGCTGAGATTTTCGACCTTCTACCGTTAAACAGTGAAACATGGAAAGTGAGAAATTCAAACTCAGGTCAGATCCGTCACCTGCGACTTTACAGAGAAGATCTTATCTGATGTCATTCAATAAAACACAGTGAAATAAAATCGTTAAAATTTAGACTGTAAATATAGATGAAAACAAAGGATCTGCATCGCCCCCTGGTGGCTGGCTGCAGTATAGGCAATAAACCCCGCCTCCTCCATGTGACGAAATGTCGCTCACCAACCAATCACCGCTAGACGTTTCCATGAATACAATATTCTGGTGTCAACCAGATAAGACAATAATCTGAATAAAACACTGACGTATAAACAGTTTGTTCTGATGAATTTAACCTGAATGAGATCATACTCAGAATAATCAACAATCATTGATAAAACATTATAACGTCCTGTCGGAGTTTACACAACATGTTGACATCCGACAGTTACAAGTGATGACATCACGTCCTGGACGTCTTGAGGTGTGTGTGTGAAGTACGATCAGAGACTTTATAAAATTCTGAGCATCTTATTTACAGCCTGGTTTCATCAATCTGTGTTCAGATAACACAACTTTAAACTTTCTGATTCCCTGCAGTGCTCATGGTTTTCACCTGATGTCTTTAGTTTTCAACACAACATGCTAACACGCTGCCGTCAGTAGGATCAGAGTGAAACTGTTTAAAATATAAGAAGCTTGAACTCAGCAGATATTTGTCTATAACAGCGACTGCTCACAGCTTAACATCTCTACCAGGAAAATATAATGTCACTTTTTACATTTGAAAGTAAAATTTGCATTAAATTTGCACATTTTTCTGCACATAACTTGGAAATATTTACGACTTTGACTTTTGTGAGTCAAAGGACAGCGCAGCAGCAGATCCAGTGATGATGCTGTGTCACATCCACAGGAACACAAAGGGAGGATGATGGACTGGACTCTGTGTGACAGCTGATCTCAGAGCAGCTCACCTCCTCTGATTCCTCTGGAGCTCTGTCTCCACTCTGCCTCCCAGTAACAAGGCCCAGTCAGAGCCGCTCTACACACAAGCTGCTGCTGCTTCAGCCTCTGGATCCTCAGGACACAGCTCAGCCTCCGTCCACACACACTGTCCTCTTCACACTCACCACCACAAAGATCACCTCCACCTGTTGAGAGAAGAAGACATCAGTGTCACAGAGACTCACTTCATCAGCTGTGAGTCAGTGATGCAGCTCATCCAGTAGAAAGAGCAGCAGGGACTTCAGTCCTGTTCAGAGGTGGAGCAGCTTCCTCTCTGCTTCATGTTCACGTGTCGGAATGAACACGCTAAGAGCTCAGTGTGTGTCCTCTGCATGTCAAAGTGCAGAGTGGACACCTGAGAGGTGGATTTACTGCTGTTACAGGTGAAGCCATGTTTCACTGTGTGAGTAAGTGCACATAAAAGGGGCCGGGTTTACTTCTTATGACCAATCACAGACATGGACAGTTTGACTGACAGCAGAGCCTCATATTTCACAACCAGGATCAAACTGTTCTATAATAAAAATCAGAGGAGACCAAACACATGATCCAGAATAAAAGAAACTCAGTCACAGCTGCTAAATGCAGGAAGAACATCTGGTAGGACATCTGGATTCTGTGTCTGAGGACACACACTGTCTCTGAGGACACACACTGACTCTGAGGACACACACTGACTCTGAGGACACACACTGTCTCACTGTCTCTGAGGACACACACTGACTCTGAGGACACACACTGTCTCACTGTCTCTGAGGACACACACTGACTCTGAGGACACACACTGTCTCACTTAATCTGAGGACACACACTGACTCTGAGGACACACACTGTCTCACTGTCTCTGAGGACACACACATGGACCTGTCTCCAGGAAGCTGACTGAGGTCATCTGGTGTTTTGGGGACAGGATGAGTCTGGAGACATTGAGATGTTCTGGGTGAGTTAGAGATCAACTGAACCAACCAGACGTTGTTTAAACTTCCCTTATCCGTCCCTTTAAGGAGAGTGTGCACCACACAACAGTGTAGAGTCACTGTGGTCAGTGGGCGGAGCTTCTATACGGGTTGATCTCCAACTTAACCTGGAGGCAGGTAAGCTGTTCATCAGAAGTTACCATGGTGATTTACCTCGTTAAGAAGTGGACGAGCTTCGTAGAACTGAAAAAACTAAACCTGAAGTTAACCTGATAACCACAAATCCTGCTTGGTAGCACAGACCCTGGATCTGTGATGACTGTGTTTAGCGTGGACTGACTCCAACCATCTACTGACCTCAGAGTCTCCAGTCGACAGGTTGGACTCTGTAGAAAACCACACAGCTCCTTCACTCCTGAGACCTGCAGGTTGTTGTCACTCAGATCCAGTTCTCTCAGATGAGAGGGGTTTGACCTCAGAGCTGAAGCCAGAGAAGAACAGCCGATCTCTGACAGGCTGCAGCCCCCCAACCTGGATAAATAATAATAATAAACTGTATTGATATTGTACTTTATAAAAAAGAGTTTACAAAGTGCTTTGACAGCAAAGCAAGAAATGTAAATACAGACTTGAACCCATAAAAGCATTAAAATGATAATAGAGATAAATGAACAATTAAATAAAAGGTGAATACTATAAAAACACAGTAAAAACACAATATCACATAAAAGCAAGTCTGTAAAATTGTGTTTTAAGAAGTGATTTAAAAGAAGTCACTGACTCCGCCTTATCTCCTCAGGGGGCCGTTCCAAAGCAGAGGGGCCCTGATGGTAAAAGCACGGTCACGGTTTAGTTTTCAACCTGGACTTTGGATCAGCAGGATCCACCTGAGGATCTGAGGCTGCGTGCAGGAACAAACGGGCTCAATAATTCTGTGACGTAGGTTGGGGCCAGATGCTTTAAAAGTGATCAATAAAATCTTGAAATCAATTCTAAAATGGACAGGGAGCCAATGGAGAGAAGCGAGGATCAGGGAAATGTGATGATGCTGTTTAAAACCAGTGAGAAGATGCTGCCTTCTGAATTGGTTGGAGGCGGAAGAGAGACTTTTGGCTTATTGCAGAGATGAGGGAGTTACAGTCGTCCAGTCTAGAGAAGACTAGTATAAAATATAAAGGATTAAACTTCACTGTAAATTAAACTGAGTCCATGTGTGAAAGAGACAAGACGTCAACTTGGAAACACAAGGAGGTTCCAGAGCTTTTGGTGATGAGTGACGACGCCGGTGTGGATGAGCTGTAAACAACAACAGTGATCTTTCCACAGCAGGATTTATACGTCATGTCCGGCCTCCTGCTGCTCCCCCCGTTCTTCATATGTGAAAGTCAAACTCCAGAAAATGTCCAGAGACTATTTTACAGAGTCCATGACTGAAAACAGCTTGAAAGTCCTCGTGTCCTCTGGGTTCAGTTGTTTGTAATATGTAACTTCACCACTAGATGGCTCTAAATATCTTGCTGGACATGTTCAGGAGTCGTACACGTGAACAAGTGGACTACGTTCAAATGTACGACACCTGGAGACGTCACTAACTCCTTCACAGTGAACCTGTAACTTTTTTATATTGTTTTACAAATTAAATTTAACTTCACGAAGAAAAATCAAAGGTGAGAACCTAAACTCTACAGAGATAAGCTAGAGCGTTACAGCCTCTACTAATTAATCATTCAGTAAATTACATTATCTTTGGAATAATGTTATCATGACTTAAATGAATCAATTTCAACCTGGCATTAATTGAGCCAAAATGGATCCGCTCCAGCTGCAACATGACACTTCACCACTAGATGTGACTACATTCTACACACATAACCTTCAACGATAAAACATGATGTCTGACCTCAGAGTCTCCAGTCGACAGGTTGGACTCTGTAGAAAACCACACAGCTCCTTCACTCCTGAGTCCTGCAGATTGTTGTTGTCTATCAGATTCAGTTCTCTCAGATGAGAGGGGTTTGACCTCAGAGCTGAAGCCAGAGAAGAACAGCTGATCTCTGACAGACTGCAGAACTCCAACCTGAATAAAGAAATATGAATATTAGAATGTGTCCTCCTGTTGTTGTTGATCTTCATCATGTCAACACAGACTCTGAACATGCTGCTGACCTCAGTCCAGTCTATGAACTGAAGATAAATATCAGATCAGACACGTTGGACCATTGTTTCATTCATCACTTTGTTTTCTGTGTGTTGGTCACTGAGCAGGTTTGTGTATTTAAACACTGGTTAAAGTAGGGATGGCTCCTGACAGTCACTTCCTGTTTGTTTCTATACTTATCAACTGTCCAACGTGTTTCAATAAGAATGTGTCTTATTTTGAAAACCTGAGGAGGACGAGTGCTCGGCCTCAGTCCACATCTTAATTAGTAATTCACCAAATCCATAGTGTCTCAATGTGGCGTGCATATATCTCCATTCAGTCTGATCAAACACCAGTTCTGCATCTAACGAGATAACTACAGTTTTGTCATTTACTTTATGTTTTGCATACATTCGATTAAATAATCTACGGGTATTAAAAAAAGAGAATCTGCCCGATACAAAGCCTGATTGATCAGAATATATTAATGAAAATAAATGCCTGCCCAGACTAGTGGCCAGCATTTTTGCGACCACTTTCTGATCATAGTTGAATAGACTGAGGGGTCTATATGCCAGCGGATCTGAATCCTCCCTCCCTTTCTTGAGTATTATATTTACATACTTTATATTTACATCAGGAGAAGGTACTCTCTACAGAGGCAGCCATGTTTATTCATAGTAGCTCAAACTGGACAAACTAAACCCTTTGAGTCTCTACGACAACTGAAGCTACAACAGGTTCTCTTTCTAGTTTGGAGGGGGAGAGGTGAGGGGTGTTCAGCTGCAACATGACACCTCACCACTAGATGTCACTACATTCTACACACCTAACCTTCAACAATAAAACATGATGTCTGACCTCAGAGTCTCCAGTCGACAGGTTGGACTCTGTAGAAAACCACACAGCTCCTTCACTCCTGAGTCCTGCAGGTCGTTGTTGGTCAGATCCAGTTCTCTCAGATGAGAGGGGTTTGACCTCAGAGCTGAAGCCAGAGAAGAACAGCTGATCTCTGACAGACTGCAGTGATACAACCTGGATAAAGAAATATGAATGTTAGAATGTGTCCTCCTGTTGTTGTGGATTTTCATCATGTCAACACAGACTCTCAATATGCTGCTGACCTCAGTCCAGCCTGTGACCTGAAGATAAATATCAGATCAGACATGTTGGACCATTGTTTCATTCATCAGCTTCTTCTCTGTGTGTTGGTCACTGAGCAGGTTTGTGTAATTAAACACTGTTTAAAGTAGGGATGGCTCCTGATGTCACTTCCTGTTTGTTTCTATACTTATCAACTGTCCAACGTGTTTCAATAAGAATGTGTCTTATTTTGAAAACCTGAGGAGGACGAGTGCTCGGCCTCAGTCCACATGTTATTTACTGACACTTTCTTAGTGATCAGGAGCAGGTGAGTGCAGGTGAATGGAGTTGATGAGGTGGACGTGACTGACAGGCTGGGTGAGTGACAGATGACTGAGGGACAGTGAGCAGAGCAGAACTGAGACAATTTAAATATATAATGACCCAATAAGAAAGAAAGTCTGAAAAGTGAAGAAGGATTTAAGGACCTCAGAGTCTCCAGTCGACAGTTTGGACTCTCCAGTCCAGAACACAGCAGCCTCACTCCTGAATCCTGCAGCTTGTTGTCACTCAGATCCAGTTCTCTCAGATGTGAGGGGTCTGACTTCAGAGCTGAGGCCACGACTTCACAGTGAGTCTCTGAGAGTCCACAATCACAGAGTCTGTAATTAAAGAAAATATCTGCATTCAAAACACAACATTCATACAAAATGTGATCATGTGACCCTCACCCTGGTAAATCCTCTCTTTGTCTCATGAACATGTTAAAAACTCCTCAAGAGAATCCTTTCAGATTTGGTTCAGAAATACATTTAGACTGACAGAGGAACTCATTAGATTCAGGTGGTCAAAGGTCAAAGGTCAATGTCACACAACATGTTTCTGGCCTCTTGAACATGATGTCTCAATTCTGTCTTCAGGGGATTTCTTAATATTTTGACCAGTTGAACTCAAAGAGAAACTGATTAGATTTCAGTGGTCAAAGGTCAAAGGTAACAGTGACCTCATATTCTTGTGAAGTCAACATGTCAGGAACCTGGAGGGACTGACACTGCACTGGTTGGTGGTGGCGTACAAACGGAGGTCGGTAATTCTAGTTTGACCAGAAGGAAGAATTCATCTGAATTGGGTGATTGTCTCCTAACACTAAGCCAGTGATTTTCAACAAGTGTGCTGCAGCACACTAGTGTGCCGTGAGAGATCGTCAGGTGTGCCGTGGGAAATTATCTAATATCTAGTGTCGCCCTCCTCTCCAAGCCACCGGAGGCTCGGTGTGCGGCACGCCTCGGGGGGAGATCCTCGTCCGGGGTGCCTCACGGCGTCGCTGGTGCGGGGGCATTCTTTCTCTGGGACCGCGGGGCGGTGTCCCTCGCCGGTGCGGAAGGCGGGGACCGGTTGGAGGGGACCGGGTACGGCGGTCGGCGGCTGCGACTCCGGACGCTTATCAGTCCCTTCTCGCAGATCACCTCAGCTACGGCGCCCGCTGGGGGAACCCTCCGTACGCGCGGGGGGCCCCCACCGGCGGTGTGCCTCGGCTGGCGCCTAGCAGCTGCCTTAGAACTGGTACTGACCAGGGGAAACTGACTGTTTAATTAAAACAAAGCATCGCGAAGGCCCACGGTGGGAGTTGACGCGATGTGATTTCTACCCAGTGCTCTGAATGTCAAAGTGAAGAAATTCAATGAAGCGCGGGTAAACGGCTGGAGTAACTATTGGCACTCAAAACAGGTCAATGTGAGGAGGTCTGTTTTAGACAGGGTAAAAAGGTGCTGTTCTAAATGATCCTTGTGGTATTATGACCAAAATATGTTACAGACATTTCATTAAGACCCCAAGGAACCATATCAACTGTGGTGAAATGGGCATAATATGTCTCTGTTAAATAAAGTTTCGTTAAATCAAAGATTGTTTCATAAATCTGATTCAATTTGTGCTCATTAAAAGATCAGAGTGATAAAGGGCTGAAATAATTTAAAATAGTGCTTTTTAATACATTTATAAACTATGTTACTAACTATAAGTATTATATGTACTGTGTTAGGCCATAGAGTTTTGTCATTTTGTGTCATTTTGGTTGGTGGTGTGCCCCAGGATTTTGCAAATGTAAAAAATGTGCCGCGGCTCAAAAAAGGTTGAAAATCACTGCACTAAGCTAACTGTTCGCTCGGAAATATCCTTTCCACATGTGTCTATATACACGAGTCCTTGAGCTTGAGGAAAAGGAATCCCTCAAACTCCTGATTGATCACATTGGATTTCACTCTCCACATCTGATCTAGTTCATGACAACAATGACAATGTATATATGTATTAATACCAAATGTATACGGTATATAAATGAATTAGTGGAGGAAGCTGGAGAACCAGTGTTCGAATTACGTGGGAGCCAGAGGGAGCCGAGCTCCCAGAGAGTGAGGACTAGCTCCCATGAAAGCAACAAAGTCAAAAATCTGAGGGGGTCTCTCATATCTGAAGGTGGCTGCCATATATGACATTGTAATTTAATGTTAAATAACACCCATTATCCATCCCTGTGTGGTCTCTTACTCTTACCATTAAATATAAATATGTTAAATTAAAAATACCATATTAATGTTACCATACCACGGGACATAGCCAGACCGTAGCTTACCTGACGATCATGAACGCAGCATGACTGCACTTCACCAACCCACCACTAGGCTGTCGCAAACCACCGCCTACTTGATACGATCAATTTGACAGGTCATAAAGTCAGAAGAAGAAGCCGTGTATTTTTAGCTCACGTGCTTTTTAGACAAATACATCTAAATCTACAACTATGAGAAACATCACGGGCAGTTATGCCACCGAAAAAAAAGCCACCGGCGCCAAATTCAAATTCGGCCCTGACAAGCTTCGGGTTCACAGCCAAAAAAACTAAAATAGGATCAGAAAATCTGGGGCTAGCGCTAGCCACAGGTAGCCAGGCGCCCACTAGCTCCACCGATGCCGTGACCGTGGCTACAACAAGAAGTCATCATGATGTTGCTGCTGGCCCTGGGGCACTTACCCATGATGACGTCGAGGAGGAATTGGACGAAGATGAAGAGCCGGTGGAGACGGGGTCCGGGTCGGGGACCGCTATGATGCCGCACTGTACTCCCGACCTCAGCTGAGTGTGAAAGGGGTTTCTCGGCTTGCAATGACACAGACGATAAAACTAGGAACAGACTGCGTGCCCCGAGCCTCACTGCCCTGCTGTTCATAGACTTGAATGAACCTTCTATCGAGAAATTTAACCCTGTGCCGTTTGTTCTGTCATGGCTTATGAAAGGACACCGGACATCAGCATCATGGATTCCTGGACCCAGGCCCCAGCTGAGAGCAGGGCAGTTTGGTCTGTTTTGTCTCCGTAATGGCTTTATTCATTTCTGCCACATAGTGCATTTTCCCTGTGTTCAAGTTAAAGACGACGACATGCATTTTTATGTCTTCTTCAAATGAGTTACGTTTTATTATATTGCATTATTAAAA
>CM028859.1:2289106-2312033 GCA_016801935.1 Platichthys stellatus
CAGCTCTAACTATAAGCGTTATCAAAAAGGAAGGTTTCTTAGCCTACTCTTAAACGAACAGAGGGTGTCTGCCTCCCGAACTGAAAGAGAGAGATTATTCCACAGGAGGGTTGCTTGATGGCTAAAAGCTCTGGTTCCTACTCTACTTTTAGAGACTTTAGCGACGACAAGTAGGCCTGAATTCTGGGAGCGGAGTGCTCTAGTGGGTTTATAAGGTACTAACAGCTCTTTAAGGTAAAATGGCGCTATATTATTAAGGGCCTTGAAGGTGAGGAGGAGAATTTTAAATTCTATAGTGAAGGAAGAGTCTTCTTGTTCAATGCCCAGAACAAAAGCGCGTTCTGTCCTTTGCACTAGGCGAAAAGCAGAATTAGTGTCATGGGAAATCTTATGGAAGTTCCCTGATCCCCTGAAGTTAGTGCCTATTTACAGCACGTCAGCATCGCGTTCTTCCGCGACATTAACCTAAGGGAAGCAGAGTAAACCTACCTCGGAGAGGGGGTCCGGAGAACAAAGGGGGAGAGCAGCAGGGGGGGTTCGCAGAGCCACGGAGCGAAGGTGTTATCTAATTAGCATATGACTCAGGGTGAAATGTCTTCTTGCCCGCATCCTCCCATGGCTTGTAGACACAGGCACTCTGTCACCTAAACAAAAAGCCTACATAGACAGACAAGGCATGCATGAACATGTGTTTTGCCTTAAAACTGGAATTGATGACCTCAAACATGAATCATGTAAATTCTACACTGTATTCCTGGATTTTAGAGATGCCTTTGGGACACTGTCTCACAATATGATGCTCCGCACACTGGAAGAAATCCATCTACCTCAACCCTTTGTGGACATCATCACAGACGTGTACAAGGGATCTTTTTTGCAAGTCATCTGTGGAGACCAGCTCACAGAGCCTGTATCCCTCCAGGTAGGGATTAAAACAGGCTGCCCCTGGAGTGCTGTTTACTTCAGTCTTGCCATCAACCAGTGGCTGAAATGGCTCTGTCAGTGTGCACCACCACAAATCAGATCCCAAAACCCTGTCCAGGGGTACGCTGATGATTTGGAGATGTCCTCTAGGGATGAGAGTGTAATTACCGACATGCTGGGCAGAACAGATGAGTTTCTGCTCTGGTCAAACCTGGAGGTTAAACATACCAAATGTGCAGCACTCTATGAACAACGCAGCGGTGGTAACCGCTGGTACAAAGTGAAGTCAGACAAACCTCCCTCCCACACACTAATGGGACAACCAATCAGGGTCTACTCTCGTCACGAGACTTACACCTATCTGGACCATAAGTTCAACATTGCAGGCGAGTCGGGTGAGCAAATACAGAAGCTATCCTGTGACTTTAAGTACAGAATTGATCTAATTGATTCCTCACCCATCCCTGTAGTCATAAAACTTGAGGCCATCAGAGAAGTGGCCCTGGCAAAGATATCTCGAATGTCCACATCCCACAGAATGTCCTACAAGACATGAACAATAAAACAGTCAAAGCTGTCAGGAGATGGCTGGGACTGAACACTCACTCCACTCGGGATATACTCTTCCTCTCGCACAAAGAGGGGGTCGCACAAAGAGGGGGGGGGGGGTCGGTGTCCCTAATGTGCACCAGACGCATCTGATGCAGTTGTCACACACCCAGCGGTCAATGTGGAGGCTACTGTCTACCACAATGGGTCACAACAAACACTCAACAACACAAGAGCAGGAAAGTCCCTCCTGAACATTAAACAGGCAGAGACAAAACCACACTGGACTGGACTGAGACTGCAGGGAGAGGTGGCATGCCTTGACTTTGCTGACCACTCTGTCTCTCATTCAATGTACAGGAACGCCTCTGTAGGAGAGGACATCCTCTGCTTCACTGTTAAAGCCAGACTACAGGTGTTGCCAACTAAATACAATCTTGCATTGTGGTACCCTAATAATCATCACCCACACTGTATAATGCATTATAATCCCAACCAACATTTAGAATCCATTGCTCATATTGTTAATGGCTGTAATAAGTACAAAGGACTCTAGGCTGACCGCATTGTCGACCTCATTTCTAGTACTGTTAAGGGATTATTCCCCCCAAATGTGTTAATGTACAAACACTCTCGACTAATGCCAGATTGGTTTAACAGTTCTGATGATGTGTTCTGTAACATCCCTAACATCCCTGTATTGTTTTCTTGGACAAGGTTAAAAGGGAGGTAGTAGTCCTTGAGGTAGCCTGTGTCTATGACCTCTATATGGACATAGCCTTCCTTTACAAGTTGACCAAATACCAGCCCATTGTTGCCAAAATGAGAGACCTAGACTATACATGTAAGCTGGTAGTATTGATATTTGGAAGTCTGGGGCATGTCCATAAGCTTTCGGTCAGTGGACTACGACTGGCAGGACTTAGTAAGACAAGATCTAAACAACTAGCAAAGTTCTGCTCTGTATCAGCTGCAATAGGTAGTCTTGCTGTTTGGCGTAGGAGATGTTTATTGTACCCATGAGTCACTAAGCTGTATTCAACCTCTGAGAAATGTTTGAATCCTTTTTGTACGAATATGATTGGTGGATTCAAATAAATTATTTAAATGTGTGTGTGTGTGTATGTGTGTTCAGCTGGTTTCCCTTTGGCCTGTGCTGATTGGATACATTGGAGATGTGCTTTGGGTGCCCCCTTGTGGTTGTTTTACCCAGTGGCAGGTGAGTGATGTGTTGCTGCAGAGTTTCCTGTGTGTCCCCCCATGTTCCATCAACAGCGGATAAGGACTGAATGCAGAAAGCTAACCAAAATGGTTTTCATGGTAGGATTTGATCATTTATGATAAAAATATTGTTTATAGCTATTTTCTTTATTTCAATTTTTTTTTTATTATATTATTATTTTATTTCATATAGTACTTTGACATAATATCTCTACTCATTATGCAAAAATCAGTAACAAAAAATTGTGATCAGAAAAAGACAAACTGAGATCAACTCATAATTTATTGAAGCTTATAAATTTGTCACATTATCAACTGTAATTCACTTATTTAGTCAAAATCTAAACATTAGCAAAAAAGTCCCAAAGATAAAAACGTACAAAGACAATTTGTGCTTTATCATCATAATCATCATCAGCAGCAGCAGCATCATCATCATCATTGTCCTTAGTACTGTACTTGCCATTTAGAACAGAGCATTTAAATAATGGTAAAATACATTTTAACCAGAAGAATATGAATCAAAAGTTAATCCTCAACAATATGTGAATAATAATATTTACTTGAGCAAACTTAAACAACTTAAAAGTCACATTAACAAAAAAGATACACAACAGTAAAACAAACAAAAACAAACAAAACCATAATCTCTTGCACAGATTCCCCCCAAAATTCGAGGGTTAGGGTTAGCTGGATGAGATTGAAGACTTGTAGTTCTCTGAATTTGCTGTCAGACCTGCACGGAGCTCCAGACATGTTCCTGAGACTTACTGGAGAGACTGTAAGTGAGAATGTAGAGAATGTGAGAACACAGCAGCAACATGTCCAGAACATTCACAGAGAGTGAGTGGGCTTGTTGATGAAGTTTCTAATGTAAGATGTGAAACTGGAAGAAAACAAATCTATAAACAAAGTCTGGACATTTTCAAGAGTCTATGTCAAATAATAGTTGAGTAAAGATAATATTTTATCAAAGTGAAAGTGAATCTATTGCTGCATATTAAATTGGACTGAATTACCTGATGTGTTCAGTTGTACTTTGTTCACTTCATGTTGAAGGCGTCGTTCAAACCCTTCAGAGCTTGTTCCTTTGTGAGTCTCCTCCAGGCCTCTGGGACATCAGCTGGTTTGGCTTTGTATTCTTCAGCAAATCTGTCATTGTATTGCACCAGGACGTACTTCCAGTAATCAGATGCCTCTATGGTAGGGTCTGGAGGAATGATCCAGTCTGGATAGTACTCCTTGTAGTCCTTGTAAGGATGCCACTCCCCTTTGGTGATTGCGTTTTTGAAGGAACGATCACTGTGCACTTCAGTTGTACACAGTGAATCAAACAGCTTCTCACTTGAGATACACTTGACCCTGCCAAGACCTTGTGGCCGATGAATGGCTGCATGATGCTGCTTGTGTTCTTTGCCACCGGCCTCACAGGGAGCCTTACAAAATGGACACTGCCGTCCACAACCAAACACTCGCTTGAAAAGCTCATCCTGTGGTTTGATTGGAAGCTTGTTCAGAGTCTCAGTGATGTCATCAGAGTTTGAGAACTCCTCTTCCAGTTGGTTCTTCAACTCCTTCATTGAGCTCTTGAGACACTTGATGAATGAATGACATGAGCTTTGGATCAGAAACAAGGTGGTTTTTTCAGCCTCCACTGAAAGTGAGATGTCTTTGACCAAATGTTTGCGCATGTTGCTGATTAGCTTTGTGATGCTTTCCTTGTTATCTGGCAGCGGAGCACCATCCTCTCCTATTGCTGCCAGATCTATTACTTCAAATATTTTTTTGTAGATGACTTGCAGATTGTTGTTCTTCAGTTTGCACAAAGTCTTGTCCACTGACATCTTTATCAGGATTTGCTCAAATATCCAATCCTTAACATATATTTCATAGTGATCAATGTACCTGACAAAACTCTTGAAGTCTTCCTGTTGGAGTAACTCTTTCTGAATGTTGCACTGGAAGATTGTGCGAGAACTATACTCTGCAGAATGGGAACTTGTCAGAATGTCATCCACGATGTTTACTCCCAGAGATCCACAGATGAACTGTTTCACAGCAGGTTTGATACAAGACTGGACAAAATCTTTTGCCTTGCGTTGGCAGTGATCTTGCTTTTTGTATAAATCAAGAAAATCTGACAGGTACTGAGTCTTGTACTTTTCCAGCTGAGTGTGAGGATTATTATCTGACAAGAATCTTTTGTGCATTTTGACAAATTCCCTTGACGCAATGCCACAAATGTGAAGTTTCAGGTCAATCTCAAACTGTGTATTTGTTTTGTTATGGGTGTTACATTGTTGAAGGGATTCATCCATTTGTTCTAGAAGATCCTTTGTGAGAGAGTCCTGGTAATCTCCATCGGTCTGTACTTTGTCAAGTACAAACCTTGTACAAGAGTCAATGATTCTGTCTGCAACGCTCTGCAAATTTCCTTCCCACAGATGTTGGAGCTTCTGCTTAAGAGTGTCTACGTGATCATGTCTAGTTTTAAAAGGACCTGTCCCCATTTCCTTTAGGTCTGTTACTTTCTGCAAAGCCTCATTGACATTTTGATTACAGAAGTCTTTTCTCAGCTGCTTCAGGACGCATGTTGCAATGTCTCTCTCTCTCAGGCCGGACACGTTGACAGTGGCTTCAGCCCACATCATTTCAAACTCTTGTGTCAGCTCTTCCTCAGTCCGAGGCATCACCTCGGACTGAGGAAGCTGGTCACCCAGAAGCTTCATGACCTTCTGTTCAATCACACCTCTGTATGCTCTCTGAATGTCTTGAACCTTTTTTAAACTTAGTTTTAGTTCAAGGATGCAATCCAGTTTTGCCCACACAGAATGTTTGATTTCATCTGCAAGGCCTTTGACACTGTTCAGAAAGTCCACTTTGTATTTCTCTATCAGATGAACTCGTTTGCTTTTCATCTTGTAGTAGTCTGAGATTTGTTCCCTCATTTTTGTTTGTTGGTCTGTTATTTTGTCTAACACCTCAGATTTTTTTCCTCTAACTAATCTGTTCCAAGTTTCTAACTCAGATTCATTGTCAGCATTCAAGATTTCTACCTCTGCTTGTGTTTGCCAGGTCAGAATCTCTTTTCTGAACTCCCATTCCCACTGACTGAACTCTTTGCACAAGTTGTCATAGGCTTGAGCCACAAGAGTGTTTCTGAAACTAAAGATGAAGTTCTCATATTTCACTGCCTTCCAGAGACTCTTCATCCATTCCAGAAACTCTGGGATCTGCGACACCTCACTGCCCAGGTCTTTGTTCACTGTTTGCAAAAGGTTTTTCTTGAAATGTGCTACAGCTTCACTATAACCTGTGTTCACTGGTGCCATTGGTGGAGTTCCATGCCAGAGTCCTGGGATGTTCCAGTTGTTCTTGTCCATGTCATAGTCCAGCACATCCGTGAACTCTTTGATAGAAGGTTTCTTTTCCATTTCAGCTGCGATTTGAGTCATTTCATTGAGTTGGTCCAGGAGATGTTTTCTTTCTGTCATGGTCTTGGCATGAGCTGAAACTGATGAAACATTCTGGTGAACAAAATGACAAACTGGCTTTTTTCCAATTTCTTTCATCCTCAAGAATGCATGCACTGCAATTTGAAGGACATCTTTCATTTCTGCTGCGTTTTCCATTGCGATGTTGATGATGGTGGCATCACTCAAGCCAATGACAAAGGTTGCTAGCTGGTTGTCGTGCTCGTAACTGTCCTCTAGTTGTGCCAGATCAGGTGCCTTAAGACCCTCTGTGTCAATGAGGACAATAAAATCACAGTTTAACTCGCTTTTCAAATCCTCTCCAACTTTGAGGAAGAGCATGAAAGCTCCTCTTGTGCATCTGCCACTGCTGACAGGAAACTGTACACCAAACATGGTGTTGAGAAGCGTTGACTTACCGGTGCTCTGAACACCCAACACAGTCAGTACCAACAGTCTGCTCCTGTGTCCAACCTTCTTGTGAAGCTCCATCAGGACGTCTGTCACCCATCTCTCTGGGACGTTGGAGGCATCTCCGTCCAAAAGCTCTAAAGGATATCCATCCAACAGCATTTCAGCTGCCAAACCAGGGAGCTGGGACATTTCATCAGCTGTTGTTGAGCTGCTGGTTGAGAACTCGTAGATCAGTCCCATCTCTCTCATGTAATGCTCTGTTCCTAAAGAGCTATCTGCCAAAGCTTGGTCTAACTCTGCTATGAGTTTGGCATCTTTCTTCTTGCATTGCTCTTTGAATTTGTTACGTAACACAGAGAGTTTTCCACGTGAATGTGTATTAAACTTCAGTTTCATCCACTTAAGGAAAACATCTCTTTTTTCTTTGTCATTTGTCGATAAGCTCTTGATGAAACTCTTCATTCCTCTGGAGGCGTTAGAATTTTGTTGCTCCTGTCTGATTTGTCTTTTTTCTTCCTGTAGTTGACATTTATAGTCTTCAAGGCCAGAATCACCAGATGTCTTCAGGCTACACTCTTCCTTTTCTAACTTTGACAACCATTTCCAGTTTGCTCCTTGCAAAGTCAGATTTAGTTTTTTATAGTGTGGTATACTTCGCACTCCAATGTCGTCCATGATCTCCTCAGCTGCTTTTCTCTGTGCTTCAGTTTTGCTTTCGTCCACAGACAGACCAAGTTCAACAGCTTTTCCAACCATATTTTCAATGCTCATGGTGTCTTTCACATCTAACAGGGATGCCTTGATGACCTCACAAAGTTTCTTTGAAAACTCTGCCACATTTAGCCTCTGGCCTTTGCCCTTCACTCTGTTCTTTGGTAAACCTAATTCATCCACCAATCTCTTCACAGACCTCATCTCCTCTCTGGCATTCCCTCCCTTTCGATTAATGACTAAGAAGAGTTTGGATTTCACATCTTGAAGAGAAGATAGAATCTTGTGCTCACTTTCTTCAACACTGTCAAGAAACACAAAGGTAGCTGTTGATACTTGAAAGAGAAAGTTGAATTGTGTGAGTGATTCACAAATGTCCCCTCGCAAATTAGCAAAGGCAGTAGGCTCAGGAAAAATGTCAAGTTTTTCCCCACCAGAGGGAAGGTACCAGCAAACCTCAACAAGCCCATTTGCAATTTCTCTTTTGACTGTCCCCCCTTCCACATCTCTGTGTATGAAGATGTTGCAGTTCTGTTGCCCACTGCTGAGGACATGATTCAAAAACTGGGACTTGGATAAACTACAGTTCTTCAGCCTCACAAAGGAGAAGAATGGTATATTTGCTTGGACAATGTTGTCTTCAACAAACCCTCTTGATTCAGACATATCATGTGGACACCACTCTTTGACGATGTCTCTCAGAGCCCACAGCATCAGGGTACACTGACTCTTGTGGCCGCTGGGCAACAGCAGAGGAAGAGAAAACTGGCACATGGACATCTTGAGGGCCATTTCCTGTTGCAGGATGCTGTCAGCGCAATGGAAGAGAGCGACTATGAGGTCGAGGGGGTTAACCTTATCATCTCTAGAGTCATCAGCGCCGTAAAGGTCTTCATCACAGAGATCATTGTCTTCCTCAATGTTTTCCTCTGACCTGATTGATGATTGTATTGAGCTCCTGCATTCTGCGTTCATTTTGAACAGTTTTCTGAGGAAACACCATGGTATTTCCTCCAGCGATAAAACAGCTTTTTCCTCAATACTGTTTTTGTTGATCTCAAAGAGACACCGTAAATTGAGCTTGTTGGGATAAAATTCCTTCAGTCCAAGTTTGACGAGAAAGTTCAACAGGGCTGTCAAGAGGAAAGAGAACATACATTTTAGAAATTCACGACTGGCACCATGTATTGGGTTGTATGTGTATGTTTGGTTGTTTGGGTATGTGTGATTTTGCAGTGTTACATTCTGTAAATCTTTGTTATGAATAACATTTTGGAGCAAAATCTTTATTTACATCCAACCAAAACTATTCATTGATACATTTAGGAATCCTAAGATGTCTGAGCAACATTGCCCTGAAGGGACATGTCCTCCTCGAGCTGCCTCTCTCAGGTCTTTTAGAGGAGTTTAAATTCACCAAAACAAGGCTGGAGACTCTCTCAGAGTCCAGAGACAAATATATACGGGCGGTTTGACCATCATTGACAACTGGCCAACAGGTAAAAGCAGCACTCTAGCACACTGACATTGTGGGTCACGTTAAAAAGGGAATAGGTAGTTTGGGTCGAGGTCAGAGTAGTCCCCTGTGGAACAAGGCAACTCCTTCAGAGCGGGGACAATTGGTAGTCCTGGAAATCTGGAATCAGAAGGAGGCAGCAAGATGTGTGAAGGCTGTCAGTCAAGCAAGACAGGGGCAATGGATGAGAAGGGAAATCATAGAGAAAAGACTGATCAGCTGGAAGTACCTGTGGGGAATGGAAGCTAGCAGGATTAGCTTCCTGCTTTGAGCAACCTATGACGTCCTTCCCTCACCCAAGAACCTACAGCAGTGGCTGAACGAAGATCCATCCTGCCCACTAAGCTCGACTCAAGCTACCCTCATCCTCACTGGTTGTAAAATAAGTCTTTCCCAAGGTAGGTATATGTAGAGACACAACCAGGTACTCACAAGCCTTTCAGCAACAATAGACACAAAGAGAACTGCTACCAATGCTTTGACATCCAAAACATCAAACTTTTGTCTGTGACAGGGAACAGGGATGATCAGATGGGGCAAGAAATGGAGGATGTTGGTGGACGTGGGCCAATTATATATCGTTACAACCACCATAAGACAGGACCTGATACACTGGTCCAACACCCTGCACGTCGTCTACTTCATAGAATTAACCCAAGTTTTTAACGTCCTCGGCTGGAGGTCGGAATTCAGTATAAATTTGGTAGCTACAGCTTTGTTCCCATTTACGCAACAAGCATACAGATCTCAACATATTCCTTTGTAAGCTCTCTGTGTCCATACGCAAATAAAAGTTGAATGAGTTACCTGCAAGCTCTTCACTTTCTGGGTCTCTTGTAGACATGGTCAAAGCCTTCCTTTAATTCCTCTGTGCGTCAAAATCTGGAGAAAAATACATATTAACTCGTACGTTTCGCAGAATTTTTTTTACTGTCTTTCCACAAAGCAAAATATAGTTATTCGACAGACTCAAACATAGTCGATTTAGTTTGTGGCCAGGATGTTCAAATTGTCTTTATTTGAACCTATTGCCAGTCTTAACCACCAAATTAAGGTCAGTACATAATTACAAAAATATTTCTGATTGAACTATCTATCGTATTGTGACTTGTGTCATTTTCTTAAGAAGGTCCTGTATTGTATGGATGGACCAAGATTCTGTTTGACCTGCAGCCACTGAGCCTGTTATGAAAGTCAACCTGCACTGCCCACAGAGAACTGCCTTAATCTGTGACCTGTACTGAAAATAGTTTTTGTGGTGACAGTGGACTTTATGAAAACATAGACAATAGGTCTTCTATTCCTCCCATTGTGAAAAACTGAGGCCAAAATATCTTGGGTGTGATATAATTGATTGAAGCTCTGTACGTCTCTAGAACGGTAAGTTGTTGTTCCTGTTTTGCATTTGTTGGAATGTACAGCGAGCTATTGAGTTTAACTCCGGATCACTACCGCAATGAGGGAATTTAGTCTTTATCTTTTTCCCCTGCTTATACATTTATTTAATTATATATTGGGTTCATTTGATCTTAAGGTCCAGATCTTTCAATGTATTCACAGGAAAGTACCTGTAAGCGCTCCTTCTTCCGTGTTCATTGCAGACATGGTCTGACTTCTCCTTGTCGTCTTTGATTCCCCTGTGCCTCAGAACCTGGAAGAAAAATATGTTTCTCTAGTTTCAGAACCACTGTTATTATCAGACATTCAAATCATTAAACTAAGTTTCCAGCATGAAAACTAAAACATACCTGACATGGTGTTAGGAGAGTGTGCGGCTGCTCTTGTCAGCTCGGCTATTTATACAAGACAATCAGAACCGAAAGCATTTGATGCACTGGAACAACAGGTTATCTCTTGTTCTCTCTTATCTGGAAAATATTTCACTTTGTCTTTATTGAGGGTCAAAATGTCACCAACTGGGCTTCACAAATATATCTGTACAGGAGCACTCACACACACACACACACACACACACACACACACACACACACACACACACACACACACACACACACACACACACACACACACACACACACACACACACACACACACACAGACACAGACACAGACATACACACAACCAAACACACACACACACACACACACTCTTGTTCCCATGCACTGGTTTTGTCCATCATATTGTTTAATTTGCTATCTAAGCCCAGTGGGAGGGGCTAAATGTATAAAGCGGCAGCTTCAAGCCCCTGCCAGGAGTCTGAGTCTGGTTACAGAGGCAGTACCTTAGCTTGTTATTGGTTGATTGGAATGTGATTATTTTACTGTCCGAGCATCAACTACAAATCCCTCTAGGTGGAGCTGCACTACCTTCACTACTCTTCCGTCTTTCTTCCTTTGAGCATTTAGTTTTTGATCATCACATCAAGTTTAGCATAGATCGCTGAGTGCAGGATACTGACAACCCCGATCTAACTTTTTAAAGCTCCTCTGGTTTTCATGTTTGATTGAGTTCCTTATGCTTACATATGTGTTTGTCTAATGCGATTCTCTCTCTCAACCAACAGTTTGCGTGTCTACAGACAACATGTACAAAATAAAAGAATGTCGTCCAGCCGGTGTAAACAAGGATCACTCCCAACCTCTTCTCGTAAACAATCTGCTTTTCATTGTTGACATAATTATTCATCACTTCCTTAAGCTTACGGCAATTGTTTGCTATCTTGTAGAATAACTGGTTTTGTCACATGCCTAAAACCAGGCGGGTCCACTCATGACAAGAGGTGAATTGAGTTCATTGGTGTTCTGATGAGGATCCACTTCTGATTCCCGGTATCATCTTGCATGAGATTTCTGTCTCATTTGATGTTTTTATTAAAGTGTTGTATTAAATTGATGGACACAATAATAAGTAGTGTCATGATTGACAGCTGAGACTGACTCGTGACTGGACTTGTATGTGTGTGGGAGGGGCTCTTTCAGTACTTCTGTGCTTGTGCCATGTCTTGATTTTACATTTGGCATTAGTGTGACACAATGTACTGTTGACTTTGCTAAAATGATGAAATATTACAACATAATACTTAAAGCTATAAAAAACATTGAATCTATGTGTTAGGGTTTGTGGTGGTGTTCGGACCCCAAAGCAGACACGGAGGAGCAGGTAGTGAAAAAAAGGTAACAGTTTATTGACTGTGTAGGCAGGTGCAGGCTGGAGCGGCAGGGTGCAGGCTGGCTGGAGGATCCACGGAGAGGCGAGGATGACAGCCAAGCGAAGAGGCACACGGAGGTTCTGCGTGGAGCAAGCAAGAAACAGGAATTAGTCCACGATATAACACAAGACGTGAAGGTCGAGAGCATCAGCGAGACAACTACCAAGATCTATGGGATAATCTGGCGCCGGCTTGTTGAGCGGACCAGATCTTAATAGTGGGGATGATTAGGATTGAGTGCAGGTGCACCTCGTCCGCTGCAGGGAACCAGCCACTACCCCTAGCGCTCACAGCACCTGCAAAGGGAAACAGAGAAGGGGAGGAGGAGAGACGAAAACAACAACAAACAACTACACAAATCCTCACACTATGGTCACTCTAAGGCAGGGGTGTCCAAACTACAGCCCGCAGGTCAACTGTGGCCTACCATCCGTTTTTGATAGGTCCACATCAAAGTCTTAAAATATAATATAAAAAAATAAATATATATATTTTATTTTTTCATTTTTTTTAAACTAACAATTTAGTAGCACTTTAAAGGCCCTTACTTATAGCACTTTGTTTTGCTTTACTTTTGAAGTAATTGTACTTTCTTGATTCAGGTTGTTCTGGGTTTGTACTCTCGGAGTTGATGCACTGATTGTAAGTCGCTTTGGATAAAAGCATCAGCTAAATGAAATGTAATCTAATGTAATATAATGGACAACATCTGACTTGCCAGCTGTCCCTCGGAAACCCGCCTCGCCCCCCCCCACCCTGAGCGACGGGGTTGTTTCGCACTGTCAACAGTCCGCTCCAGGGCAGGGGGGGCGTGGCAGCGTGAGTGGCCTAGACCTATGTTGTTTTTTCTGTATGTGGCCCTCGGGACAAAAAGTTTAGACACCCCTGCTCTAAGGATACATATTTTTATATATATTCTTCCCATGACCTGAGTTTATATATCATCATCATTACCACCACAAGTAACTATACTGTATATCAGGTGTATCTACGTTTTTCAGGCAAAGGTCCCCCAAACTGATGGCGAAATGGAGCAGGGACCCCCTACTATATAAATTGCATAAAAGAGTGTTTATATTATTCTCGGCCTAGTGCCAATAGGGCAGTATAAACATAGCTACCCTGTTATTGTGCATTAAATACTACCCTTGTGGGTAGTAGCATGCTAACATTAGAAAGGTGGCTCAGACACCTCGCAAATCCTCTCAGGCTTATTTTTGAGTTACAGTAATGTTTTTTTTACATTGTACAGCGTCTATTTCTCAGTAAATTTAAAAAAAAAACGAAGCAAAAAAAGGTCAAACGAACAACTTTTAGGTACAAATACGACCATCTACGGAGTTTGGTCCGCCATCTTTTATTTTTGAGCTTTGCGCACTTTAGACGTGAGCATAAACGCGATCTGATTGGCTAGTGCCTGTTCTGTCATATTTGCATGAAAGGTGCTGTGAACCGGTGCCCAGCTTGAAAGAGCTCCTGTGTGTAGCTGAATGTGTGCATTGCTGACTGAAAGATAAAGGCTTCTGCCTCAATTTATCCGTTCGCTACAATATGTTGGATTCATGTCAATGAATATCTAAAGACAATATATACAATTGTGGTTCTGAAGACATGAATTTTGTGGGAAATAAAAAAAAAAAAAAAACAAGTTTTATCCTCCAAAAATTTCGCGACCCCCCTGCGGTACCCCAGCGGACCCCTTAGGGGTCGTGGACCCCCTGTTGAAGACCAGTGCTGTATATTAACAATAAATCATTGAACACAATAAATGTAGCACTATTGTCCATGAAAAGAAAAAGATGCAGCAAAGCAGGCTCCTTACTGAGTTCAAAAAAGGATCCATGAGTCCAAGGTGCATTTTGTGACTTTTATTAATACTTGAACCCCCCCCCCCCCCCATACCGGTGTTGTGCATAACGCATTAAACGTGATACCATAAAATGTTGTGCCTTTCGGCATTCAATACAGTTATCAAACTAAGATATTGAATATTAATATTAGATATTAATATTAAATAATAACTTCAATTGATTCAAGCTACCTCAGGGCACCACCTTTCAGAGGAAGGGAAAATATTTATTGATTTAGTCTAATAAAAGTTCTAACTACAAATTTTGAACTCTGATTGACAATTACATTGATAACTATAACCAAAATTATTAAATCGATAATTAGCTTAGATGAAGGATATAGAGCTCTTTACATTGTAGAGGTTGGCAAAATTCACTTATTCAACATTAATGAAAAAACATTTGTGAAAGAAAAACATTTATTATGAATATGATAAAGTATAAAAACACAAATTACTAATGGTTTACTCAGTTGCGAGTGTGAGTCAGCGTGCTTCCAAAATGGCGGATGGCCACTCCGAAGATAATGGACTCGCCCCTTTGGAATGTTTACGAGATGTTGGGGGGTCAGAGAGAGATCGGTGAAGAGATATGTGTGTGTGTTTGTGTTGTTGCCAAGTAAGAGAGAGTTCCTAGATGCATGCAAGGAAAGACTGAAGAGCATAACTAACATTAACTTTCAAATCACTTGTAGCCAAATTATCACAGCAACACAAATCAAACTTATAAACATCACAAGGAATCGAATAAACAGTATTTTCTTAGCCTAGTATAATAATTAAGCCCAGTTGTGATACCCGTCCATGGAAGAAAAAAAAAGTTGCTGTGCAGTTCGAAGTTCTCTGAAGTCGTCTTGCTGGTTTTGTGGCTCCTGCCTTTGTGAGTCTATTGTGCAGTGCAGCTCAGTTTACTACTATTACCAACAATGCATGAATATTAATTTAGTTTTACACAAGAATCAAAAACAGAACATTTTAACAAATATGACAACATTTTCAAATTTTTCAAGCTTCTGGTATCTTGTCTGAAATCAGTCAGAGGCCCCAGTGTTCTCTTCTTTTCCACTGATATACATATACCTTCCTTATAAACATTACACATTGATCTCTATATTAATACTTCAACATCATCCTATAAAGCATCAGTGTCATTATCTTTAGTACTTATATACAGAGCTGTGAAGCAAAACAAATGTTTTTTGTAGAAACATGAAGTACTCACAAAATAAACAAAAAAAAAGGTTTTCTAGCTGTTACTTGTTAAACAATACTGTTAAAAAAAGGTTAGTCAACATATGAAAGGATGTATGACACATAAAAGTAGTTTTCAGATTTATTAACTGTTATTTACTCCATCACACATATTTTACTTTTTATTTTAAAATGTCAGACAAAAAAGAGTTGAGCAGTGAGGAGAATTTTGTGGTCGTCTCACTCCATCCAATCCTGAGTCACCATCAGGAAGAGGGGGTGCAGGATACTGACAACACCGATCTGGTTTTTGACAACTTTTTCGATATCATATTTATATTTATTTGTTTTAATCAGTATTCGTCCCTTTGCTCCTGCAGGGTTTACATTTCTGAATAAAAAATTCATGTTTCTCTAAATGATTTGTTGAAAAATACGTCAGAGGTTTGTGTTGTTCACTTCATATTGAAGGAGTCGCTCAAACCCTTCAGAGCTTGTTCCTTTGTGAGTCTCCTCCAGGCCTCTGGGACATTAGCTGGTTTGACTTTGTATTCTTTAGCAAATCTGTCATTGTACTGCACCAGGACGTACTTCCAGTAGTCAGAGGCCTCTATGGTGGGGTCTGGAGGAATGATCCAGTCTGGATAGAACTTGTTGTAGTCCTTGGAAGGCTTCCACTCCTCTTCGGTGTCTATGTGTTTGAATTTACCACCCCTGTGCACGTCAGTTGTACATAGTGAATCAACCAGCCTCATATTTGACACTGACATGACTCTACCAAGACCTTGTGGCCGATGAACGGCTGCATGATGCATCTTGTGTTCTTTGCCACCGGCCTCACAGGGAACCTCACAAAATGGACACTGTCGTCCACAACCAAACACTCTCTTGAAAAGCTCATCCTGTGGTTTGATTGGAAGCTTGTTCAGAGTCTCAGTGATGTCATCAGAGTGTGAGAACTCCTCTTCCAGTTGCTCCTTCAACTCCTTCATTGAGCTCTTGAGACACTTGATGAATGAATGACATGAGCTTTGGATTTGAAACAAGGTGTTTTTTTCAGCCTCCACTGAAACTGAGATGTCTTTGATCAAATGTTTGCGCATGTTGCTGATTAGCTTTGTGATGCTTTCCTTGTTATCTGGCAGCGGAGCACCATCCTCTCCTATTGCTGCCTGATCTATCGCTTCTGATATTTTTTTGTAGATGACTTGTAGATTGTTGTTCTTCAGTTTGCACAAAGACTTGTCCTCTGACATCTTTTGCAGGATGTGTTGAAATATCCAATCCTTAACATATATTTCATAGTTATCGATGTAACTGACAAAACTCTTGAAGTCTTCCTGTAGCAGTAACTCTTTCTGAATGTTGTAATGGAAGATTGTGCGAGAACTATACTCTGCTGAATGGGAACTTGTCAGAATGTCATCCACAATGTTTACTCCCAGAGATCCACTGATGAACTGATTCACAGCAGGTTTGATACAAGACTGGACAAAATCTTTTGCTTTGCGTTGGCAGTGATCTCTTTGTTTGTACAGATCCAGAAAGCCTGACAGATACTCAGTCTTCTTTTCCTCCAACTGTTGTTTGAGATCCTTAACTAATGGGAAGTTTTCCTTCATTGTGAAGAATTCCCTTGAGGCAATGCCACAAATGTGAAGTTTCAGGTCAAACTCGAACTTGTTTGTCCAATGCTTACAGCTTCCTTGAAGGGATTTATCCACTTTTTCAAGGAGTTCAGTTGTTAATCCATCATCAGCATCTGTGTTTGTATTTGCTCTATCAAGTACACACTGTTTACACGCCTCAATGATACTATTTGCTAAGTTCTGGAGTTCTGTGGTTTTGTCTTTTCCTCTGTCTAATTGATGGTCACCTTTGACCTCAAAAGAAACATTGCCAGTTTGTTGTAGGCTTCCAATGTCCTGCACATCCTGTTTGTCAACTCCAGTCCACAGCTCATCAAACTTCTTAGTTAGTTGTTCTTCAGACAGGTTGCAGTGTTCAGGGTCTTTCAATAGACTCATCACCCAGTGTTCAACATCAATTTGCCTTTTACTCTCATTTTCTTGACCTTGTTTTTTAAACTCAAGCCAGGAGTTGAGCTTGTTGTTCACAGAAAGTTTGATTTCCTTTGCAAGAATGCTGATACTTTCAAAAACATCCATGATGAAGGCCTCGATCAGATGTACATGTTTTTCTTTTTTTCTGGAGTAGTTGCTAAGTTTTTCCTTTATTTTTCTCTCCTGTGTTTCGATTTGTTCAGAAGCCTCGATCCTTTTTGCTGAGACCAGTTTGTTCCAAGCTTCTGTGTCGGACTGACTGTGCTCATACAGGATGTCTGACTCTGATTGTGTTTGCCAGGAGAGAATCTCTTTTCTGAAAGCCCAGTCCCACTGACTGAACTCTTTGCACAGGTTGTTGAAAGCATAAGACACAAAAGTGTTTCTGAAACTAAAGATGAAGTTTTCACATTTTACCGCCCTCCAGAGACGCTTCATCATTTCCAGAAACTCTGGGATCTGCGACACTTCATTGCATGGGTCATTCTTCACTGTTTGCAAAAGGATTTTCTTGAAATCTGCTACAGCTTCACTGTAACCTGTGTTCACTGGTGCCATCGGTGGAGTTCCAAGCCAGAGTCCTGGGATGTTCCAGTTGTTGTTCTCCATGTCATAGTCCAGCACATCCGTGAACTGTTTGATAGAAGGTTTCTTTTCCATTTCAGCTGCGATTTGAGTCATTTCATTGAGTTGGTCCAGGAGATGTTTTCTTTCTGTCCTAATCTTTGTTTGAGCTGAAACTCCGGCAACATTGTGGTGAACAAAATGACAAACTGGCTTTTTACTGTTCATCTTCATCCTCAATAACGTGTAGATAGCAATTTGCAGGACATCTTTCATTTCTGCTGAGTTTTCCATTGCGATGTTGATGATGGTGGCGTCACTTAAGCCAATGACAAAGGTTGCTAGCTGGTTGTCGTGCTCGTAACTGTCCTCTAGTTGTGCCAGATCAGGAGACTTAAGACCCTCTGTGTCAATGAGGACAATAAAATCACAGTTTAACTCGCTTTTCAAATCCTCTCCCACTTTGAGGAAGAGCATGAAAGCTCCTCTTGTGCATCTGCCGCTGCTGACAGGAAACTGCACACCAAACATGGTGTTGAGGAGCGTTGACTTACCGGTGCTCTGAACACCCAACACAGTCAGTACCAACAGTCTGCTCCTCTGTCCAACCTTCTTGTGAAGCTCCATCAGGACGGCTGTCACCCATCTCTCTGGGACGTTGGAGGCATCTCCGTCCAAAAGCTCTAAAGGATATCCATCCAACAGCATCTCAGCTGCCAAACCAGGGAGCTTGGATATTTCATCAGCTGTTGTTGAGCTGCTGGTTGAGAACTCGTAGATCAGTCCCATCTCTCTCATGTAATGCTCTGTTCCTAAAGAGCTGTCCACCAAAGCTCGGTCTAACTCTGCTATGAGTTTGACGTCTTTCTTCTCGCATTGCTCTTTGAATTCGTGACGCAGCTCAACCATTTTTGTTCTAGAATGAGAATTCAGCTCTAGTTTCATCCACTTGAGGAGAAAATCTCTTTTTTCTTTGTCACATTTGTGCAAGTGTTCAATGAAGCTCTTCATAGCTGTGGATGGTTTGCTTTCATTTAGTTCCATTCTGATTTTAAGTTGTTCTTCTTGTAGCTGACTTTGTTTCACTTCCATTCCCAGGCCACCAACTTTATTCAATCTCCATTCTTCCATTTGTAATTGCGACAATCTTTTCCATTTATCTCCTTGCAGTGGAAGTTGCTGCTTCTTGTAGTCTGGTATCGTCTGCTCTGCGATTTCTTTGGCAAAATCCTCAGCTGCTTTTCTCTTTGATTCAGTTTTGCTTTCGTCCACAGACAGACCAAGTTCAACAGCTTTTCCAACCATATCTACAATGCTCATGGTTTCTTTCACTTCTAACAGGGATGCCTTGATGACCTCACAAAGTTTCTTTGAGAACTCTGCAACATTTGAACTCTGGTTTTTGACCTTCACTCTGTTCTTTGGTAAACCTAATTCATCCACCAATCTCTTCACAGACATTATCTCCTCACTGGCATTCCCTCCCTTGCGATTAAAGACTAAGAAGAGTTTGGATTTCACATCTTGAAGAGAAGATAGAATCCTCTGCTCACTTTCTTCAACGCTGTCCAGAAACACAAAGGTAGCTGTTGATACTTGAAAGAGAAAGTTGAATTGTGTGAGTGATTCACTAATGTCCCCTCGCAGATCTGCGAAGGCTACTGGCCCTGGAAAAACATCTAAACTTTCATTACCACAGGGAAGGTACCAGCAAACCTCAACAAGCCCATCTGCAATTTCTCTTTTGACTGCCCCCCCTTTCACTTCTCTGTGTATGAAGATGTTGCATTTCTGTTGCCCACTGCTGAGGACATGATTCAAAAACTGGGACTTGGATAAACTGCTGTTCTTCAGCCTCACAAAAGAGAAGAATGGTATATTTGCTTGGACAATGTTGTCTTCAACAAACCCTCTTGATTCAGACATATTGTGTGGACGCCACTCTTTGACGATGTCTCTCAAAGCCCACAGCATCAGGGTACACTGACTCTTGTGGCCGCGGGGCAACAGCAGTGGAAGAGAAAACTGGCACATTGACATCTTGAGGGCCATTTCCTGTTGCAGGAAGCTGTCAGCGCAATGGAAGAGAGCGACTATGAGGTCGAGGGGGTTAACCTCGTCATCTCTAGAGTCATCATCGCTGTCAAGGTCTTCATCACAGAGATCATTGTCTTCCTCAATGTTTTCCTCTGGCCTGATTGATGATTGTATTGAGCTCCTGCATTCCGAATTCTTTTTGAACAGTTTTCTGAGGAAACACCATGGTATTTCCTCCAGCGTTATAACTGATTTGTCATCAATACTATTTTTGTTTATCTCAAAGAGAGACTGTAGATTGAGCTTGTTGGGATAAAAGTTTTTCAGTCCAAGTTTGACGAGAAAGTTCAACAGGGCTGTCAAAGAGAAAGAGAACATACATTTTAGAAATTCAAGTCTGGCCCCACCTATTGGGTTGTATGTGTATGTTTGGTTATTCGGTTATGTGTGATTTTGCAGTGTTACATACAGTAAATCTTTGTTGTGAATAACATTTGGGAGCAAAGAATTCATTCACAGGAAACTAATCATTGTTACATTTAGGAATCCTAAGATGTCTGAGCAACATCAGCCTGAAGGGACATGTCCTCCTCGAGCTGCCTCTCTCAGGTCTTTTAGAGGAGTTTAAATTCACCAAAACAAGGCTGGAGACTCTCTCAGAGTCCAGAGACAAATATGTACGGGCTGTTGGACCATCATTGACAACAGGACGGAAATGAAAACCAAAAGAGAAGCCCAACAGGTTAAAGCAGCACTCTAGCTCACTGACATTATGTGTCACATCAAACAGAGAAGAGGAGGTTTGGGTCGAGGTCAGAGTAGTCCCCTGTGGAACAAGGCAACTCCTTCAGAGCGGTGACAATTGGTAGTCCTGGAAATCTGGCATCAGGAAGAGGCAGCGAGATGTGTAAAGCTGTCCTTCAAGCAAGACAGGGGCAGTGGATGAGATGGGAAATCGGTGGAAGGGCGGTGGTCTAGTGGCAGAAACTTGGACTATGGATCGTCTCTGGTTGGTCTCTGGTTCGACTCCACGGAGAGACAACAAAAAGACGAACCTGGATTGATCTGTCCAAAAATCCAAGAGTCTCCCTACCCTGTCCAGTGCCCCTGAGCAAGGCACCTTACTCCCCCAACATCTGCTCCCTGAGCGCTGTACATGGTCGCTCACTGCTCTGTGTGTCCTGCACCAGATGGGTCAAATGCAGAGGTTAAATTTCCCTACCTGCATGAGTGTGTCTGTGCAAGTGTTTGGGACTAATAAATGGATCTTAATCTTAATCTTAATCATAGAAATCATCCTGCCCACTACGCTCGACTCATCCTCACTGGTTTTAAAATAAGTCTTTCCCAAGGTAGGTATACGTTGAGACACAACCAGGTACTCGCATGCCTTGCAGGAACAATAGACACAAAGAAACAGCTGCCAATGCCTTGACATTCGAAACATGTGAAAAAAAGTTGTCTTTGAGGGGGAACAGGGACAGAGAGGTTCTCCTCCATCTGACCATTCCTGTTCAGATGGTGCAAGCCAGAGACTGGAAGATTAAGATTAAGATGCATTTATTCATCCCAAACACATGCACAGACATGCAAAGGCACACTCATGCAGGTACGGAAATTTAATCTCTGCTTTTGACCCATCTGGTGCAGGACACACAGAGCAGCGAGTGGACGTGGGCCAGTGGCTTATAGTCCAATCACATATTGTTTTTACCACAGTAAGACAGGACCTGATACACTGGTTCAACATCCTGCATGTCGTCTACTTCGTAGAATTAACCCAAGTTTTTAACGTCCCCAGCTGGAGGACAGAATTCAGTATAAACTTGGTAGCTATAGCTTTGTGCCCATTCACACAACAAGCATACAGATCTCAACATATTGCTTTGTAAGCTCTCTGTGTCCATACACAAATAAAAGTTGAATGAGTTACCTGCATGCTCTTCACTTTCTGGGTCTCTTGTAGACATGGTCAAAGTCTTCCCTTTATTCCTCTGTGCTTCAAAATCTGGAGAAAAATACACATGAACCCGTACGTAAGTTTGTGGCCAAGATTTTTTAGAATTGAATTGATTTTGGTTACCAACTACAGGTGGAAATCAAAAATCTCTGTGTCCAATTCAGAGATTAATTGTCTGACTTGCAGTTATAGGTTCAAATTGTGTTTATTTGAACCTGTTGCTAGTCTTATCCGTCAAATTAAGTTCAGTTCATGATTACAAAAATATTTCTTATTGAACTATCTATCGTATTGTGACTTTCGTAATTTTCTTAAGGAAGTCCTGTATTGTACGGATGGACCAAGATTCTGTATGACCTGCAGCCACTGAGCCTGTTATGAAAGTCAACCTGCACTGCCCTCAGAGAACTGCCTTAATCTGTGACCTGTACTGAAAAGAGTTTTTTATATTGACTTTAAGAAAGGATTGACAATAGTCTCCACTTCCTCCCATTATGAAAAACTGAGGCCAAAATATCTTGGATGCTAATGTGATTGATTGAACGTTTCCACAAGAGTAAGTTGCTGTTCCTGTTTTGCATTTGTTGGAATGTACAGCGAGCTATGGAGTTTAACTCCTGATCACTACCGCGATGAGGGAATTTAGTCTTTATCCTTTTCCTCTGCTTATAAATGTATTTAATTATTTATTGGGCTCCATTTGATCTAAAGCCCCGGATCTTTCAAAGTATTCACAGGAATGTACCTGTGAGCGCTCCTTCTTCCGTGTTCATTGCAGACATGGTCTGACTTCTCCTTGTCGTCTTTGATTCCCCTGTGCCTCAGAACCTGGAAGAAAAATAAATGTTGTTTCTCTAGTTTCAGAATCACTGTTATTATCAGACATTCAAATCAGATCAATTAAATCCTTAAACTAAGTTTCCAGCATGTAAACTAAAACGTACCTGACATGATGTTACGGGAGAGTTTGCGGCTGCTTTTGTCAGCTCTGCTATTTATACAAGACAATCAGAACCGAAAGCATTTGATGCACTGGAACAACTGGTTCTCTCTTGTTCTCTCTCAGCTGGAAAATATGTCACTTTATCTTGAATGATGGGTAAAATGTCACCAAAGATATTTCTGTACAGGAGCACACACACACACACACTATTCAGCGGTTTTACCAGTTGTTTTCTTTACATGCACTGGTTTTGTCCATCATATTGTTAAATTTGCTATCTAAGTCCAGTGGGAGGGGCTAAATGTATAAAGCGGCAGCTTCAAGCCCCTGCCAGGAGTCTGA
>CM028859.1:2331582-2348948 GCA_016801935.1 Platichthys stellatus
CTTGAAGATTGCAGTTCACAGACGGTCTCCATCCAATCTGACTGAGCTTCATCTTTTTTGCCAAGAAGAATGGACAAACCTTTCCATCTCTAGATGTGCAAAGCTGGTAGAGACCCCAAAAGACTTGCAGCTGTAATTGCAGCGAAAGGGGGTTCTACCAAGTATTGACACGGGGGGCTGAATACTTATGCACCCAACAGATGTCAACTTTTTTGTTCTCATTATTGTTTGTGTCACAATAAAATATATTTTGCACCTCCAAAGTACTATGCTTGTTTTGTTGATCAAACGGGAAAAAGTTTATTTAAGTCTATTTGAATTCCAGTTAGTAACAGTACATAATGAAAAAAAGTCCAAGGGGGGTGAATACTTATGCAAGGCACTGTATAACCGGTGCGTGCGCACAAAGCGGGGCCTGAAAGGTGTGTACGCCACTTCTCACGCAAACGCAGGGATTTATAAAAACAAACTTAACGGGAGAATTTCCATCTTTCCACGTAAACTCTGACTCATGCGTACGAACGTTTTGGAGACGGGGAAGTGGCGACGCAGACGTGAGGTGGTGAACTGAAGCAGATTTTTGATCCAATTCATAATTTACATTAAAACCAACAGCTTAGTTTTTCTCGCGCGACATATATGTTCCACATGAACCTTTAATTTAAGAATATATGAAACAACTTACAGCAAATTATGTTCAGATTCCATTTAACATCCGAGTTACGGAGCCGAGTCGTTAATAGTTTTTAATAATATCTTCTCACACTGTGCGTGTGTCATCATATCGCTGCAGTGAACGTGACTGAGCCATCAGGAGCACAGAGCTCACAGAAGATCACTTACAGGAAATGAAGAAACTTTCCAAATAGATCCCAGAGGAGTGAGGATCCACTGATGTGAGGGAATCGGTCCAATGCTCTAAAGCAGTGGTCACCAACCAGCAGATCCAGATCTCCAAGTCTTCACTGTCCATCCCCAACTCTCTGGACTCAAACTCAGTAAAGTTGTAAAGATATTCACAGATTCTGACTTCCCGGATCAATAAGTCCTCAGCGAAACGTTGTTAAAGCACAAACGCTACACGATTCCCACCGTAGTAATGTGGACAACGGGCTACAGGTCAGTTTTCATCAATATGAGTCGTCCTCCGTGATGGACACAGAACATCGGTGTCTACGTACAGCCTGCTGAGAAACGAGTGCGCAGGGACCGTCTACAAAGTGGGATTTCCTGTGCAGTTAAAATCACCTCCTAAAAACATAAAATCATCACTACAGGCTTCAACAGTATCATCTAAAATGTTTAAAAATGCCATCCTGTCCACCCTATTCGTGGGCGCATAGACATTTAAAAACACCAGGTTGACATTCTCATAATTAGCTTGCACCTTTAACAATACACCTGGAATAATTTCTTCCACATTAAAAGAAAGTGGTAAAAAACTCCTGTACTTTTTCAACAATTCAATCTTCACTTTTCAATTCTGTGAGCCCGAATACATTTTTAGGTTCTCAAATTCTCCTACAGTAAACACAACAGCATACTTTTAAGAAATTTGTATAGGCTCCTCCACTTATAAGTCAAAAATATGTTTTGTGGCTCTGGAAAAAAATGTAAAGGTTGTCTACCGCTGGGTGTAGTTTCAATGTTCACCTATGTTTATTCATTGCAGTGTATGAGTGACAGAGAAAGGGAGATAGCCAGTGGTTTAGTACTGAGTACCACCTCAAATAATATTGGGCTTTTAGACTACTAACACCATCATAGACCTTTCTAGGTACCACCAAAATAAAGGATTTAATATAACAAGCCATATGATGCTCTCATTAGTTTGTGACATTCCACAGGTAATTACTCACAACATCAGGCATCAAGTCCATTGGCAGGTTGTCATCTGCTCTTCTAGAAGTGGTTGTGGTTCTTGTTGCTACCCACTAAAATAAACAGTAAAGAAGTTTTGAATGTCTAAAATGTGCTGGAATAAACAACACATTATATAACTTGCAGAAACAAAAAACTAAAATGTGACATTTAATCACATATTTATATTGATACATCAATCTTATACACCTTAAATTATTGTTGGTCAGTGATACACATACTTTTTGAAGATGAGCTGGAAAGTTGAAAATGGTTGGCACAACACCATCTTTAAGCCGGACAGTCTGCCCTGTCCTGTCAAAGTCCTCTCTCCTGAAGTGCTCACTGCAGAGCAGTGTCCTGTCAGAGGCAGCAGAACAGTCCCTTCTTAGGGCAACCTCCCACATCCTCCTTCTCTCTCTGGTTTTGGGAAAAACCTTAAAAAAGTGAGAAATGTACCCAGATATATAAATTATTGTCAACATTTTCAATCCATAGTTCCATTTACATTAAGGGTAAGGACACAAATACACACCTAAATTATCATATTTTTTGGGTATATGTATGTATGTATGTATCTACATTAAGAATAAGATAACCACACTAAAAACAATAAAAAGGTGTCCAAAAGAAACATTCAGTGATTGTGTAAACAAACATATTCTAAAAAGCCTTGTGTCAACAACAATCTAGCAATACTATTTTGTCATAGCCCCGCTGTTCCTGTACATACTTCCACTAAGTAACTAACGATTATCCTAAAAATTAATCATAATATTGTAATATCCTACAGATGAAAGGTGATCCCACGGGTTCTCGTTTCGAGTCAACGGCTATTGGAGCATCCGTAGGCTGCACAAAAGTCTGGCATCTTCACTGGCAATAAAGTCAGCAATTTCCTGTAGAAATCATAATGTAAGATGTTTTTAACAAACCAACCCGATTAGAAATTATGTGAAACTTCAGTTTAATCATGTGCAACTTAAGTGATATAGAAAAGAAAGAACAATTCTGCCCTTCCTATAAATGTAAAATGACTCGGTACTAGCCTAGCCTATCGTAGCTGTGATACACAACTAAGCTGCACGATTAAGTCGTTTTTCGAAGAGAAAAGCTGCGATTTCAACATGTTCAAGCATCCAGAATTCTAACCACGTTAACAACGTTTGTAAGAAACCAAACCATTTGTAAATCCGTTAAGATTTCAGAGAGATAAGAGTATTAGCGTTTGTGCAGATCACTGACCCTACCTCAGGTACCACAGATCATTCCAGAAAGCTTACCTGGGGAAAGATGGCCGCCTGTGATGACGTTCTAGACTCCGCCGGAAGACATCTAGCCTTTATATATATCTATGGCCGTGACTGCGTCAGGACTCACGGTGGAAACCCATTGGTCAGGAGCATCATTTAATATTCATGCCGTGCTTTGCATTGACCATTTATGGTGTAAAGTGGGCGTGTGGAGGGCAGATCTGGAGGCAGATCCACGTACGAACATTTCCAGGTGGACTGATTTATAAAGTGAACATTGCGCTCAGGTGTGCGTGCGCACGGTTTAACAAGTCGTAATTAAATTTTTTTTGCGTACGCTATTTCTGGCTTTTGTGTGTACTCACACTTTTAGTATGAATCAAAGCCAACCTCTACTCTGTGGGCAGTGAAGGTTGGCTTTCATAACAGGCTCAGTGGGTGCAGGTCACACAGAATCTTGGTCCATCCACACAATACAAGACTTCCTTAAGAAAATGATAAAAGTCACAATACGATAGATGGTTCGATAAGAAGTATTTTTGTAGTTAATTTGACGGTTTAGTGTAGCAACAGGTTCAAATAAACACAATCTGGGTCAGTGCTGCAAATCAGACAATAAATCTTTGAATTGGACAAAGTGATTTTTGATTTCCACCTGAAGTTGGTAACCAAAATCATTTCAATTCTAAAACATCTTGGCCACAAACTAAACTGTTTGATGCTGTAAAAAAATTGTTGTCAAACTTACAAGTTAATATATATTTTTCTCCAGATTTTGACGCACAGAGTGATAAAGGGAAGGCTTTGACCATGTCTTCAACAGACCCAGAAAGTGAAAAGCACGCAGGTAACTCATTCAACTTTTATTTGTGTATGGAAACAGAGAGCTTACAAAGCAATATGTTGAGATCTGTATGCTTGTTGCATGAATGGGCACAAAGCTGTAGCTACCAAATTTATACTGAATTCTGTCCTCCAGCTGAGGAGGTTAAAAACTTTGGTTAATTCTACGAAGTAGATGACGTGCAGGGTGTTGGACCAGTGTATCAGGACAGGTCTTACGGTGGTAGTAACAATATGTGATTGGACTAGAAGCCACTGAACCACGTCCACCAACATCTTCCAGTCTCAGGCTTGCACCATCTGACCATGCCTGGTCAGATGGAGGAGAACCTCTCTGTCCCTGTTCCCCCTCAGAGACAAAAGTTTTCCTTTGAACTGCTTTTACCTGTTGGGTTTTCTCTTTCGTTTTCATTTCCGTCCTGTTGTCAATGATGGTCCAACACCCCGTATATATATTTGTCTCTGGACTCTGAGAGAGTCTCCAACATTGTTTTGGTGAATTTAAACTCCTCTACCAGACCTGAGAGAGGCAGCTCGAGGAGGACATGTCCCTTCAGGCCGATGTTGCTCAGACATCTTGGGATTCCTAAATGTAACAATGAAAAGTTTTGGATTCATGTGAATGAAATCTTTGCTCCCAAATGTTATTCACAAGAAAAGATTTACAGTATGTAACACTGCAAAATAACACATACCCAAACTACCAAAAATACATAAACAACCCAACAGTCATGAATTTGTAAAATGTATGTTCTCTTTCTCTTTGACAGCCCTGTTGAACTTTCTCGTCAAACTTGGACTGAAGGACTTTTATCCCAACAAGCTCAATTTACAGTCTCTCTTTGAGATCAACAAAAACAGTATAGAGGAAAAATTTGTTTTATCACTGAAGGAAATACCATGGAGTTTCCTCATAAAACTGTTCAAAATAAACGCTGAATGCAGGAGCTCAATACAATCATCAATCAGGCCAAAAGAAAACATTGAAGAAGACAATGATCTCTTTGATGAAGACCTTGACAGCACTGATGACTCTAGAGATGATAAGGTTAACCCCGTCGACCTCATAGTCGCTCTCTTCCATTGCGCTGACAGCATCCTGCAGCAGGAAATGGCCCTCAAGATGTCCATGTGCCAGTTTTCTCTTCCACTGCTGTTGCCCCGCGGTCACAAGAGTCAGTGTACCCTGATGCTGTGGGCTCTGAGAGACATCGTCAAAGAGTGGCGTCCACATGATATGTCTGAATCAAGAGAGTTTGTTGAAGACAACATTGTCCAAGCAAATATACCATTCTTCTCCTTTGTGAGGCTGAAGAACAGCAGTTTATCCAAGTCTCAGGTTTTGAATCATGTCCTCAGCAGTGGGCAACAGAACTGCAACATCTTCATACACAGAGATGTGAAAGGGGGGGCAGTCAAAAGAGAAATTGCAAATAGCCTTGTTGAGGTTTGCTGGTACCTTCCCTGTGGTAATGAAAGTTTAGATGTTTTTCAAGGGCCAGTAGCCTTCGCAGATTTGCGAGGGGACGTTAGTGAATCACTCACACAATTCAACTTTCTCTTTCAAGTATCAACAGCTACCTTTGTGTTTCTAGACAGTGTTGAAGAAAGTGAGCAGAGGATTCTATCTTCTCTTCAAGATGTGAAATCCAAACTCTTCTTAGTCGTTAATCCAAAGGGAGGGAATGCCAGTGAGGAGATGATGTCTGTGAAGAGATTGGTGGATGAATTAGGTTTACCAAAGAACAGAGTGAAGGTCAAAGACCAGAGTTCAAATGTGGCAGAGTTCTCAGAGAAACTTTGTGAGGTCATCAAAGCATCTCTGTTAGATGTGAAAGACACCATGAGCATTGTAGATATGGTTGGAAAAGCTGTTGAACTTGGTCTGTCTGTGGACGAAAGCAAAACTGAAGCACAGAGAAAAGCAGCTGAGGAGATCATGGACGACATTGGAGAGCAAAGTATACCAGACTATAAAAAACGAAATCTGAGTTTGCAAGGAGCGAACTGGAAGATGTTGTCAAAGTTAGAGAAGGAAGAGTGTAGACTGAAGACATCTGGTGATTCTGGCCTTGAAGAATATAAATGTCAACTACAGGGAGAAACAATACAAATCAGACAGGAGCAACAAAATTCTGACTCCTCCAAAGGAATGAAGAGTTTCATTAAGTGCTTATCTATAAGTGACAAAGAAGAAAGAGATGTTTTCCTGAAGTGGATGAAACTGAAGTTTAATACACGTTCACGAGTGAAACTCTCTGAGTTACGTCACAAATTCACAGAGCAATGCAAGAAGAAAGACGTCAAGCTCATAGCAGAGTTAGACCAAGCTTTGGTGGACAGCTCTTTAGGAACAGAGCATTACATGAGAGAGATGGGACTGATCTATGAGTTCTCAACCAGCAGCTCAACAGCTGATGAAATGTCCCACCTCCCTGGTTTGGCAGCTGAGATGCTGTTGGATGGATATCCTTTAGAGCTTTTGGACGGAGATGCCTCCAACGTCCCAGAGAGATGGGTGACAGACGTCCTGATGGAGCTTCACAAGAAGGTTGGACACAGGAGCAGACTGTTGGTGCTGACTGTGTTGGGTGTTCAGAGCACCGGTAAGTCAACGCTCCTCAACACCATGTTTGGTGTGCAGTTTCCTGTCAGCAGCGGCAGATGCACAAGAGGAGCTTTCATGCTCTTCCTCAAAGTTGGAGAGGATTTGAAAAGTGAGTTAAACTGTGATTTTATTGTCCTCATTGACACAGAGGGTCTTAAGGCTCCTGAACTGGCACAACTAGAGGACAGTCACGAGCACGACAACCAGCTAGCAACCTTTGTCATTGGCTTGAGTGATGTCACCATCATCAACATCGCAATGGAAAACGCAGCAGAAATGAAAGATATCCTGCAAATTGCAGTGCACGCATTCTTGAGGATGAAAGAAATTGGAAAAAAGCCAGTTTGTCATTTTGTTCACCAGAATGTTTCATCAGTTTCAGCTCATGCCAAGAACAGGACACAGAAAAAACATCTCCTGGACCAACTCAATGAAATGACTCAAATCGCAGCTGAAATGGAAAATAAACCTTCTATCAGAGAGTTCACGGATGTGCTGGACTATGACATGGACAAGAACAACTGGAACATCCAAGGACTCTGGCATGGAACACCACCAATGGCTCCAGTGAGCACAGGTTACAGTGAAGCTGTAGCACATTTCAAGAAAAACCTTTTGCAAACAGTGAAGAAGGACCCGTGTAAAGAAGTGTTGCAGATCCCAGAGTTTCTGGAAATGATGAAGAGTCTCTGGCAGGCAGTGAAATATGAGAACTTCATCTTCAGTTTCAGAAACACTCTTGTGGCTCAAGCCTATGACAACTTGTGCAAAGAGTTCAATCAGTGGGAATGGGAGTTCAGAAAAGAGATTCTGACCTGGCAAACACAAGCAGAGGTAGAAATCTTGAATGCTGACAATGAATCTGAGGTAGAAACTTGGAAAAGTTTAGTCAGAGGAAAGAAATCTGAGGTGTTAGTCAAAATAACAGACCAACAAACAACACTGAAGAAACAAATCTACGACTACTACAAGATGACAGACAAACGAGTTCATCTGATAGAGAAATACAAAGTGGACTTTTTAAACGGTGTCAAAGGCCTTGCAGATGAAATCGAACGTTCTGTGTTGGCAAAACTGGATTGCATCCTTGAACTGAAACTAAGTTCAAAAAAGGTTCAGGACATTCAGAGAGAATACAGAGGTGTGATTGAACAGAAGGTCATGAAGCTTCTGGGTGACTGCCAGGCGTCACCTCGGACTGAGGAACAGCTGACACAAGAGTTTGAAAAGATGTGGGCTGAAGCCACTGGAAACCTGTCCGGCCTGAAAGAGCGAGACATTGCAGCATGCGTCCTGAAGCAGCTGAGAGAAGGCTTCGGTAATCGAAACGTCAATGAGGCTTTGAAGAAAGTAACAGACCTAAAGGAAATGGGGACAAGTCCATTTAAAACTAAATTTGATCACGTAGACAATTATTGGCAGAAGTTCAAACATCTGTGGAAAGGAGATTTGCAGAGCGTTGCAGACAGAATCATTGACTCTTGTACAAGGTTTGTACGTGATAAGGTACAGACCGATGGAGATTACCAGGACTCATTCACAAAGAATCTTCTAGAACAAATTGATGAATCCCTTAAACAATGTTACGACCATCACAAAACAAAGATACAGTTTGAGATTGACCTAAAACTTCACATTTGTGGCGTTGCTTCAAGGGAATTTGTCGAAATGCACAAAAGATTCTTGTCGGATAATAATCCTCACACTCAGCTGGAAAAGTACAAGACTCAGTATTTGTCAGATTTTCTTGATTTATACAACAACGAAGATGACTGCCAACGCAAAGCCAAAGATTTTGTCCAGTCTTGTATCAAACCTGCTGTGAAACAGTTCATCAGTGGATCTCTGGGAGTAAACATTGTGGATGACATTCTGACAGGTTCCCATTCAGCAAAGTATAGTTCTCGCACAATCTTCCAGTTCAACATTCAGAAAGAGTTACTGCAACAGGAACCATTCATTTGTTTTTTTAGTTACATTGATAACTATGAAATATATGTTAAGGATTGGATATTTGACCAAATCCTGACAAAGATGTCAGAGAACAAGACTTTGTGCAAACTGAAGAACAACAATCTACAAGTCATCTACAAAAAAATATCAGAAGCGATAGATCTGGCAGCAATAGGAGAGGATGGTGCTCCGCTGCCAGATAACAAGGAAAGCATCACAAAGCTAATCAGCAACATGCGCAAACATTTGATCAAAGACATCTCACTTTCAGTGGAGGCTGAAAAAACAACCTTGTTTCAAATCCAAAGCTCATGTCATTCATTCATCAAGTGTCTCAATATCTCAATGAAGGAGTTGAAGGAGCAACTGGAAGAGGAGTTCTCAAAGTCTGATGACATCACTGAGACTCTGAACAAGCTTCCAATCAAACCACAGGATGAGCTTTTCAAGAGAGTGTTTGGTTGTGGACGACAGTGTCCATTTTGTAAGGCTCCCTGTGAGGCCGGTGGCACAGAACACAAAATGCATCATGCAGCCATTCATCGGCCACAAGGTCTTGGCAGATTGAAGGTTGAGTCAAGTGGGAGGCTAGATACGTCACTGTGTACAACTGACGTGCACAGTTATCGTTTATTCAGTAATCTTAAATTCAAAAACACAGACACCAAAGAGAAGTGGCATCCTTACAAGGACTACAAAAAGTACTATCCAGACTGGATCATTCCTCCAGACCGCACCATAGAGGCATCTGACTACTGGAAGTACGTCCTGGTGCAATACAATGACAGATTTGCTAAAATATATGAAGCCAAACCAGCTGATGTCCCAGAGGCCTGGAGGAGACTCACAAAGGATCAAGCTCTGAAGGGTTTGGAAGACGCCTTCAACATGAAGTGAACAAAGTACAACTGAACAAATCAGGTAATTCAGTCCAATTCAATATGCAGCAATAGATTCACTTTCAATTGGATGAAATATTATCTTGACTCAACTATTTTTTGACAGACTCTTGAAAATGTCCAGACTTTGTTTATAGATTTGTTTTCTTCCAGTTTCACATCTTACATTAGAAACGTCATCAACACGCCCACTCACTCTCTGTGAATGTTCTGGACATGTTGCTGCTGTGTTCTCACATTCTCTATGTTCTCACTTACAGCCTCTCCAGAAAGTCTCAGGAAAATGTCTGGAGCTCCGTGCAGGTCTGAAAGCAAATTCAGAGAACTACAAGTCTCCAGTCTAATTCAGCTTCAGGAAAAATTCTAATTTTGGGTGGAATCTGTGCAAGAGATTATTGTTTGGTTTGTTTTTGTTTCTTTTTACCCTTGTGTATCTTTTTGGTCAATGTGACTAAACCACCAATGGTGATTTACAATACAATAAGACCATCTGATGAAATATTCAGTAATATTACTGCCATTTATATCTTTACTTTTATTTTTTAAGTTGTTTAAGTTTGCTCAAGTAGGCATTGTTATTCACATATTGTTAAGGATTAACTTTTGATTCATATTTTTCTGGTTAAAATGTATTTTACCATTATTTACATGCTCCGTTCTAAATGGCAAGTACAGTACTAAGGACAATGATGGTGATGATGATGATGATGATGAAGCACAAATTGTCTTTGTACGATTTTATTTTTGGGACTTTTTTGCTCATGTTTAGATTTCAACATGAGCAAATGACATTTGGTAATGTGACAAACTTACAAGCTTCAATAAATGATGAGTCAGTTGATTCATTTTGTGTTTGATTTTCCTGATCACATTTGTTTTGCTGATAGTTGCGATATTATAAAGTAGAGATATTATGTATAAAGACCAAATGAAATAAAATAATAACATAATAAACAATGTTTTCAGATGGAGAAAATAGCTATAAACAATATTTTTATCCACTGTTGATGGAACATGGTGGGACACACAGGAAACTCTGCAGCAACACATCACTCACCTGCTACTTGGGGTAAAACCGCCACAAGGGGGCACCCAAAGCACATCTCCACTTTATCCAATCAGCACAGGTTAAAGGGAAACCAGCTGAGCACACACACACACGCACGCACGCACGCACGCACACGCACACACACGCACATGCACACGCACATGCAGTTCTTAATTCTGTATTGTACATGTGATCTCCTTTATTCTTTATCTTATCGAGGGATCCCAGGGAAACATCATTTCCTTCTGCCTGTACTGCTGTTGTATGTCTGGCAAAATGACAATAAAGTCTGATTTGATTGGATTTGATTTGATGGGAGGAGCCTGGTTTCAGTTCAGAGTCAAATCCCAGTTCAGAGAAATGGAGGCTGGAAGTAGTGATGCTCAGGTGGCTGTGGTAACCCTGGTAAAGGTGTGTTACTGCACTCAGCTCCACTTTACTGTAACTGGCTGGTTCCAACCATTTCTGACTCTGTCGTGTTGATGATGAAGAGCAGGAGGCTTGTTCCTCATTTTATTATCTGATGGGAGCAGAATATGTACTGATTATATGTACTGTGTATATTACTGTATATATGTACTGAATATATGTACTGTGTATATGTACTGTGTATACAGTACAAGGCAGGGCACCTTTGAGCCAAGGATACACACAAGTCAAGTAGGATCATAAAACAAGTATCTACCTGGAGAGTGACTTGTTGTATTTTTTATATTACATCGTATTAAATTATATTATATTATATTTAATTTTATGTTATAGTACAGGTGTGCGTCTGTAATGTTGTGTTATCTTGTCCTGTGTTGATACTTCAGAATTATTCCTCGTCATTAGTGAGTCGTCCTCAAACTCTTCTATTCTGTCACTTTTATAGATTTTGTTCAGAGTGAAGATAGAAAACTTTGTGTTCATCCTACCTGGTTTATCTGCACTGAGGATTTTAAACTCAATGTTTTTCATCAAATTAAATAGAATCTTCTTCATTACTGTTCACCTGAGTGTTTTAATGGACCTCTATGAGTGTGTGTAATGTGGTGCAGCTTCATAGAGCTGTTGGACCGAGGTGAAACTTAGTATTTCCAATTTAGGATGAATGTCATGAGGGGAAGTAAAAAACAAAGATGAAAGAAATGAAGGAAAGAAAAAGATGATTTCTGTGACTTGCTCTGCACTTACCTCACTGAAAGGTAAAATATAAATGTGCAACGTAGATTCAGTAAGACAGATAAAAGGATATGAACAGTAAATTCCTCTCAGGACGATGACATCACAAAACTCAAAGCCCTACTGAGATTAAATACATTTAATTACCTCCCACAACTGAGCTGCATCACTTGTCAGGCGGTGGATCCAGAAGAGCTGCATTCCTCAGCTTCACTCCTCCCCCTGGCTGCAGTGTGTCGGTAGGTGGAGGGTTCGAGTCCCAGCCGCCCTCCAGACTGAGCTCCCGACGCTGAGGATGATCATCAATGAAACTGAGAGAAGCTCGAATCCACAGGTGAGTGTTCCATCTCCTCTTTAACTGCCCTGTCACACGTTTGGAAGGAACAGAGTTGAACTGAGTAAATGTTTTCACTGCTGATTTCTGTTTCTCAGATAAACAACAGTTGATTTGTTTGTGGACATATTTCATTTGATGAATGAGACCTGAGTCAGACCACATGTACAATGGCCACACGACCAGAAGCCACAGGTACACCCCTGAGTTACTGTATATTTCTCTTAACTCATTATCAGACATACTAAATGTAACCGGTCTCTTCTTGGTGTGATGGACTCTGTGTTGTGTCTAATCATGGATGACCGGAGCTTGTTCTTTTTTTTCCAGGACTTTTATTTCTCTGTTCAGCAAAAGAACAGAAAACATCATTCGTCATTTGGTCACATACCTAACATAAAAAAATATACGGTTCAACAGGCATTCTTCAGGACACAAAATGGCGAATACCAAAGCACATGCAACAAATAACACGTTTGCTAGCTTGGTGGAACTCTCTGAACTAACTCACAAATGAAAATAAACCATAGAAAAATTAAGCAGCTCGACTGCTATAATCTTACAATACACATTATAAACAACTTACAGATAACTTAAACTAAAAGCAGAGAGATTTTTGGTGGAATGCAATATAACTTTTAACACCTGCTACATGAACCCTACATGTCAAATTACATCCCCCTTATCAAACATGTCAAGTCTGGGGCAAATTGGATAATAATCACTTAAGTTACAACAACTTACCAGTTCCATGGCAAAGTGTCAAAGTTTACTGTGCCACTTTGGACATGCTGAAAAAGTTGAATGCAATCACAGACCCAATCTGAGATCTGATTATTCTCCACGAGGGATTTAATCAAGTGAAAAGACTGATAAAAATAAACTTCATAAAAAATACCCTGCACCCAGAGATCCTGTAGAGTTCAGGATATCACCTCCACAGTCTCTGTGCAGCAGCAGACACACAACAGAACAACAGAGTTGTATCAGTGACCAGAGAACCTGACAACTAGGTTTGCAAACTTTGTACAGTGGTGATATTGAGTCACTAAATATAACAAGTATGAGAACGACTTATTAGATTCATAGATACATCACATAAAAGGATCCTGATCATTTAAGACCTTCACAACTTCAAAAGAGGAACACACACACACACACACATAAATTTGTAGTTAGTACTTTTATGAGACTCAATAAATTGGTCATCTTTTCCCTTCCTTTGAAGGGCGGTGCCCCGACGAAACTTTAATCAATAAGTTATTATTAATATTAATATTTTAAAAAAAATAATTTGTTGAGGCTGAAGTTGAGGCAATGGGCTATATAACTTGAGGCCTTGTGGGACATTACAATCCAGCCTGAGAGTACTCTGGGGGGGAAATGTACCTGGTGTCCTTCTGTAATACAAAAACAATGATAAACAAAAGCAGAGAGATTTTTGGTGGAATGCAATATAACTTTTATCACCTGCTACACCTGCTACATAAACATTTGCAAGTTGTTTTATTTTATTTCTGAATTCCCTTGCACCTTTGCCAAGCATGTAAACTAGTGCCTTGTGTATCCGTGGTTGGCTGCTTATTGCATATTAGTGGTTGTGTCATCTCAATGCACAATAATTATAATTTATTTTTTAGAAGAAACAATTTTGGAAATTCATTTCTCTTTGAATTTTCTTTATTCTTAATTCCCTTTGCTAAGCAGACATTTTGTGTAACTGTGGTTGGTTGCTGACTACGTTTCAGGAGTTTATAATTTTATTGGAGATTTTCTGCATGCTTTTAAGGAGACTTACTAGTTTTGAGGAGACTAGTCGATAACTAAATCTAAAGGATTGCTATATAGACACAGGGTGAAGCTCACCTGTGCATCTTGTTGTGTAGTGTTAATTAAGTATTTTACCCGCTTTTTACCTAAGCAAGCTTGAGCAGTCCACCAGGTGCCTTTTCACACTCAGAAGATGGGTAGCATGGACCACCATGGGGCGAGGGCTCCCTCAAGGTCAGACGACCTGTCAGAGACTGTCGCCAGTCTGATCAATTTGTCTTATGATGCTGTGAGTGAGTTGAGAGAGTATGATTTAAGTACCTGTGATCGAAAGATTGAAGAACTGACGATGTACCTCAACAACCCCACTGGTCCGAAATTGACAATATCCCAATTTCTGGGTCAGCTGACACTCCTCTACATACAGGGAGCCAAGCGGCAAGCCAAAGAAAATGCTTTAAATATTTAAAATTCTGATAACCAAATTTATTGCATGCACTTATTGTAAGCCGCTTTGGATAAAAGCGTCAGCTAAATGAAATGTAATGTAATGTAATAAGGTATTTTAGAAAAGTGAACATATATCAGTTTGTAGTATTTCTTTGGACACTTTGGAATATGAATGTAACCCCTCAACTCATTACATGTCATGCTATTGCATTAGTAAATTTTCTTTTGTACACCAAGACCAAGACTATTTGTGTGTAAGTTATTCTGTGAGACTCACTGTCAAGGAACTTGTTTTAAAAAATGTTATTGTTGTAAACAGTGGTGACACTACACAATAAGTGTCGGGCCTCATTTACCAAACGGTGCCATGTGTCTGATCCATTGTGTAAATGTGTGTTCGCTCCTTCGCCCTCATGACAAGACGCCGCCACAGCCTCCTCGGTGAGTCATGTGATGTCAGAGCATTAAAACTTTAATGAAGTCGAAACTGTTTATTTTCATGTAATAAAGAAATGATTCATGTAAACAAAGCAGCCACAAGATTTTACACGTGAATAAAACAAGCTGAGGTTTGAAAGAGACGTTTCTGTGATGATCAAACTGGATTTCCTGGTTTTCCTGCAGCAGTTGAATTAAATCATTTGAAGCTGAGATGTTTGACCTTCTACCGTTAAACAGTGAAACATGGAAAGTGAGAAACTCAAACTCAGGTCAGATCCGTCACCTGCGACTTTACAGAGAAGATCTTATCTGCTGCATTCAATAAAACACAGTGATATTTTTAGCTGCTTCTCAGGTGGTTCATGAGACATGTTCTCAGATGCTCTCTCTCCGCTGGTGGGAGGTTGCTCACCTGTGTGGGCGCGCACGTGTCAGTGTGTGCACGCATCTGGATGGAACTCGGCCGTGCCCGATACAGAGAGCAGAGATTTAAACGCGCGACCATGTAGAGACAGACACAACATTCCTCTGGCGATCTGGCGCTTTATACAAAATAAAAAATAAAAATAAATAATTAAGTTGATCTTCCAGGGGGGGCGGGAGGTGCCGTTGGCGGGGCGCCCCCCCTAGTAGAACGGTAGGGGAAACACTGGTGTGCACCACACAACAGTGTAGAGTCACTGTGGTCAGTGGGCGGAGCTTCTATACAGGTTAATCTCCAACTTAACCTGGAGCAGGTTAGCTGTTCATCAGAAGTTACCATGGTGATTTACCTGGTTAAGAAGTGGACGAGCTTCGCAGGACTGAAAAAACTAAACCTGAAGTGAACTGACTGTTTTTAGTAACATACTGATGAAAGCAGCGTGGACTGACTCCAACCATCTACTGACCTCAGAGTCTTCAGTCGACAGGTTGGACTCTGCTGTAGATCAAGCAGCTCCTTCACTCCTGAGTCCTGAAGGTTGTTGTCTCTCAGATCCAGTTCTCTCAGATGTGAGGGGTTTGACCTCAGAGCTGAGAGAAGCCAGAGAAGAACAGCTGATCTTTGACAGACTGCAGTGATACAACCTGAATAAAGGATAAAACCTAACTGTAAATTAAACTGAGTTCAAGTGTGAAAATAACAGACACATATTCATGTCAGCACAGACTCATAACATGAAAGATAAATATGAAATCAGACATGTTGGACTAAAAACGAGTCCTGATTCAGTACAAATATATTATTTGGACCCGGTCTCTGTCCTGCAGATCAGTTTAGGAAATCCAGAACTAAACTCAGTGTTTTAACAATTAGCTGAATATTTAAAATGTCACAAATTAATAAATTAATGGATTCATTCCTCTTCATACTTCAAGTATGAAGAGGAATTATGTTAAATTATAATTAAATTGATCAATTGTTTATAAATGGTGTATTATAGATATGAGATCTACAAAGGTCAGTCAGTGAACTGACCTCAGAGTCTCCAGTCGACAGGTTGGACTCTGTAGAAAACCACACAGCTCCTTCACTCCTGAGTCCTGCATGTTGTTGTCACTCAGATCCAGTTCTCTCAGATGAGAGGGGTTTGACCTCAGAGCTGAAGCCAGAGAAGAACAGCTGATCTGTGACAGACTGCAGCTCCACAACCTGGATAAATAATGACAATGATAAACTTCTTGATATAGTACTTTTTAAAAACAGAGTTTACAAAGTGCTTTGTCATCAAAGCAAGAAAAGTAAATAAAAACTCGAACCCATAAAAGCAGTAAAATGACAATAGAGATGAACGAACAAGTAAATAAAAGGTGAAAATTATAAAAACACAGTAAAAACATCACATAAAAGCAAGTCTATAAAAGTGTGTTTTAAGAAGTGATTTAAAAGAAGCCACTGACTACACCTTATCTCCTCAGGGGGCCGTTCCAAAGCTGAGTGGCCCTGATGGTAAAAGGACGGTCACCGTTTAGTTTTCAACCTGGACTTTGGAACAGCAGGATCCACCTGAGAAAGGCAAAACAGATTCATAAACGAGACATCAGAAAATCATGTTCAAACCTTATGGGATGATTGTCAAATTTAACCGTGCACGGGAGAGGTTGTGTGAATTTTTCCTTTAAATTAAATCAAAATCAAATCAAAGTTCAATGTCATCGGAGCAGTGAAATACTTGTGACCTGGCAGGCAACATCTATGCAGTAGACCACTTTACAAAATAGAAAAATAACATACTATATAACATATAACATAGTCAAATGAAGCAGCAGTTTACAGGGTGAAGGAGTGAGGAATATTAAATAAAATAAAATGAATATATGTGAAGTAAGTGTATTTGTATGAGTGTGGGAGCAGAATGTACATGGTGACTGTTCAGAGGGTCAGTGTTGATTGTTCAGAAGCCTGATGGGGGGGGGAAGAAGCTGTTTATGAGTCTGGTAGTCCGTGCTCGGATGCTCCGGTAACGTCTTCCAGACGGCAGCAGGGTGAGGAGTCCACAGCCTGGATGGCTGTGGTCCTTGATGATCTTCCGTGCTTTTCTCAGACATCTTGTGTTGTAGATGAGTTGCACAGATGGGAGATGGCAGCCGATGATGCTCCTCTGTCTTCACCAAAACAGAAACACTGATACACAAGATAAATGGGTAGATAAGGTGCAGTGGCAGATGATGGTAATAGTACTGATGATATGATGGTAATGTTATTGTTAGACAGTATATAAAAAATAGTACAGTATAAATAGTATATATTATATATGATAGT
>CM028859.1:2349636-2363502 GCA_016801935.1 Platichthys stellatus
TCTGAGTTTGAGTTCTGCTCTGTCCCGTGATCTAAAGGCCCTCTTCTTTTCGTTGAGAAGGGCCTTCAAGTCGCTTGTTACCCACGGCTTGTTATTTGGGTAACAGCGGACCTCTTTAGTGGGGATGGTGTTATCTATGCAGAACCCAATGTACTCAGAGACACAGTCAGTCAGGCCATCAATGTCCTCACCATGTGGCTCATACAGAGCATCCCAGTCTGTGGCCTCCAGCGCCCATGCAGTGTTTCCATGGCCTCATGAGACCATGTCCTCACTGTCCTCACTGTGACTGGGTGCTGCTGAATCACAGGCTTGTATGATGGTGAGAGCAGGACTAGGTTGTGGTCTGACCTGCCCAGTGGTGGCAGGGCAGTGGAGCTGTATGCATCCTTAACATTTGCATACAGCAGGTCCAAAGTCTTATTTTCACGGGTGGCACATTTGACAAACTGGAAGAAGGTTGGGAGTGTGGATGAGAGGGAAGCATGGTTAAAGTCACCTGTGCCGGTCGCGATGGTGTCTCTGTCGGCTCGAACCGTCTGGAAGCCGGGAATGGTGACGTTGGAGTCCGGTATCTGCTCGTGCAGCCACGTTTACGTGAGACACACAATACTGGACTCCCTGTACTCCCTCTGCGTCCTGATGAGCGCTTCCAGTTCGTCCACTTTATTTACCAGCGACCTCACGTTTCCGGTGATGACTGCAGGGATGAAGGGCTTAAACTTCCTCTTCTCCATCCTCCGTTTAAGTCCCGCTCTGCAGCCCCGCCGTCTCCTCTTTAGTTCCTCCGGGATGGCGGGTCTCTCTCCGGCCAAGAGGGTGGTGTGCCTCAGGGCGATCAGCTGGTCGCGGGTGTAAACAATGCCGGCGTGTGTTGCAGGCATTCTCCCAGTGATCCGAAGAGACCGAAGTGCGATTAAAAGTTATAAATGAAGTGAAGAAACTTTCCAAATAGATCCCGGAGGAGTGAGGATCCACTGATGTGAGGGAATCGTTCCGATGCTCTAAAGCAGTGGTCACCAACCAGTAGATCCAGATCTCCCAGTCTTCACTGTCCATCCCCAACTCTCTGGACTCAAACTCAGTAAAGTTGTAGAGATATTCACAGATTCGGACTTCCCAGATCAATAAGTCCGAAGTGAAAATTTGTTAAAGCACAAACGCTGCATAATTCCCACCGTAGTAATGTGGACAACGGGCTACAGGTCAGTTTTCATCAATATGAGTCGTCCTCCGTGATGGACACAGAACATTGGTGTCTACGTACAGCTTTAAAAAGATTAGATAACCTCACTGTAATATTGTATATTCTCACCAAAATCACATCACAGGTCCAGGGTTTCCTAAATTTAAATGGACAATAACTGCTGGCAAAATAAGAGTGCCTCTATCAGACAATGCTCGTTACAACTATCAATTTCACAACACAATGGCAGGATACATTTTTCTCTGAACACTGTCATCAGAACATGTTTCTTAGGCATCGTGAGTGAAGCACAGACGGTGGGAGCTCTGCAACTTGAATACATGGAAGATCAACAAGTGACATTCATGAAGTCAATACATCTATAACTGATCCAAATTTCTAACAGAGAGAAATAAAGCAGAGGATATAGGGTCTGCTCAGTTCCTGTTTTATACACAGTCACCTTAAAAGGCTTAAGAGATCAAATCCTACAGTGGTAAATATACCTGCCCCTCGGACATGTGAGCATGTTCCCTTTTGTGAACATAACAGGTAAGCATACCCACATGTTTGAAGTGAAATAATTCATATTTAGTGGACAGGAGAACAAGAATATGATTACATGTACAAAATTAAAGAGAAAAATTTACAAATAACCTTGGGAGAGAGCTCTCACTGACCTATGAAACTCCACTCAAATTCTATAAGGTTGATCATCATCCAGTATCCATCATTCACAGGCACCTTTCCACCCGAAACATGAATCAAGATTCATCTCAAAAAGCATTTTGACTTTTGAAAACATCTCTAATGTTTAATGGTGATGGCCGCACCAGCAGCCACACACGCTGAAACTCTGTAACATGGTGGTAACGTCTCTTAATTCCTAATTTGCTTTGTTTCTCTTTGCACACGCACCCACTTCATTAATTAAATAACTGGACACATTTTGGTTTCATACTTAATTCTTTTATTTATTAAATCTTTTTTTCTGTGATAATTAATCCAGTTTTCCTTTGACTTACCAGCTCCTGGGTGTTGCTGCTGGAGTCATCTGCCATTCAGCCAAAGGAGACCCAGCTGCAGCAGACAACCTTAAAAGGCTTTAAGCACTAATTGGACTGCACCATGTCTCGTGTCATCATGGGGAGGGACATTATTTCCTTATTTCGATTTGTAGTTGTTAAGCTTTGATTATTGTTTGAAATTAATATTTAATTAATTTCCCTTAGTTAATATTATATGGTCTTATACTGGGGTGTTATGTTTTGGATGTAGTTTGTTTTCAATGTTAGTATGTCTAAGTCTATCCCCCTTTTTTGTTTTGAGTTGCTTGACCAGCCACCATATATGTTCCTCTAGGACAGTTTTTTGTGGTGCTGCTAACTGGATCATCCCTTATAGGCCGCAAGGTGAACCACAAAAAGTATTTAGAAAATGATAGCTGCTCTTTGTCAACAGACTGGCAAGATGGCGGCCACCATGACTTCATCGAGCAGTACGGACGACGAAGAAAATACACCAGAGTGTAATAAATCTAAAAGCAAACATTGTTATATGCATATTACTTCAGTCAAGCACAAGGAGGTAAATTATTTCACCACTACTCGATGGAATACAGGACAAGCCTACAAAAGTGGCTCGGGTTGATGGGGCAGCATCGGGACGTGGCTGAGAACTTCACACACTATGTTGATGTGGAGTTGGACAATATTCCCGAGCATCGGTGGAAAGACGTCTCGCACGTGAGAGACAAGAAGCTACGGAAGACCACGAGGCCATTCCATCGACTTCTAGCAGCACGACTCCAACAAAGGAACTGCGATCCCGTTCAGGGCTGCCACTCGCAGGCTCTGGCCCCGTCCTTCCTGCCCTGTGCATAATTTGCAAAAAGAAGGAGAAGTTAATCAACCGAGCTGGCAAACAACAAAGGGATCCTCTGTCAAAGGCTGAAACATTAACGGCAGGTAAACACACACACACACAGACACACACACACGCACACACACACTGTGGTAGAGTGACTGAAAGGTACAATTATGTGTGAGAGATATGTCAACATCTCATTGAGCGATCCTTTTTGTTTCGTTCAGGCCAATTGCAGAAATCTACCGAGTTGAAGGAAGACCAAAGTATTCTGATTCATATAAAAGACAAAGACTGTGGCTCTGGAGGTGCAGTACCACAAAGGCTGTTACAATCAGTACACCAGGTTTTTGACGAGGCCTGAAAAACCAGAGAAAGAACAGTAAATTATTTATTATATTGCATTTCAAGGAGCTAGTAACTTAACATGATATAAGTAAACATTCAATCTGCATTCTGTTGTATGTGCACACAATCACAACACTTATTCATTTCTTTACTTCTCATTCATATGTGTTTTAGGAATGAGCCCATGTTTGATGTCAGCTATAAGATATTCACAGGCTGCTTGTCAACCAAGAGGTGCTGAGGATGGGCCAGCTGAGGAAGGCCTTCATTGAACTGGTGAAAGCAAATGAAGGTCTTGATGCTTCAGACTACAGGTAACTGCAATACATTTTTCTCTCAAGTCTTATTATTTGTCATGTGCAAGGCCAGCTTTACACAAAATGTGTGTGACAGGCCTGTTCGGAGAAACAGTTTTTAAGTCTTGCTGTTTGCACAGACATGTACCAGTTGGAAACGAGGAGAACAGCTGATGTGTAGTGTGTGTGTGGTGTGGTTTGTGATGTTGTGTGCCTTTCTTGGGCATCTTTGGTGTTAAATGTACTGTATGGCAGATAGGTTCTAGCCTGTAATGTCTTGTACCACCTCCACCACTCTCTGCTTTTGATGGTACTCCTGTGACTCTTAATTTTCACTGTTTTGTTGTGTTGCAGACAGGATATGTTGAAGAAGAGGCTGACTCGTGATTTCCCCCAGCTGGTGTTTCACATCCCCACCAAGTGCAACGTCTGCGAGCTGGTTTTTGCAGAGACTCTGTCAACAGATGGACTCGTGGACATGCTGCCTTATCCATCAGGTGGGGAAACCACACTGTCTAGTGAGTTGAGCCACACAGACAGCCAGACTGAAAATGGGACAACAAAGTGCCAAACAACACAAGAGGACGTAAGGACACTATATACAGCAGCGTTGTTCTTAAAAAGACATCTTAGAGAGACTCCTGGCATGTCATGCCCATGGCCTCCAACTTCTGAAAATTTGAATGTCACTGAAGCACAAACTTTTGTTCACTTTGCACTATACAATCTAGTTAGCTGGATTATAGGCGCCACTGAGGAGCCAACACTGGATCATTATGTCATCATTGCTGATGACTTGCAGTTGAAAGTTTTGTCTGTTTGTCAAGATATTGTGTACCTTGCTTCCAGGGCAACTATAGGATGGGAACTTGCTCGTCAGCTGGATGACCAGAAATCCAGCCCTGACAGTGTTTTGCATGTGATGCACTGCGGCTGGAAAAGTGCCTGTGAGACAGATGTTCCTGTTTTTCTGCAGGACTGTGTTGCACAGACTTATGTCGTTGTTGTAATTGTGCCAACACAAAATAAACTGAGGAACTGGAAGATAACTTCCTGACACTGACAGTGAGGACTGAGTGTCCTTAATCTGTTATTCTTTATTCTGTTTTGTACAGTTTTATATATCATATTTCATTTTTTTAATAAATATTGTTTTTATCGTTGATCAGTGTTGTTTCATTTGTGGAAGAATGAATGGATGACTAAATGAACAAACAAATAGTCATTGGTATAAGTACAATAACTGCCTTTAATTGTTACAAGGAAGGAGGTTTATTTGTCACATACATAGAAATACTAACGTAAAGCATGTAGTGAAACTTCGTTCAGTGTTAAGCTTTTTCTGTGCAAGTGTGAAGAAAGAGCAAGAAATATTTTTCATAAATAGCAAGAGGGAGTATAAAGTGCAGTGTGTGTACAGTCCATGTGCAAGTGTGAAAAAAAGTGTATTTGCAGTTTATATAGTCATTGTATGTGTTCAGGATACAGAATGCTTGAGGAAGAAGCTCCTCCTCAGTCTCTCTGTTCTGGTCTTGTAGCAGCAGAGACGTTTTCCTGCCCTCAGTGTTTTGAAAAGTCCATGGTCATGTCAGGACACTGTCCACAGCTGATGGGTGATGATACTTTGAACTTCCTCAGCTGAAGTAGGAAGTACAGTCTTTGCCTTGATTTCTTCAGTGTGTGCTGGGTGTTCACAGTCCATGTTAGATCGTCAGTAAGGTGTATTCCCAGGTATTTCAGACTTGATCTAAATGACTTAACATAAACATAACATGATCGTATATTTGCCTCATTGTTCTTCTTGGACGTGGCTATGTATACAGCACAGTTTAGAATCCATTAGGCCCATTTGAGGATGTTCGGGTGTTTTCCTCTTTATCGGTAACGTTGAATCTAACCATGGGAGCTGCCATCTTGCCATTCTGTAGACAAAAATCAGATAGCTCATTGGTGTAGAACGATCACGTGTCGAACCTTGCCACCACTCGCGACCAAAATCTTATTACGCTCTGAAGAAACTAGTTCGGCATAAATCATAGACGCATCGACAATCGACTGGAATTTCAGCGACAACCTTTTTTTTGGTAGCTTAGCACGACTCGATCTTTTTTATGAGCTAAAGATTGTGTAGATGCCAGACTGTGGAGCGGGATGAAACGATAACAGGGTTCACCTTACAGCTTTAAAAAAAAACAACTGATATACAATATAAGATGTTTTGAATGCATAATTTTTTTTTTAACAAATGTTTTTTCATTAATGTTGCATAAGTGAATTTTACCAACCTCAACATTGTCGAGAACTCTCTCTTTCAACTTAGCTAATTATCTATATAATAATTTTGGTTATATTATTAATTTCATTGTTAATCAGATTTTCCACATTTGTAGTAAGTACTTTTACGAGACTTAATCAATAAATTGTCTATCTTTTCCCTGCCTGAAGGGTGGAGCCGGAGGTAACTTTAGCCAATTAAAGTTATTATTTAATATTAATATTCAATATTTCATTTTGATTACCAAATTTATTGAATGCCGAAAGGCACACCATTTTATGGTATCACATTTAATGTATTATTGCCAACACCGGTATGGGGGGGTTCAAGTATTAATAAAAGTCACAAAATGCAGCTTGGACTCATGGATCCTTTTTTGAACCCAGTAAGGAGCCTGCTTTGCTGCATCTTTCTTTTCATGGACAATAGTGCTACATTTATTATGTTCCATGATTTATTGTTGATACACAGTATAGTTACTATTGGTGGTAATGATGATGATATATAAACTCAGGTCATGTGAAGAATATATATTAAAATATGTATCCTTAAAGTGACTATAGAGTCAATTTTTTTATAGCTTTAAGTATTATGTAGGAATATATATATAGGAATCCTTTTAGCAAAGTTTTCGTGGAAATTTATCATGAGATTTGAAATAATACGTTTCTCAGACCGGAGTTGCCTTACAGTTTGAATTATTAGCTCTGCAGAGGGTTACACAGCAACATGGCTCAGAGTGGTTTTTATACAATGTGATGAACAGGAAACTTCTGCGGTCTGGCATCACTGTTACAGAAAGAGGGTTAGAAAAAAAAACAGCAGACCGTTGCACAAATAAAGGTCAACAGGAAGCGCACAGAAAAAAGTCAAAACAGTAGTAAGACATTCTTCACAGTAATAAGACATCGATCAGTGACATTTTCCACTACATTCCTCTGTTTTTATTCCTCTGTCCATGTGAGACATGTGTCTTCACAGCACTTTGCCATTCTCTCGTTCCACAGTATTTTTTAGCAAAGGTGGAAACGTTTTTGTAAACCAATGTTCTGTGATCATAGATAACTTCCCCATTTTAGATGTGTGACCTTTGCCATGAGCTAACTTAACATAATGGGGGAAGAAATGTTTTGGCAAACAGGGTTTGTGTCAGGGCCGTACCACACACCAGCTCAGAACCTAGCACCAGAGGTCTTCCATAGGGAGATCTCAGGAGGAGTAACGGTGGACTGTACTGCAGAGAGAGAGGAGGACATCTCAGAAGTGATACATACTGTCTGTGTATGAAAAGGAGGAAGTGACATGTTAGATGTGAGTGTGACAGCCTGTTGTTTGAAAGAAGAAGTTTCTGTTTCGCCAAAGGTTATCAAAATCATGAGTTACACTGAATGCATATCTGGAGTCAGTGTAGACTATAGGTGTTTTACCAGTAGCCAATTTGCATACTGCCGTGCTGCCTCTCCTGAGGAAGATAACTCGAGAGGAAAACATCGTTATCTGAACAAACAGAAAAACCAACAGTTAGAACCAGGGGGCCGTTCCAAAGCTGAGGGGCCCTGATGGTGAAACCACGGTCACGTGAAGAGGACTCATCGACATACAGAGTCAAGTCAGAGTTAGAAAGAGGTTCGTCAGAGAGTTCATGTCGTGGTGAACACTGGACAACACAGTTGTGCTCATCCACGTTGTCCAAAAAAAACTAACATTGGATAAGTCTACAACCGAACAATATTGGACACATTCAGAGAATCATCGGGAAAAGGCAAAACAGATTCATAGACGAGACAACAGAAAATCATGTTCAAACCTTATGGGATGTTTGTCAAATTTAAACGTGCACGGGAGAGGTTTTGTGAAATTTCCCTTTACTGTTACTGTTGAGCCTTGAGAGAAAATAAATCGACCACTCATTTCAGCATTTCTTTTCTGCACCTCAGCCACATCCTGTCCGCGCCCCTCTCTTCCTGTTATGTGTGTGTGTGTGTGTGTGTGTGTGTGTGTGTGTGTGTGTGTGGGTGTGTGTGTGTGGGTGTGTGTGTGTGTGTGTCATATTTTCTAGATGAGAGAGAACTGGAGAGAACCTGTTGTTCCAGTGCATCAAATGCTTTCGGTTTTGCTTGTCTAGTATAAATAGCAGAGCAAACACGAGCAGCCTCACACTCTCCCCTAACACCATGTCAGGTATGTTTTAGTTTACATGATGGAAACTTAGTTTAATGATTTTACTGATCTGATTTGAATGTCTGATAATAACAGTGGTTCTGAAACTAGAGAAATATATTTTTCTTCCAGGTTCTGAGGCACAAGGGATTCAAGGAAGAGAAGGAGAAGTCAGACCATGTCGGCAGTGAACAAGGAAGAAGGAGCGCTTACAGGTAAATTCCTATGAATACTTACATGTATAATTTAGTGCAATATCAGTTTATCCATGATAAGAGGACTTTGAAAAAGACCAGGGGTCTCATTTATAACCGTTGCGTGCGCACAAAGCGGGGCCTGAAAGGTGCGTACGCCACTTCTCAAGCAAACGCAGGGATTTATAAAAACAAACTTAACGGGAGAATTTGCGTATATACAAGCAAACTCTGACTCATGCGTACGAACGTTTTGGAGACGGGAAAGAGCCATCAGGCGCACAGAGCGCACAGGAGATCACTTACAGGAAATCCACTGATGTGAGGGAATCGGTCCAATGCTCTAAAGCAGTGGTCACCAACCAGTAGAACGAGATCTCCCAGTCTTCACTGTCCATCCCCAACTCTCTGGACTCGAACTCTGTCAGTTCAGTAAAGTTGTAGAGATATTCACAGATTCGGACTTCCCGGATCAATAAGTCCTCAGTGAAACGTTGTTAAAACACAAACGCTGCATAATTCCCACCGTAGTAATGTGGACAACGGGCTACAGGCCAGTTTTCGTCAATATGAGTCGTCCTCCGTGATGGACACAGAACATTGGTGTCTACGTAGAGCTTGCTGAGAAACGAGTGCGCAGGGACCGTCTACAAAGTGCAACACCGAAAAGAGATATTACAAAAATATTCAATAAGCTCACTGTAATACTGTATATTCTCACCAAAATCACATCACAGGTCCAGGGTTTCCTGCTGACTATACTACAGTACTTCTTTAGGAAAAACAGTTTTGTATGATTTGGGGAAATATTTATTGTGGAAAATATTCAATAACTTTACTGTAATACTGTATATTCTCGCCAAAATCATTTCACAGGTCCAGCGATTCCTGATGACTATGCTAGAGTACAAGATTAAAAAAAATGTCATTTATCATCATTTTGGGAAATATTTTGTATTCATATTATTCAATAACTTCACTGTAATACTGTATATTCTCACCAACAATAACGTCACAGATCCAGGTTTTTATTGTGGGACTGTAATTAAAAAATAAACTGTTCAGCGTGAAACCCACTTTTCAACTACTGACCCCTGGGAAGGCCTCCTACACCAAACCTTCAGCATTCTCAGAAGAATTAGTTGAGATGGATAATGAGTCATTTCTGTACGACAATTCATGAATGTGAAATAATAATTGGGGCCGATTGCTCAAACTTAATTTTCACACCTACAACTAGGTGGCGCTAGCACTATTAGTGTGTATGCAGTGATAATATTGACTTGATCAGGTCAGGGCTCTGATCATGTGACAGGAGTTTGGGGCCGATTGCTCAAACTTCATTATCACACCGACCACTAGGTGGTGCTATCACTCTCACTTCATACACACTAATACAGGAATCTGATGAAGAGCCAATCACATTGTTGTTCAAATCATTGAGAGTTGTTTATTTAAAGAGTTCAACAGTTCCCCCCTGAAAGACAAATAAAAAAAATCAATGTTTGTGTCCTGCCCAAACTAGGACTTTAACCACCACCTTCGGGTCACTGTCCCTCTGCTCTACTCACTACACCACCTACAAAGCTTATCAACACCTTTGAAGTGTAAATATAAAGAATCCACTGTCTCCTTTTCCCCTTTGGCCCCCCTCCTCAGTGTGTGTATCTTCACTAATGACGCACCTGTGACACAGAGAGACTGACAGATTGGACCTGAGGGGAACGTCCCGAACAAAATGCTCTAATTAAAAATCTATAATTCCTATCCTAGGAATGAAAACACCGTGAGAAACACAAGGCAGGAACGAACAAGTACATATCTATAATTTTTCCAATAATGAGGCTGTGTGAGCAGTTTAGAAGCGTAGTTTCACAGCAGAATAAACAGAGAAAATGATCTTTCCTGAGTTTTAATGTTTTTCTGATAAATTTATGTCTCAAACAAATGGTTGCAACAATTTCTGTAAGCCTTTTCAAAATAAAAGCACTCTTGCGTTTCTGATAATGGAATCCATTCCCTTGTTTAAAAAGTTTTTTTTATTGTGAAATATTTGCAAGAGCTGAAGATGCACGGCTTCATACTGTGTAGTTCTGGTATTTATTTGAGTACAAGGGACTTCTTTCATACAAGGCAATAATCATATTTTTGTTCACATTCAAATCAAAGCCTATACATAAAAACAATGTGCTGCAGTAGCAGCTCCTCTGCAGAACATGATGTGGAACTGAGAAGCTACATACTGTGCAATGTAAATATGAATAGATATTAATTTGAATATTTGGCATTGAATCGAAAACAGTTGCATAACTGCCTTTCTTTGTGTTTATTTATCTATTCTACATTCAGCCTTTAACACTAATTACAAAAAAAAGTGGGTTTCTTGGAAGATATCAGATTGGTAGATCTCGGCTTACGTTTGGAATTAAAAAGTGATCTTGGGTTCGAGGAGGTTGGTGACCACTGCTCTAAATAAATAAATACTGCCTTGACACTGGTGCGTGATTCTGCGTGATGTGTGCAGGTGAATAGAAGGAAGAGGAGGAAGCGAGGGTTCAGCGATGTCTGATCAGCTTATATAGATTCCATTGATCTGTGAACCTTGTCCTGAAATGAGTCCAGTATCACACAGATCCAAACCATCCCTGTACAAACACGAGCATATAATAATAATTCTGTTAAATTTTATAGATTGAAGACACCTCAGTCTCTGAATTTAATAATCCTGCATATTTGGATGATCAAATTCTGAGAGCATTTTTTTTTTGCCTCCACCTTTTGAATTGGATCTTTTTTCTATTTCAGGCTCGGTTCTTTCTCTCGTCTTCACTGTCACACATTATGTTATCCACAGCAGCAGCAGCAGCAGAGTATCAGTGTATTTTCCTTATTAGTGACATCACTGCTGTCCCATAAAGTCGCTCTTCACCTCACTAACAAACACCTCGATGTCAGTGTCAGAAAGTTTCGCTTCCTCTTCTCATCGCTTGATGCCGTGACTCAGTCAGGACTCACGGTGGAAACCCATTGGTCAGCAGCATCATTTAATATTCATGCCGTGCTTTGCATTGACCATTTATGGTGTAAAGTGGGGGTGTGGAGGGCGGAATTGGATGCAGATCCACGTACGAATGTTTCCAGGTGGACTGTGATTTATAAGTAGTGTTCTAGCATATAAAAAGGCTCTCCAGAAAGCAAGAGCCGCCTACTATTCAAAACTAATAGAAGAGAGTAAAAACAACCCCAGGTTTCTCTTCAGCACTGTAGCCAGGCTGGCAGAGAGTCACACCTCCACTGAACCAAGTATTCCTCCATCCCTAAATAGCAATATCTTTATGACATTTTTAAATGATAAAATACAAACTATTAGAAATAAAATCAACCATCTCCTGCCCTCAATTGGCACTAATACCCTCCCAACAACAGAGATCTCAGAAACGGCTGAGAATCCTATCCATTACTTAGACAGCTTCTCTCTGATCACCTGTGATCAGTTAACCAAATTAATCTCAGGTTCTAAACCAAAAACCTGTATCTTAGATCCCATTCCTACCAAATTACTTAAAGAAATTCTGCCCCTAATTGATAGTTCGTTACTTTATCAATCTGTCATTATCATCAGGTTATGTACCACAGTCTTTTAAAATAGCTGTCATCAAACCCCTTCTCAAAAAACCCACCCTAGACCCAGAGGTTTTAGCCAATTACAGACCAATATCAAATCTCCCCTTCATGTCTAAAATGTAAGTTTTAGCCAATCAGCTGTGTGAGTTTCTCCAGGAAAATAATATATATGAAGACTTTCAGTCTGTGTTCAGAGCCAATCACAGTACAGAGACAGCCTTGGCAAAAGTCACTAATGACCTTTTAATAGCCTCAGATCAGGGACTTGTGTCTGTCCTCGTTCTGTTAGATCTCAGTGCAGCATTCGACACAATTGACCATCACATTTTATTACAGAGACTAAAACAGTTAATTAACATTAAAGGAACCGCCCTAAACTGGTTTAAATCATATTTTTCTGATCGCTCCCAATTTGTGCAAATTAATGATTAGTCATCTGTGCGCACCAAAGTTAACCATGGTGTTCCCCAGGGCTCTGTGCTCGGCCCAATTTTATTCTCATTATATATGCTTCCACTAGGAAACATTATCAGGACACATTCGGTAAATTTCCACTGCTATGCGGATGACACCCAGTTATACTTGTCATTTAAACCTGAACAAAGTAATCAACAGTGTTGGGAGTAACGCGGTACAAAGTACGTTACTGTAATTCCACTACTTTTAGCGGTAAAGTGCATGTAACAAAGTATTTTTTTAAATCAAGAAACGCAGTTACAATTACTCAAATTTAAATGAGTTCGTTACTCGCGTTACTCTCTTATGCACGTCGATCGCGATCTACCGGTCGATCGCGAAGGTAGTGTGGGTCGATCGCAAGACTGGACAAGAGGCAGTCACGAGGACGCTCCGGCGCACGTACCAGCTCTTTTTTTTTTTTCGCCGCCGCCGCCATGCCGCCCCGCCACATTTAGATTTCTCATCTGCTCTCTGTATCGCTCACGGCGGAGTTCCATCCCGATGCGCACACACACAGGTGAGCACACTCCCACCAGCAGACAGAGAGCTTCCCCTAAACCTCTCACTGGTTTAGAGGAAGCTCTGACAGCGTTGGCGTGTCTATTAAATCTGTCCGCTCCGTGAGAGCTACAGGCATTTACACAAGGTGAGCCTGATTCTCTCTCTAAAGAGGAAATAGACTCTCAGATCATAAGTTTGAGAAGCTTCTCCTCTTGTGGTACAATAACTGGTTTGAGAGCTAGCAATGTTGTGGCTACTGGTCAGAGGTGAAAGATGAGACTTTTTAGCACATTTTAACGTTTGTTGAGAATCTCATCTCTTATCTCTATTTAGCTTTGCCTTATGAGGCATGTTTGTTAAACCATTTTGTTAACCTTTTGTTAAATCACATATTTAACAAATATGCATATGCAGCACCTCAAGGCACCTTTGTTTTCTCTTTAAATACGTGTTAATACTGTAGGCCAATCACTTTTATTTAATTGGGCCTAATGTTGTAAAAAAACAGTTATGAGTTAAGTTAAGTATTAAATGGGATTTTTGTACAACTGCTTGATTTGAAGGCCTGTTGCCCTGTTGATTACAAAAAATATGTTTATTGTGTTTAACTGTTCAGTACTATTCATATTCATTACATTTAAAAAGCAGACATAAAAGTAACTTAAAAGTTACTTTCCCTAGTAACTAATTACTTTTGATATACAGTAACTGGTGAAGTAATTAAATTAATTCAAGAAGTAACTAGTAACTGGAACTAATTACAAATTTTCAGTAACTTGCCCAACACTGGTAATCAATTAACTAAACTTCATGTCTCAAGGACATAAAAACCTGGATGACCCACAATTTTCTCTTATTAAACTCAGATAAAACAGAGGTTATAATACTTGGCCCCAAACACCTTAGAGATACATTATCTAATGATATAGCTGCGCTAGACGACATTGCCCTTGCTTC
>CM028859.1:2363678-2400993 GCA_016801935.1 Platichthys stellatus
TCGTTAAAGACTCTACAGCTTGTCCAAAATGCCGCAGCACGTGTCCTGACGAGAACAAAGAGAAGAGAGCACATTTCTCCAATATTAGCATCGCTACACTGGCTTCCAGTTAAATCTAGGATAGAATTTAAAATTCTCCTCCTCCCCTTCAAGGCCCTTAATAATATGGCGCCATTTTACCTTAAAGAGCTGTTAGTCCCTTATAAACCCACTAGAGCACTCCGTTCTCAGAATTTAGGCCTACTTGTCGTCCCTAAAGTCTCTAAAAGTAGAGTAGGAGCCAGAGCTTTCAGCCATCAAGCCCCCCTGCTCTGGAATCACCTCTCACTTTCAGTTCGGGAAGCAGACGCCATCTGTTCACTTAAGAGTAGACTCAAAATCCTTTTTGATAAAGCTTATAGTTAGAGCTAATTAGTGCGGCAGAACCTAACTTGTCCTATGTTCTGATGATGGATCCTAATTGGCGGCAGTGGACAATGACTGTGGACTATAGTGGATCCAACCTTGATGGTGGATCATGATCTTGCTGGCTGCTGACCATAGACTATGATTGCAGCAGGACTGCTTGACATATTGTATTGAAGTTATCCTTCAAAATGTTTAACCTCATTAATGCTGTTAAAAACTTTAATCTTGATGATGTTTTCCTTCACTTGACATCTGTTGCACTTCTGTCTGTCCTGGGAGACGGATCCTCACATGTCTCTCTGAGGCTTCTACATATTTTTACCTGTTTAAAGGGTTTTTAGTAGTTTTTCCTTACTCTTGCTGAGGGTTAAGGACAAAGGATGTCACACCATGTTAAAGTCCTATGAGACGAATTCTGATTTGTGAAACATTGCGTTCAGGTCCGAGTGCGCACGGTTTTATGAATTTCCTTTTGCGTATGCCATTTTCGGCTTTTATGCGCACGTACAGTTTTAGTATGAATCCCACGCACTGCTTTATAAAGGAGACCCCTGGGCCTTTAGAATCACTTGAATCTCAATAAATAATTAAATAAATATATAAGCAGAGGAAATGATCAGGAGTTAAACTCCATAGCTCGCTGTACATTCCAACAAATGCAAAACAGGAACAGCAACATACTGTTGTAGAAACGTACAGAGCTTCAATCAATTACATCACATCAAGATATTTTGAGTGTGATGTATTATAAGAAATATTTGTGTAGTTATGTACTGAACTTAATTTGACGGTTGAGACTAGCAACAGATTCAAATAAACACAATCTGGGTCAGTGCTGCAAGTCAGACAATTAATCTTTGAAATGGACAAAGTGAGTTGTGATTTCCACCTGTAGTTAGTAACCAAAATAAATTCAATTCTAAAACATCTTGGTCACAAACTAATCCAAAAATAAACTTTGTTTGAGTCTGTAAACAATTGTTCTGTGAAACTTACGAGTTAATATATATTTTTCTCCAGATTTTGACGCATAGAGTGATAAAGGGAAGGCTTTGACCATGTCTACAAGAGACACAGAACGTGAAGAGCATGCAGGTAACTCATTCAACTTTTATTTGTGTATGGACACAGAGAGCTTACAAAGCAATATGATCTGTATGCTTGTTGCGCGAATGGGCACAAAGCTGTAGCTACCAAGTTTATACTGAATTTACAAACTTGGGTTAATTCTACAAAGTAGACGACGTGCAGGGTGTTGGACCAGTGTATCAGGTCCTGTCTTATGGTGCTCATAACAATATGTGATTGGACTGTAAGCCGCTGAACCACCTCCACCAACATCTTCCAGTCTCAGGCTTGCAGGAGAACCTCTCTGCCCCTGTCCCCCACTCCCAAAGTTTTCCTTTGAACTGCGTTTGATGTTTCTGATGTCAAGGCATTGGCAGCAGTTCTCTTTGTGTCTATTGTTGCTGCAAGGCATGTAGTACCTGGTTGTGTCTCCATGTATACCTACCTTGGGAGAGACTTATTTTACAACCAGTGAGAATGAGTCGAGTGTAGTGGGCTGGATCTTCGTTCATCCACTGCTGAAGGTTTTTGGGTGAGGGAAGGACGTCATAGGTTGCTCTAAGCAGGAAGCTAATCCTGCTAGCTTCCATCCCCTCAGGTCCCTCCAGCTGATCTTTCTTTTCTCTATGATTTCTCATCCACTGCCCCTGTCTTGCTTGACTGACAGCCTTCACACATCTTGCTGCCTCTTCCTGATGCCAGATTTCCAGGACTACCAATTGTCCCCGCTCTGAAGGAGTTGCCTGTTTCCACAGGGGACGACTCTGACCTCGACCCTAACCTCCTCTTCCCTGTTTAATGTGACCCACAATGTCAGTGTGCTAGAGTGCTGCTCTTACCTTTTGGGTTGCTTCTTTTGGTTTTCATTTCCGTCCCATTGTCAATGATGGGCCAACAGCCCGTATATATTTGTCTCTGGACTCTGAGAGAGTCTCCAGCCTTGTTTTGGTGAATTTAAACTCCTCTACGAGACCTGAGAGAGGCAGCTCGAGGAGGACATGTACCTTCAGGCTGATGTTGCTCAGACATCTTAGGATTCCTAAATGTAACAATGACTAGTTTTAGTTTCAGGGGAATGAAGTCTTTGCTCCCAAATGTTATTCACAAGAAAGATTTACAGTATGTAACACTTCGAAATAACACATACCCAAACAATCAAACAAACATATACAACCCCATAGGTGGTGCCAGTCATGAATTTCTAAAATGTATGTTTTCTTTCTCTTTGACAGCCCTGGTGAACTTTCTCGTCAAACTTGGACTGAAGGACTTTTATCCCAACAAGCTCAATCTACAGTCTCTCTTTGAGATCAACAAAAACAGTATTGTGGAAACATCAGTTTTAGCGCTGGAGGAAATACCATGGTGTTTCCTCAGAAAACTGTTCAAAATGAACGCAGAATGCAGGAGCTCAATACAATCATCTATCAGGCCAGAGGAAAACATTGAGGAAGACAATGATCTCTGTGATGAAGACCTTTACACGGCTGATGACTCTAGAGATGATAAGGTTAACCCCCTCGACCTCATACTCGCTCTCTTCCATTGCGCTGACAGCATCCTGCAGCAGGAAATGGCCCTCAAGATGTCCATGTGCCAGTTTTCTCTTCCACTGCTGTTGCCCCGCGGTCACAAGAGTCAGTGTACCCTGATGCTGTGGGCTCTGAGAGACATCGTCAAAGAGTGGCGTCCACATGATATGTCTGAATCAAGAGGGTTTGTTGAAGACAACATTGTCCAAGCAAATATACCATTCTTCTCCTTTTTGAGGCTGAAGAACAGCAGTTTATCCAAGTCCCAGATTTTGAATCATATCCTCAGCAGTGGACAACAGAACTGCAACATCTTCATACACAGAGATGTGAAAGGGGGGGCAGTCAAAAGAGAAATTGCAGATGGGCTTGTTGAGGTTTGCTGGTACCTTCCCTGTGGTAAGGAAAGTTTAGATGTTTTTCCAGGGCCAGTAGCCTTCGCAGATTTGCGAGGGGACATTAGTGAATCACTCACACAATTCAACTTTCTCTTTCAAGTATCAACAGCTACCTTTGTGTTTCTGGACAGCGTTGAAGAAAGTGAGCACAGGATTCTATCTTCTCTTCAAGATGTGAAATCCAAACTCTTCTTAGTCGTGAATCGAAAGGGAGGGAACGCCAGAGAGGAGATGAGGTCTGTGAAGAGATTGGTGGATGAATTAGGTTTACCAAAGAACAGAGTGAAGGGCAAATACCAGAGTTCAAACGTGGCAGAGTTCTCAGAGAAACTTTGTGAGGTCATCAAGGCATCCCTGTTAGATGTGAAAGACACCATGAGCATTGAAAATATGGTTGGAAAAGCTGTTGAACTTGGTCTGTCAGTGGACGAAAGCAAAACTGACACACAGAGAAAAGCAGCTGACGAGATCATGGACGACATTGGAGAGCAAAGTATACGACACTATAAAAAACTAAATCTGAGTTTGCAAGGAGCGAACTGGAAGAGGTTGTCAAAGTTAGAGAAGGAAGAGTGTAGACTGAAGACATCTGGTGATTCTGGCCTTGAAGACTATAAATGTCAACTACAGGAAGAGAAAAGACAGATCAGACAGAAGCTACAAAATTCTGACGCCTCCAGAGGAATGAAGAGTTTCATTAAGTGCTTATCGACAAGTGACAAAGAAAAAAGAGATGTTTTCCTGAAGTGGATGAAACTGAAGTTTAATACACGTTCACGAGTGAAACTCTCTGTGTTACGTCACAAATTCACAGAGCAATGCAAGAAGAAAGACGCCAAACTCATAGCAGAGTTAGACCAAGCTTTGGTGGACAGCTCTTTAGGAACAGAGCATTACATGAGAGAGATGGGACTGATCTACGAGTTCTCAACCAGCAGCTCAACAACAGCTGATGAAATATCCCACCTCCCTGGTTTGGCAGCTGAGATGCTGTTGGATGGATATCCTTTAGAGCTTTTGGACGGAGATGCCTCCAACGTCCCAGAGAGATGGGTGACAGACGTCCTGATGGAGCTTCACAAGAAGGTTGGACACAGGAGCAGACTGTTGGTACTGACTGTGTTGGGTGTTCAGAGCACCGGTAAGTCAACGCTCCTCAACACCATGTTTGGTGTGCAGTTTCCTGTCAGCAGCGGCAGATGCACAAGAGGAGCTTTCATGCTCTTCCTCAAAGTTGCAGAGGATTTGAAAAGCGAGTTAAACTGTGATTTTATTGTCCTCATTGACACAGAGGGTCTTAAGGCTCCTGATCTGGCACAACTAGAGGACAGTTACGAGCACGACAACCAGCTAGCAACCTTTGTCATTGGCTTGAGTGATGCCACCATCATCAACATCGCAATGGAAAACGCATCAGAAATGAAAGATGTCCTGCAAATTGCAGTGCACGCATTCTTGAGGATGAAAGCAATTGGAAAAAAGCCAGTTTGTCATTTTGTTCACCAGAATGTTTCATCAGTTTCAGCTCATGACAAGAACATGACAGAAAGAAAACATCTCCTGGACCAACTCAATGAAATGACTCAAATCGCAGCTCAAATGGAAAAGAAACCTTCTATCAAAGAGTTCACGGATGTGCTGGACTATGACATGGACAAGAACAACTGGAACATCCCAGGACTCTGGCATGGAACACCACCAATGGCTCCAGTGAACACAGGTTACAGTGAAGCTGTAGCAGATTTCAAGAAAAACCTTTTGCAAACAGTGAAGAAGGACCCGGGCAATGAAGTGTCGCAGATCCCAGAGTTTCTGGAATTGATGAAGAGTGTCTGGCGGGCAGTGAAATATGAGAACTTCATCTTTAGTTTCAGAAACACTCTCGTGGCTCATGCCTATGAAAACTTGTGCAAAATGTTCAATCAGTGGGAATGGGAGTTCAGAAAAGAGATTCTGACCTGGCAAACACAAGCAGAGGTAGAAATCTTGAATGCTGAAAATGAATCTGAGGTAGAAACTTTGAACAGATTAGTTGGAGAAAAAAAATCTGAGGTGTCAGACAAAATAACAGACCAACAAACAACAATGACTGGAAAAATCTACGACTACTACAAGATGAAAGACAAACGAGTTCATCTGATAGAGAAATACAAAGTGGACTTTTTAAACAGTGTCAGATGCCTTGGAGATGAAATCAAACATTCTGTGTGGGCAAAACTGGATTGCATCCTTCAACTAAAACTAAGTTCAAAAAATGTTCAGGACATTCAGAGAGGATACAGAGGTGTGATTGAACAGAAGGTCATGAAGCTTCTGGTTGACTGCAACACGTCAACTCTGACCAAGGAACAGCTGACACAAGACTTTGAAAAGATGTGGGCTGAAGCCACTGTCAACATGTCCGGCCTGGAAGAGCGAGACATTGCAGCATGCGTCCTGAAGCAGCTGAGAAAAGACTTCTGTAATCAAAATGTTAATGAGGCTTTGAAGAAAGTAACAGACCTAAAGGAAATGGGGACAGGTCCATTTAAAACTAGACCTGATCACGTAGACACTCCTCTGCCAGAGAAACATCTGTGGAAAGGAGATTTGCAGAGAGTCGCGGACAGAATCATTGAATCTTCAACAAGGTTTGTACGTGATAAGGTAAAGACCGATGGAGATTACCAGGACTCATTCACAAAGGATCTTCTAGAACAAATTGATGAATTCCTTAAAAAATGTCACGACCATCACAAAACAAATTCAAAGTTTGCGATTGACCTGAAACTTCACATTTGTGGCATTGCTTCAGTGGAATTTGTCGAAATGCACAAAAGATTCTTGTCGGATAATAATCCTCACACTCAGCTGGAAAAGTACAAGACTCAGTTTTTGTCAGATTTTCTTGATTTATACAACAACGAAGATCACTGCCAACGCAAAGCCAAAGATTTTGTCCAGTCTTGTATCAAACCTGCTGTGAAACAGTTCATCTGTGGATCTCTGGGAGTAAACATCGTGGATGACATTCTGACAGGTTCCCATTCAGCAGAGTATAGTTCTCGCACAATCTTCCAGTACAACATTCAGAAAGAGTTACTGCTACAGGAAAACTTCAAGAGTTTTTTCAATTACATTGATAACTATGAAATATATGTTAAGGATTGGATATTTGAGTGCATCTGGAAAAAGATGTCAGAGGACAAGACTTTGTGCAAACTGAAGAACAACAATCTACAAGTCATCTACAAAAAAATATCAGAAGCGATAGATCAGGCAGCAATAGGAGAGGATGGTGCTCCGCTGCCAGACAACAAGGAAAGCATCACAAAGCTAATCAGCAACATGCGCAAACATTTGATCAAAGACATCTCATTTTCAGTAGAGGCTGAAAAAACCACCTTGTTTCAAATCCAAAGCTCATGTCATTCATTCATCAGCTGTCTCAAGATCTCAATGAAGGAGTTGAAGGAGCAACTGGAAGAGGAGTTCTCAAACTCTGATGACATCACTGAGACTCTGAACAAGCTTCCAATCAAACCACAGGATGAGCTTTTCAAGCGAGTGTTTGGTTGTGGACGACAGTGTCCATTTTGTAAGGCTCCCTGTGAGGCCGGTGGCAAAGAACACAAGGAGCATCATGCAGCCGTTCATCGGCCACAAGGTCTTGGCAATTTCAAGTTTGAGTCAAGTGAGAAGCTGGTTACATCACTGTGTACAACTGACGTGCACAGTAATGTTAAATTCAGAAACACAGACACCAAATGGGAGTGGCATCCTTACAAGGACTACAACAAGTTCTATCCAGACTGGATCATTCCTCCAGACTCCACCATAGAGGCATCTGACTACTGGAAGTACGTCCTGGTGAAATACAATGACAGATTTGCTGAAATATATGAAGCCAAACCAGCTGATGTCCCAAAGGCCTGGAGGAGACTCACAAAGGATCAAGCTCTGAAGGGTTTGAGAGACGCCTTCAACATGAAGTGAACAAAGTACAACTGAACACATCAGGTAATTCAGTCCAATTTAATATGCAGCAATAGATTCACTTTCACTTTGATGAAATATTATCTTTACTCAACTATTATTTGACATAGACTCTTGAAAATGTCCAGACTTTGTTTATAGGTTTGTTTTCTTCCAGTTTCACATCTTACATTAGAAACGTCATCAACACGCCCACTCACTCTCTGTGAATGTTCTGGACATGTTCCTGCTGTGTTCTCAAATTCTCTACGTTCTCACTTACAGCCTCTCCAGAAAGTCTCAGGAACATGTCTGGAGCTCCGTGCAGGTCTGAAAGCAAATTTAGAGAACTACAAGTCTAATTCAGCTTCAGGAAAAATTACTATTTTGGGGGGAAACTGTGCAAGAAATTATTGTTTTGCTTGTGTTTGATTGTTTTACTCTTGTGTATCTTTTTTGTTAATGTGACTAAACCACCAATTTGTTTCAGTGATGAAGAAAAAACAACAGAGTTAGTTTGGACCTCTGTGCATTTTATTTTCTTTACGACTCTTCGATGTTTTATATTTTGGTAGTTTTTTTACGGTGTCATTAGTCACTCGCCCTCCAGCGATAAAACAAATAAAAGATAAATGTCCAAATAAATGTATATAAGTATATTTTTGTTTCAGTATGTTTGTGTATATGATGAATTATCTTTTATATTACTTTACGTAGTTCAGGGCAGACAAACAGATGTGCTTGGTGATGTGGATGATGAAGTTATGAATGTATTATCTCTATGTATGTAATAACTGTAAAGAAAACAATGGTGATGTACAATATACTAAGACCATGTGATGAAATATTCAGTAATAAACTAATATTATATTGTTATTCACATATTGTTAAGTATTAACTTTTGATTCATATTCTTCTGATTAAAATGAATTGTTCCATTATTTACATGCTCCGTTCTAAATGACAAGTACCAAGGATGATGATGATGTTGCTGATGGTGCTGCTGATGATGATGATGATGAAGATGAAGCACAAATTGTTTGTGTCAGTTTTTATTTTTGGGACTTTTTTGCTCATGTTTAGATTTCGACTAAATAAGTGAATGACATTTGATAATGTGACAAAGTTACAAGCTTCCATAAATGATGAGTCAGTTAATTCAGTTTGTGTTCGACTTTTTCTGATCACAAATGTTTTTTTTCTGATAGTTGCATAATGAGTAGAGATATTATGTAAAAGGACCATATGAAATAAAATAATAATACTATAAACAATGTTTTCAAATAAAGAAAATAGCTATAAACAAACACTTTGGTTAGCTTTCTGCATTCAGACCGTATCCACTGTTGATGGAACATGTTGGAACACACAGGAAACTGTTAAAACAACCACAAGGGGGCACCCAAAGCACATCTCCAATGTATCCAATCAGCACAGGCCAATGGGAAACCAACACACACACACACACACACACACACACACACACACACACACACACACACACACACACACACACACACACACACACAACTTGCCTGGAGTGTGACAATGTGTGTTCTTAATTCTGTATCCTACCTGGTTTATCTGCACTGAGGATTTTAAACTCAATATTTTCATCAATTTAAATATAATTTTCTTCATTACTGTTCACCTGAGTGTTTTAATGGACATCTATGAGTGTGTGTATGTGGTGCAGCTTCTTAGAGCTGTTGGGCCGAGATGAAAACTTAGTTTTTCCAGTTTTGGACGAATGTCATGAGGGGAAGTAAAAAACAAAGATGTAAGAAATGAAGGAAAGAAAAAGATGATTCCTGTGACTTGCTCTGCACTGACCTCACTGAAAGTTAAATCTAAATATGCAATGTGGATTCAGTAAGAAATATAAAAGGATATGATCATAACTTCCTCTCTGGACGATGACAGCACAAAACTAAAAATCCTACTGAGATTAAATGCATTTAATTACCTCCCACAACTGAGCTGCATCACTTGTCAGGTGGTGGATCCAGAAGAGCTGCATTCCTCAGCTTCACTCCTCCCCCTGGCTGTAGAATGTCGGTAGGTGGAGGGTTCAAATCCCAGCCGCCCTCCAGACTGAGCTCCCGACGCTGAGGAAGATCATCAATGAAACTGAGAGAAGCTCGAATCCACAGGTGAGTGTTCCATCTCCTCTTTAACTGCCCTGTCACACGTTTGGAAGGAACAGAGTTGAACTGAAGGAAATGTTTTCACTGCTGATTTGTTTGTGGACAAATTTCATTTGATGAATGAGGCCTGAGTCAGACACATGTACAATGGCCACACAACCAGAAGCCACAGGTACACCCCTGAGTTACTGTATATTTCTCTTTACTCATTATGAGACATACTAAACACTAAATGTCAAATTTGATAACCCTTATCAAACATGTCAAGTCTGGAGCATATTGGATAATAATCATTTACAACTTACCAGTTCCATGTCGAAGCGTCAAAGTTCACTGTGCCACCGCGGACATGCTGAAAAGTCGATAGCAATCACAGACCCAATCTGAGATCTGATTATTCTACACGAAGAACTTGTTCAAGTGCAACGTCTGATAAAAATAAACTTTATAAAAAATACCCTGCACCAAGAGATCCTGAAGGGTTCAGGATATCACTTCAGCAGTCTCTGTGCAGCAGCAGACACACAACAGAGCAGCAGAGTTGTATCAGTGACCGTTAAGTAAACAACACAAAACTCTGACAAGTATTTCTCAACAAATCATTTAGAGAAACAGGAATTTGCTACACAGCTCTGTACATAAGTACAAAAGATAATGACACTCATGCTTTACAGGAGGATCTTGAAATATTGATATAGGCATCAATGTGTAACGTTTATATGGAGGGTATATGTATATCAGTGGAACAGAAGAGAACACTGTGGCCTCTGACTGATTTCAGACAGGATACCAGAAGGTTGAAGAAAATGAAAATGTTGTCATATTTGTTAAGATTTTCTGTGTTTGATTATTGTTGGAAACAAAGTTAATATTCATCCATTGTTGGTCATTGCTTGTTTTTCGGCTCCAGTTATTGTTTCATAATGACCGGAATTGGGGGGGGGTCAAGTATTAATAAAAGTCACAAAATGCACCTTGGACTCATGGATCCTTTTTTGAATGCAGTCAGGAGCCTGCTTTGCTGCATATTTTTCTTTTCATGGACAATACTTTGACATATATTGTGTTATTAATTATTTATTGTTGATATACAGTTTAGTTACTACTGGTGGTAATGATGATGACATATAAACTCATGTGAAGGGTTAGGGTTATTAGGGTATTATGTAGGAATATTTCATCATTTTAGCAAAGTCAACTGTACACTGTGTCACACTAATGCCATGTTAGGACGACCACACTTACGGCTGGACCGTACAGCAAAAGAAGACCAAGGCAGGATAGTTTGCGTGTCACAGACATGTTTATTGTGGTCTCTCAGGCAACATGGCACATGTCCTCCAACTCATGCAGCAACCACACGGAAAAACACTCTCCCCGCTGATAACAAAATGGCCCCATATATAGGGTGCCTAGTTAAGGAGGGAGAAACCATTCCCCATGCTGACATGCTCTCCTTTTGACAACACTTTTCTTTTATCATTATACCCACCATTTTCCTATATACACACCCCCACACACATTTATTTACAAACACCCCCTCATCCCAGCACCTTACAATAATCACACACACTAATCACCACTTGGATGCCCCCGGAACTATAAATATGGTGCTTGTTTCCTGGGGAGGCCTTTTGCCCGAACACCCTGGAGACAAAAGAGACTGGTGAGTACCATTACACACACAAACACACACTTTACCCTTCCCAATATACTAACACACACTATTGCACAACAAATGATATTAGTCACATCACATCCCAATCTCTTGTTCAGTTACCACAAATGCACATTAACTCTCATGTCCCTCTTTTGCAGGTGGAACCATGTGGCCATCACAGAACCTACCAGCACAGATTTAAAAAGGACAATACATGTATCACCCATCAATAAAGATGAACTGTTTTTAAGTGTGCATATATGCCATGTGCAAACTCTGCAAATCCAATAAAGTGCAACTGCTTACAAGCGCCTGTGCAATTATTAAAGTGCATGTACCCGGTCAAAGTGCATGGTGCAATATTCCCCCAACCCCATCTCAAGCTCCAGGGAATGAAGTCCTCTTCGTTACATGCTAAATGTAAAATGAATTCACTGCACAAGCACACAAGTACTGAGAGAGCCCCTCCCACACACATACACAACAAATCAGGAGTCAGTCTCAGCTGTCAATCATGACACTACTTATCATTGTGTCCATCTATTTAATTCAACAATTTAATAAAAACATCAAATGAGACAAATCTCATGCTAGATGATACCGGGAATCAGTAGTGGATCCTCATCAGAAAACCAATGAACTCAATTCACCTTTTGTCATGAGTGGACCCGTCTGGTTTAGGCATGTGACAAAACCAGTTATTCTACAAGATAGCAAACAATTCCCGTAAGCTTATAAGGAAGTGATAATTAAATAAGTCAACAATGAAAAGCAGACTGTTTACGAGAAGAAGTTGGGAGTGATCCTTGTTTACACCGGCTGGACGACATTCTTTTATTTTGTACTTTTGTAGACACGCAAACTGTTGGTTGAGTGAGAGAAATGTACTGTCGCTTCAGACAAACACAAATGTAAGCATAAGGAACTCAATCAAACACGAAAGCCAGAGGAACTTTAAAAAGTTAGATCAGGGTTTTCAGTATCCTATGCTAAACTTGATGTTTTGATCAAAAACTAAATGCTCAAAGGAAGATAGAGGGAAGAGTAGTAAAGGTAGTGCAGCTCCACCTAGAGGGATTTGTAGTTGATGCTCGGACAGTAAAATAATCACATTCCAATCAACATATAACAAGCAAAGGCTCTGCCTCTGTAACCAGTCTCAGACTCCTGGCAGGGGCTTGAAGCTGCAGCTTCATACATTGAGCCCCTCCCACTGGGCTTAGATAGCAAATTAAACAATATTATGGGCAAAACCAGTGCATGGAAACAAATTAACTGGTAAAACTGAATAGTGTGTGTGTGTGTGTGTGTGTGTGCTACTGTACAGATATCTTTGTTGGGCCTAGTTGGTGACATTTAGCCCCTCAATTAAGACAAAGTGAAATATTTTCCAGATGAGAGAGTACAAGGACAAGAGAGCACAAGAGAGAACCAGTTGTTCCAGTGCATCAAATGCTTTCGGTTCTGATTGTCTAGTATAAATAGCAGAACTGACACAAGCAGCTGCACACTCTCCCATAACACCATGTCAGGTACGTTTTCATTTACATGCTGGAAACTTAGTTTAAGGATTTAATTGATCTGATTTGAATGTCTGATTATAACAGTGGTTCTGAAACTAGAGAAATGTATTTCTCTTCCAGGTTCTGAGGCACAAGGGATTCAAGGAAGAGAAGGAGAAGTCAGACCATGTCGGCGATGAACACGGAAGAAGGAGCGCTTACAGGTACTTTCCTGTGAATACTTTGAAAGATCTGGACCTTTAGACCAAATGAAGCCCAATAAATAATTAAACAAATTTATAAGCAGAGGAAAAGGATAAAGACTAAATTCCCTCATCGCAGAGTTAAACTCCATAGCTCACTGTACATTCCAACAAATGCAAAACAGGTACAACAACTTACTGTTGTAGAAACGTACAGAGCTTCAATCAATTAAATCAGACCTAAGATATTTTGGCCTCAGTTTTTCACAATGGGAGGAAGTGGAAACATGTTGTCTATCTTTTCTTAAAGTCACCACAAAAACTCTTTTCAGTACAGGTCACAGATTCAGGCAGTTCTCTGTGGGTAGTGCAGGTTGGCTTTCATAACATGCTCAGTGGGTGCAGGTCATACAGAATATTGGTCCATTCATACAATACAGGACTTCCTTAATTAAATGACGAAAGTCACAATACGATAGATAGTTCAATAAGAAATATTTTAAAGTTATAGTAGTTGTTTTAGGATTGAATTGATTTTAAATCAATTCAATCCTAAAACATCTTGGCCACAAACTAATCCAAAGATCTACTATGTTTGAGTCTGTAGAATAACTATATTTGGCTTTGTGGAAATACTGTAACTATTTTTCTGTCAAACTTACGAGTTAATATATATTTTTCCAGATTTTGACGCACAGAGGAATAAAGGGAAGGCTTTGACCATGTCTTCAACAGACCCAGAAAGTGAAGAGCATGCAGGTAACTCATTCAACTTTTATTTGTGTATGGACACAGAGAGCTTACAAAGCGATATGTTGAGATCTGTATGCTTGTTGCGTGAATGGGCACAAAGCTGTAGCTACCACATTTATACTGAATTCTGTCCTTCAGCTGAGGACGTTACAAACTTTGGTTAATTCTACGAAGTAGACGACATGCAGGGTGTTGGACCAGTGTATCAGGCCAGGTCTTACAGTGGTAGTAACAATATGTGTTTAGACTATAAAACGCTGGCCCACGTCCACCAACATCTTCCAATCTCATGCCCCATTAGATCATCCTTGGTCAAATGGAGGAGAACCTCTCTGTCCCTGTTCCCCCTCACAGACGAAAGTTTTCCTATGAACTGCGTTTGATGTTTTGGATGTCAAGGCATTGGCAGACGTTTCTTTGTGTCTATTGTTGCTGCAAGGCATGTGAGTACCTGTTTGTGTCTCCACTTATACCTGCCTTGGGAGAGACTTATTTTACAACCAGTAAGGACGAGGGTAGCTTGAGTTGAGCACAGTGGGCAGGATGGATCTTCGTTCAGCCACTACTGAAGGTTTTTGGATGAGGGAACAACGTCATAGGTTTGCTCGAAGCAGGAAGCTAATCCTTCTAGCTTCCATTCCCCACAGGTCCTTCCAGCTGATCTGTCTTTCCTCTATGATTTCCCTTTTCCTCCACTGCCCATGTCTTACTTGAGTGACAGCCTTCACACATCTTCCTGCCTCTTCCTGATGCCAGATTAACAGGACTATCAATTGTCCCCGCTCTGAAGGAGTTGCCTGTTTCCACAGGGGACGACTCTGACCTCGACCCAAACCTCCTCTTCTCTGTTTAATGTGACCCACAATGTCAGTGTGCTAGAGTGCCGCTCTTACGTTTTGGGTTGCTTCTTTTGGTTTCCATTTCCGTCCTGTTGTCAATTCTGGTCCAACAGCCTGTATATATTTGTCTCTGGACTCTGAGAGAGTCTCCAGCCTTGTTTTGGTGAATTTAAACTCCTCTAAAAGACCTGAGAGAGGCAGCTCGAGGAGGACATGTCCCCACAGGCCGATGTTGCCCAGATGTCTTGAGACTCCTAAATGTAACAATGAATAGTTTTGGATTCATGTGAATTAAGTCTTTGCTCCCGAATGTTATTCACGAGAAAGATTTACAGTATGTAACACTGGAAATTAACACATACCAAATCAATCAAACAAAAATAAACAACCCAATGGATGATGCCAGTCGTGAATTTCTAAAATGTATGTTCTCTTTCTCTTTGACAGCCCTGTTGAACTTTCTCATCAAACTTGGCCTGAAGGACTTTTATCCCAACAGGCTCAATCAACAGTCTCTCTTTGAGATCAACAAAAACAGTATTGAGGAAAAAGCTATTTTATCGCTGGAGGAAATGCCATGGTGTTTCCTCAGAAAACTGTTCAAAATAAACGCTGAATGCAGGAGCTCAATACAATCAACAATCAGGCCAACAGAAAACATTGAAGAAGAAAATGATTTCTTCGCTGAAGACCTTTACACCGCTAATGACTCTAGAGATGACGAGGTTAACCCCCTCGACCTCATAGTCGCTCTCTTCCATTGCGCTGACAGCATCCTGCAGCAGGAAATGGCCCTCAAGATGTCAATGTGCCAGTTTTCTCTTCCACTGCTGTTGCCCAGCGGCCACAAGAGTCAGTGTACCCTGATGCTGTGGGCTCTGAGAGACATCGTCAAAGAGTGGCGTCCACATGATATGTCTGAATCAAGAGGGTTTGTTGAAGACAACATTGTCCAAGCAAATATACCATTCTTCTCCTTTGTGAGGCTGAAGAACTGTAGTTTATCCAAGTCCCAGTTTTTGAATCATGTCCTCAGCAGTGGGCAACAGAACTGCAACATCTTCATACACAGAGATGTGAAAGGGGGGGCAGTCAAAAGAGAAATTGCAAATGGCCTTGTTGAGGTTTGCTGGTACCTTCCCTCTGGCGGGGAAAAACTTGACATTCTTCACAAGCCTACTGCCTTCGCAAATTTGCGAGGGGACATCTGTGAATCACTCACACAATTCAACTTTCTCTTTCAAGTATCAACAGCTACCTTTGTGTTTCTGGATAGCGTTGAAGAAAGTGAGCAGAGGATTCTATCTTCTCTTCAAAATGTGGAATCCACACTCTTCTTAGTCATCAATCGAAAGGGAGGGAACGCCAGAGAGGAGATGAAGTCTGTGAAGAGATTGGTGGATGAATTAGGTTTACCAAAAAACAGAGTGAAGGTCAAAGACCAGAGTTCAAATGTGGCAGAGTTCTCAGAGAAACTTTGTGAGGTCATCAAGGCATCCCTGTCAGATGTGAAAGACACCATGAGCATTGTAGATATGGTTGGAAAAGCTGTTGAACTTGGTCTGTCTGTGGACGAAAGCAAAACTGAAGCACAGAGAAAAGCAGCTGAGGAGATCATGGAAGACATTGGAGTGCAAAGTATACCAGACTATAAAAAACTAAATCTGAGTTTGCAAGGAGCGAACTGGAAGAGGTTGTCAAAGTTAGAGAAGGAAGAGTGTAGACTGAAGACATCTGGTGATTCTGGCCTTGAAGACTATAAATGTCAACTACAGGAAGAGAAAAGACAAATCAGAAAGAAGCAACAAAATTCTGACGCCTCCAGAGGAATGAAGAGTTTCATCAAGTGCTTATCTACAAGTGACAAAGAAAAAAGAGATGTTTTCCTGAAGTGGCTGAAACTGAAGTTTAATACACATTCACGAGTGAAACTCTCTGTGTTACGTCACAAATTCAAAGAGCAATGCCAGAAGAAAGACGCAAAACTCATAGCAGAGTTAGACCAAGCTTTGGTGGAGAGCTCTTTAGGAACAGAGCATTACATAAGAGAGATGGGACTGATCTACGAGTTCTCAACCAGCAGCTCAACAGCTGATGAAATATCCCACCTCCCTGGTTTGGCAGCTGAGATGCTCTTGGATGGATTTCCTCTAGAGCTTTTGGACGGAGATGCCTCCAACGTCCCAGAGAGATGGGTGACAGACGTCCTGATGGAGCTTCACAAGAAGGTTGGACACAGGAGCAGACTGTTGGTACTGACTGTGTTGGGTGTTCAGAGCAGCGGTAAGTCAACGCTCCTCAACACCATGTTTGGTGTGCAGTTTCCTGTCAGCAGCGGCAGATGCACAAGAGGAGCTTTCATGCTCTTCCTCAAAGTTGGAGAGGATTTGAAAAGCGAGTTAAACTGTGATTTTATTGTCCTCATTGACACAGAGGGTCTTAAGTCTCCTGATCTGGCACAACTAGAGGACAGTCATGAGCACGACAACCAGCTAGCAACCTTTGTCATTGGCTTGAGTGATGCCACCATCATCAACATCGCAATGGAAAACGCATCAGAAATGAAAGATGTTCTGCAAATTGCAGTGCAGGCATTCTTGAGGATGAAAGCAATTGGAAAAAAGCCAGTTTGTCATTTTGTTCACCAGAATGTTTCATCAGTTTCAGCTCATGCCAAGACCATGACACAGAAAAAACATCTCCTGGACCAACTCAATGAAATGACTCAAATCGCAGCTCAAATGGAAAAGAAACCTTCTATCAAAGAGTTCACGGATGTGCTGCACTATGACATGGACAAGAACAACTGGAACATCCCAGGACTCTGGCATGGAACACCACCAATGGCTCCAGTAAACACAGGTTACAGTGAAGCTGTAGCAGATTTCAAGAAAAACCTTTTGCAAACAGTGAAGAAGGACCCGGGCAATGAAGTGTCGCAGATCCCAGAGTTTCTGGAAATGATGAAGAGTGTCTGGCGGGCAGTGAAATATGAGAACTTCATCTTCAGTTTCAGAAACACTCTTGTGGCTCAAGCCTATGACAACTTGTGCAAAGAGTTCAATCAGTGGGAATGGGAGTTCAGAAAAGAGATTCTGACCTGGCAAACACAAGCAGAGGTTGAAATCTTGAATGCTGACAATGAATCTGAGGTAGAAACTTTGAACAGATTAGTTGGAGAAAAAAAATCTGAGGTGTCAGACAAAATAAAAGACCAACAAACAAAAATGAGGAAACAAATCACAGACTACTACAAGATGACAGACAAACGAGTTCATCTGATAGAGAAATACAAAGTGGACTTTTTAAACAGTGTCAAAGGCCTTGGAAATGAAATCAAACGTTCTGTGTTGGCAAAACTGGATTGCACCCTTGAACTAAAACTAAGTTTAAAAAAGGTTCAGGATATTCAGAGAGGATACAGAGGTGTGATTGAACAGAAGGTCATGAAGCTTCTGGGTGACTGCAACACGTCAACTCTGACCAAGGAACAGCTGACACAAGACTTTGAAAAGATGTGGGCTGAAGCCACTGTCAACGTGTCCGGCCTGGAAGAGCGAGACATTGCAGCATGCGTCCTGAAGCAGCTGAGAAAAGACTTCTGTAATCAAAATGTTAATGAGGCTTTGAAGTTAGTAACAGACCTAAAGGAAATGGGGACAGGTCCATTTAAAACTAGACCTGATCACGTAGACACTCCTCTGCCAGAGCAACATCTGTGGAAAGGAGATTTGCAGAGAGTCGCGGACAGAATCATTGAATCTTCAACAAGGTTTGTGCGTGATAAAGTACAGACCGATGGAGATTACCAGGACTCATTCACAAAGGATCTTCTAGAACAAATTGATGAATTCCTTAAAAAATGTCACGACCATCACAAAACAAATTCAAAGTTTGCGATTGACCTGAAACTTCACATTTGTGGCATTGCTTCAAGGGAATTTGTCAAAATCCACAAAAGATTCTTGTCGGATAATAATCCTCACACTCAGCTGGAAAAGTACAAGACTCAGTATTTGTCAGATTTTCTTGATTTATACAAAAAGGAAGATCACTGCCAACGCAAAGCAAAAGATTATGTTCAGTCTTGTATCAAACCTGCTGTGAAACAGTTCATCTGTGGATCTCTGGGAGTAAACATCGTGGATGACATTCTGACAGGTTCCCATTCAGCAGAGTATAGTTCTCGCACAATCTTCCAGTACAACATTCAGAAAGAGTTGCTGCTACAGGAAACCTTCAAGAGGTTTTTCAGTTACATTGATAACTATGAAATATATGTTAAGGATTGGATATTTGAGCAAATCCTGACAAAGATGTCAGAGGACAAGAGTTTGTGCAAACTGAAGAAAAACAATCTACAAGTCATTTACAAAAAAATATCAGAAGCGATAGATCTGGCAGCAATAGGAGAGGATGGTGCTCCGCTGCCAGACAACAAGGAAAGCATCACAAAGCTAATCAGCAACATGCGCAAACATTTGATCAAAGACATCTCATTTTCAGTGGAGGCTGAAAAAACCACCTTGTTTCAAATCCAAAGCTCATGTCATTCATTCATCAAGTGTCTCAAGAGCTCAATGAAGGAGTTGAAGGACCAACTGGAAGAGGAGTTCTCAAACTCTGATGACATCACTGAGACTCTGAACAAGCTTCCAATCAAACCACAGGATGAGCTTTTCAAGCGAGTGTTTGGTTGTGGACGACAGTGTCCATTTTGTAAGGCTCCCTGTGAGGCCGGTGGCAAAGAACACAAGCAGCATCATGCAGCCATTCATCGGCCACAAGGTCTTGGCAATTTCCAGGTTGAGTCAAGTGAGAAGCTGGTTACATCACTGTGTACAACTGACGTGCACAGTAATGTTAAATTCAGAAACACAGACACCAAATGGGAGTGGCATCCTTACAAGGACTACATCAAGTACTATCCAGACTGGATCATTCCTCCAGACTCCACCATAGAGGCATCTGACTACTGGAAGTACGTCCTGGTGCAGTACAATGACAGATTTGCTAAAATATATGAAGTCAAACCAGCTGATGTCCCAGAGGCCTGGAGGAGACTCACAAAGGATCAAGCTCTGAAGGGTTTGAAAGACGCCTTCAACATGAAGTGAACAAAGTACAACTGAACACATCAGGTAATCAGTCCAATTTAATATGCAGCAATAGATTCACATTCACTTTGATGAAATATTATCTTTACTCAACTATTATTTGACATAGACTCTTGAAAATGTCCAGACTTTGTTTATAGATTTGTTTTCTTCCAGTTTCACATCTTACATTAGAAACTTCATCAACACGCCCACTCACTCTCTGTGAATGTTCTGGACATGTTGCTGCTGTGTTCTCACATTCTCTACGTTCTCACTTACAGCCTCTCCAGAAAGTCTCAGGAACATGTCTGGAGCTCCGTGCAGGTCTGAAAGCAAATTCAGAGAACTTCAAGTCTTCAGTCTAATTCAGCTTCAGGAAATGTTTCTATTTTGGGGGGAAACTGTGCAAAAGATTATTGTTTGTTTTTGTTTGTTTAACTCTTGTGTATCTTTTTGGTTAATGTGACTAAACCACCAATTTGTTTCAGTGATGAAGAAAAAACAACAGAGTTAGTTTGGACCTCTGTGCATTTCATTTTATTTTCTTCTTCGATGATTTATATTTTGGTAGTTTTTTTACTGTGTCAATAGTCACTCGCCGTCCAGCGATAAAATAAATAAAAGAGAAATGTCCAAATAAATGTATATTAGTATATTTTTTTATCCTTTTTGTGCATATGATGAATTATCTTTTATACTATTTACATAATTCAGGGCAGAGAAACAGATGTGGTGATGTGGATGATGAAGTTATGAATGTATTATCTCTATGTATGTAATAAGTATAAAGAAAACAATGGGGATGTACAATATACTAAGACCATGTGATGAAATATTCACTAATAAACTGATATTATATAGTTGTTCACATATTGTGAAAGATTAACTTTGGATTCATATTCTTCTGATTAAAATGTATTGTTCCATTATTGACATGCTCCGTTCTAAATGACAAGTACCAAGGATGATGATGATGATGTTGCTGATGGTGCTGATGATGATGATGAAGATGATGACGATTATGAGGATGATGATGATGATGATGATGATGATGAAGCACAAATTGTCTGTGTCAGTTTTTTTTTTGGTTCTTTTTTGCTCATGTTTAGATTTCGACTAAATAAGCGAATGACATTTGATAATGTGACAAAGTTACAAGCTTCAATAAATGATGAGTCAGTTGATTCAGTTTCTGTTTTTCTGATCACAAATGTTTTTTTGCTGATGGTTGTATAATGAGTAGAGATATTATGTAAAAGGACCATATGAAATATAATAATATTATAAACAATGGTTTCAAATAAAGAAAATAGCTATAAACAATATATTTATCATAAATTATCAAATGATACCATGAAAACCATTTTGGTTAGCTTTCTGCATTCAGTCCTTATCCACTGTTGATGCAACATGGTGGGACACACAGGAAACTCTGCAGCAACACATCACTCACCTGCTACTTGAGGTAAAACAGCCACAAGGGGGCCCCCAAAGCACATCTCCAATTTATCCAATCAGCACAGGCCAAAGGGAAACAAAATGAACACACACACACACACACACACACACCTTGCCTGAAGTGTGACAATGTGTCTTCCTAATTCTGTATTTGTACGTGTGATGTCCTTTAGTTTCTTTACCTTATCGAGGGATCCCAGGGAAACGCCACTTCATACTGCTGTTGTATGTCTGGCAAAATGACCATAAAGTCTGGTTTGATTGGATTTGATTTGATGGGAGGAGCCTGGTTTCAGTTCAGAGTCAAATCCCAGTTCAGAGAAATGGAGGCTGGAAGTAGTGATGCTCAGGTTGCTGTGGTAACCCTGGTAAAGGTGTGTTACTGCACTCAGCTCCACTTTACTGTAACTGGCTGGTTCCAACCATTTCTGACTCTGTGAGAAAAGAGCAGGAGGCTTGTTCCTCAGTTTATTATCTGATGGGAGCAGAATATGTACTGTATATATGTACTGTGTATATTACTGTATATATGTACTGAATATATGTACTGTGTATATGTACTGTGTATACAGTACAAGGCAGGGCGCATAGCATATTATTTTATGTTATAGTACAGGTGTGCCCCTTTAATGTTGTGTTATCTTGTCCTGTGTTGATACTTCAGAATTATTCCTCGTCATTAGTGAGTCGTCCTCAAACTCTTCTATTCTGTCACTTTTATAGTTTTTGTTCAGAGTGAAGATAGAAAACTTTGTGTTCATCCTACCTGGTTTAACTACACTGAAGATTTTAAACTCAATGTTTTTCATCAAATTAAATAGAATCTTCTTCATTACTGTTCACCTGAGTGTTTTCATGGACATCTATGAGTGTGTGTAATGTGGTGCAGCTTCATAGAGCTGTTGGACCGAGGTGAAACTTAGTATTTCCAATTTAGGACAAATGTCATGAGGGGAAGTAAAAAACAAAGATGAAAGAAATGAAGGAAAGAAAAAGATGATTCCTGTGACTTGCTCTGCACTGACCTCACTGAAAGGTAAAATATAAATGTGCAACGTAGATTCAGTAAGACAGATAAAAGGATATGAACAGTAAATTCCTCTCAGGACGATGACATCACAAAACTCAAAGTGTATTTATATAGCGCTTTTCTAGTCTTGATGACCACTCAAAGCGCTTTACACTACAGTTTCACATTCACCCAATCACACACACATTCATACATCTATCCCAGCACTTTGTTATTCTATGGGGGCCATTCAGGGTTCAGCATCTTGCCCAAGGACACTTCGGCATGCAGATTGTTCAGACTGGGGATCGAACCGCTGACCTTCAGGTTGGAGGACGACCACTCTACCCCTCAGCCACAGCCGCCCCACATCTATGAGTGTGTGTAATGTGGTGCAGCTTCATAGAGCTGTTGGACCGAGGTGAAACTTAGTATTTCCAATTTAGGACAAATGTCATGAGGGGAAGTAAAAAACAAAGATGAAAGAAATGAAGGAAAGAAAAAGATGATTCCTGTGACTTGCTCTGCACTGACCTCACTGAAAGGTAAAATATAAATGTGCAACGTAGATTCAGTAAGACAGATAAAAGGATATGAACAGTAAATTCCTCTCAGGACGATGACATCACAAAACTCAAAATCCTACTGAGATTAAATGCATTTAATTACCTCCCACAACTGAGCTGCATCACTTGTCAGGCGGTGGATCCAGAAGAGCTGCATTCCTCAGCTTCACTCCTCCCCCTGGCTGCAGTGTGTCGGTAGGTGGAGGGTTCGAGTCCCAGCCGCCCTCCAGACTGAGCTCCTGCCGCTGAGGAAGATCATCAATGAAAACTGAGAGAAGCTCGAATCCACAGGTGAGTGTTCCATCTCCTCTTTAACTGCCCTGTCACACGTTTGGAAGGAACCAAGATAAACTGAAGGAAATGTTTTCACTGCTGATTTCTGTTTCTCAGAAAAACAACAGTTTATTTGTGTGTGGACATATTTCATTTCATCTGTTAGTTCATGTGTTTTCATTTATCAACAGTACCGTGTTGCACATGATGTCACTGGAGCTTCTTTACTTCAATGACAAAATACTTGAATGAGGTTAAAAAACTTTTTTATGCAACATTTCATTTATAAAACCCTCAAATTATAATAGAATCACTTTCTAAAGAAATTTAAATATTTTCAGTTAATTTCAGATGTGGAGCTGAATATAGTTTGTTTTTAATGATTCTTAGAAATCTAGGTTTCTTGTGTCAAAAAGAAAAGCAAAAAGAAACAAAATTGTTTCAGATTTTGTATCTAAGTAAAAAAAGTGGAGATAAAGTACTTTTATGGCAGTAGCCTTAAAATGAATGCAGCTTCATTTCTTACCTATTTTCAAAGATTTGAGGATGTGTGTTTTTTCTGAGTGAGGCTGATACTGAACGTGGTTTTGATCAGTGGAGAATAGTAAACACACCGCTGACGTATGTACGTGTGTGTGGGTGGAGTCAGAGTCCTGCAGGAATGTCAGCGTGTTCTGCAACATTCCTGCCTTCAGCAAATCTGTGTGTGCTCTGCTGCAAACAAAACACACACACACATTTCAAACTACAAACCTGTGGGGGCTCTTCTCGCGTCGGGTCCAGTCACACATGCAGTTGTCAATGTTGTGTGTCCTCTCCAGGTCACAGTTCTGGCTGTTGGTGAACTTCACTCTGCACAATAAGCTGCTCTCTGCACACAAACAATACAATGTGACAGAATATAAGAGTTTGAGTATACAGAACACAACATTACAGACACACAACTTTACAACAGGGACTGAGTTCTCTGAGAAATCAAGGACAACAATCAACAACAAAAAAAGTCTCACAATTTTAAAGAAAGTGAAACAAAAAACAGTTGTTTTCATATTGTGCCAAAAGTTATTCAGAGAATTAATAGAAACTTAAATAACTATTTTAAACATCAGTAGCGTTACCACCTTTTCACTCAAACCTTTCTGTCATTTTACAAACATACAATGAATCAACTTTTGACAGAACCAATGGAAAATGTGGATGTTTTCCCTTTCGTCCTTTTTCATGTATCTGTACTTAATTAATTATTTTTTCATCAGCAAATGTCTGTACTCTCTACTTCACTTCATTTTTACAAAGCATAACGTGACAGCTTCACATTGATTTATATTTTTAAAGTAACCAATGAGAAGAGGGGAGTTGTTTCACTGATCCAATCAGATTGGACGGGGAGCATTAGACCCCGCCTCCTACAGCAGCAGCAGAAACACTCAGTGTCTTCAGTATCGTCTGTATTCTCCTTGTATTACACAATATACAGAAGCCACAGTTAATGATGTAGTTGCATTAGGGAATAGGCTACGCTCATTAAGTACTTTTATTATTTAAAATAAGTATTTTTAAAAGAAAGTACTTTCTTGTATTCAAATTAATATTTAGTTTCACTTGAGAAGATTTTAGCCTTTGTATTTGTACTTTTGCTTAAGTAAAATATTTGAGTTCCCCTCTCCACCAATGATCTTTAGAATGACCACAAACCTACACAGTCGCAGTAATAACATATATTATTATACACTTTGGTTCCAGTGCCGACAGTCAATGTCTCAGGTGATCTTTAGTTTAGTCAATTAAACAACTTCAGGTCACTTTTTGGGGATTTCGAGCTTCAGCCGAGTTCAGCTGATAAACATAAGTACTAAGTTAATGATCAGAGTTTGGTTCACCGAAACCTGGAGTGTCAACAGTGAGAGTGAAGAATGTTTGCTGATGAGTCAGGTGGTTTTAAAACAGGCGTCTGTTTGTCTCGTGGTCTCACACTTGTCTTTTTGTTGCAGACTGTTGTAGACCCGGACACTGACACCATGAGAGACTGATATTTCACACTCGTCTCCTCTCTCTGGTTTAAGTGTCAGGTTACTGCACAGCATGAGAAACATTGTGCTGTTTACTACCTACTGATTAGAACATCACCTTAAAACAAATACCATGTTTCAAATGTTCTACTTTATATGACCTACCAGCATATGGATATCATCTATCCAATCACTCTCTATGTATCACGTAGCATGAGATACAGCGCCTCAGGTTCTAAACATAAAGACTTTATACCTTCCCTCATGTTTCCCTTTAATGATAAAAACTTGTGTAAATCTTAATGAGAACGTGTTATTTTAACCCTTTGATTTTTATTCCCTCTACTTCTAAACAGTTGCAGTTATAAATACGACAAAGAGGAAAGTTAAATGTCCTTTTATGAAATTAAACATGTAACAAACCTTTTTAGTGAGCTTTTAAAGTTCGTTTGAAGAAAAGTTGCTTTTAGTTAAACCCCAAAAATGTGCAATCACCTTTTTGTTCAGCCAAAACAAATTAACCTGAAATTGCACAAGTATCTTTTTATCTAACAGAATGTACTTAAGGCAGCTTTAAAAAATGTATCTATCAACTTTAAGGATTTTTTCAAACACAATTTTTTTCTCTGAATAAAACCTTTACAAAAAACTTAATCCATGACAACTCGCACAACTAAGAACGAACCATTTAGCTCGAACTCTTGATTCTAAGATTAAGGTGAAAGGATTAATTGGCAGAAAGTGAATAGAAAATAATACAGAATGTTGTTTTCTTTACCCTAAAATGAGCCTTTATACTGAAGTACTTTATATTTATATAAAGGAGCAGCCATGTTTTTCACAATAACACAGACTGGACAAACCAAATCCCTTTTGGCTAACAGCTAGCATGTAGCTATTAGCTCCCTAACATCTCTAAAACAGTCAAAACGCCGAACAGACGTATCTAAGACGTTTTACTAATGAGCCAGAGAACTTTAGAGACATTAATATAAGTACCTGGTTTACTTTAGTAGCCGTTAGCCACGTTAGCACCGTGCTAGCAGAGACAATCACAGACGGCTAGCAGCTGGCAAACAGCTAACACAGTCGATTAACTCCCTAAACATTTAAAAACACTATAAAAAAAACTTGTTTCTAATGATCCAAAGAACTTCAGAGACATTATACCTGGTTTACTTTGGTAGCTGTTAGCTACGTTAGCTCAACACGCTACATACTGAGTGACAGCGCTCACACTTCCTCTCCTCTCTGTTAGTCCCGCCCTTTAACCAATGTTCTTCTTCTTCTTCTTCTTCTTCTCCTTCTCCTTCTCCTTCTCCTTCTCCACCTCCTCCTCCACCTCCTCCTCCTTCTTCTTCTTCTTCTTCTCCTCCTCCTCCTCCTCCTCCTCCTCCTTCTCCTTCTCCTTCTCCTTCTCCTCCTTCTTCTTCTTCTTCTTCTTCTTTTTCTTCGTTCAAGGTGCATAATCTCCATCTACTGATATTAATGGAAACAAATGTAGGACCAATCAGATGAAGGAACACATACTTATACACTTATATACGTAATATAGACTGGCACAGCTTTTACCTAAGTTAAGATTTATACTGATATAGTTTATGTATAGTTTCTATACTATGTGTATATATCCTGGAGGTTTCATACGATGTATAAACTATGTATAAACGAAGGGGTTACATGAAAATGTGTTGGCTTTTATTTGTCGTTACTTCTAACCGAGGTACAGTGTAGTGATGTGTCCATGTATCGCCCCCTGCAGGTGGAGCCTGGTCCTGCTGATTGATGGAGCTGAAGGTGTGGGTGGAGGGCGTGGTCAGGGTGGTGTGTGGTCTATCACTGAACACTTCCTGTCAGGAGGTCGTGATCACTCTGGCACAAGCGATTGGTGAGTCTGTCCGTTTTCATTCAGCACGGGATACACACTTTGTAATCCTAGTTCTTTGAAAGTGGGGAAATGATTCTCACTTAGAGTATTCCTGCTCACCAGAGGAGGAACACAGTACTTCCTGGATTCTATGAACATGAACTCTTTAGTTTAATACTTGCTGAGCAGGCTAATGGTGGGATGGTTCTGGACATGAGGACTGACATCTCAGACAATCTGCATAATTTCATCTTGACTTTAATGTCTTCAAATTGTAACATCGTCAGAATAACGTACATCCGGTACTTTATGGTCTGTTTGACTCTAAATGATAATAATTCACTAAATGAACATCAGCTGTTTGAAGAAGACTTGAAACTAGAGACTGAGACAGAAACTCCTGAATGTTTTCCTGACGTTATAAATGAGAAGAAGAGTCACTTTCTATAGAAACTACCAGAGGAGTCGCCCCCTGCTGGTCATTACACAGATCACACAGGTTTCAGGGAGTTCCTTATTGGTTTCACTTTCCCTGGAGTCCATGTCCATTTGATTGACTGTCTATAGACACCATTGCAGCTCATTGTGGAGCATTATGTCTGTGTTTTTTTTATACGCTAGAATATTATTTTGTATTTTACTTTCTTTGAGTTTGAAATCATTGTTTAAAATGTATATTAGTGCCTCTGGATATGAATTGTTAAGGTTGTTTTTGTCTGGTAGGTCAGACAGGTCGCTACATCCTCATCTTAAAGTTCAGAGGGAATGAAAGACAGCTGGTTGCTGACGACTGTCCTCTGCAGCATCTGGCCCAACTGGGACAGCTGGCTGCCGAGGTCCAGTTCATCCTTCGGAGGACCGGCCCCAGTCTCAGCGGTGGTCAGGAAACGCCAACCACAGAGAGACGCCTTCCCCTACCCAGACCCTCAGAACCAGAGACCCTCAGACGCAGGGAGCCACAAAAGTCTCTCACTTTTAATCTGGGTCACGCAACTTATGCCAAGGGGACCAAATCAAACAGGACCGTCCACAGAGCGTCCCCTGAACCACGGGCCTCCCCTGTCTCTTTCTTAGACGCTCCCGACCCCCTCACGTCCCCTCACCCCTCCACAGAGGATGTGTTTAGGAAGATTCTTCAGCAACAGAGAAGATTACAAGACCTGGAGGTTCAGCTTCAAGCTCTGGAGAAGGAGACACAGGGGTGGGAGCGGGAGGGGCCGTCAACGGTTCCATGTCTGAGTCCGGACGCTGCAGAGGAACTGGAGGAGCTGCAGTGGCGGCTGAGGCACAATGAAGCAGAGCTGATGAACAGAGGACACTGGGATGAAGAGCTACAGACAGAGACAGACAGAGAACAAGGTACACTGTCCAGAGTGTCTTCATAGGGTTAATAGATGTGTGACCTTTAAAGTCGTACATAAATATGTGAATTTCACTTTGCCAGTTCAAACATGTTTGAAAAATAAGATGATAATCACAAATTTGAGATGTAATTATGTTTATTTACACATTTGTTCTGTTTTTTTTTATCTATTGCTTCATTGTTATGTACCAGATTTCTTGAGGAAATTGATTATGTGACGTCTCTAACACGATGAACTTTAATTCAGCAGAGATGCACAGACGTCTGCAGCAGATCCACTCGTCGGTGGTTGATCAAAGTCACGAGATCAAAAAGCTCGTGACTCACTCTGCACACCTGGAGCACGACATCCAGCTCACAGCCTACAGACAGCAGGAGGCCGCCCGGCAGCAGGAGGAGGCGCTGAGGCCCCTGAGGGAGGAGCTTCACAACCGGCAGCAGCACGCAGAAGACGTGGACGCAACGCTGTCAGGGACACAGAGGGAGCTCCACGCTGCAGACAGCATGCTGCAGGTAAAACACCTCCATCTCCTCTCCAACAGCAGAACTACAGTCATCAGTGGATGTATGTAGTGCAATGTCAATAAGAGAATTTGAAGAAGTTCACGTTGGTCAAATCCTATTTTCTGCTTCCTGTAGGACAGATGGGAGCTGGTTGAGGAGCTGAATAAGGAGCTGAGACAGTGTAAACTGCAGCAGTTCATCCAGCAGACCGGAGCTCCACCAGCCGAGCAGACCAACTCCCTGCTCCTCACAGACGTCTACCTCAGCAGCGCCGGAGTTATCGAGTAACACAACGCTGCCACTGTACGTCAGCAGGATGTTTTCTATGTATCAGTGTTAGGACATGACATAACTATAGTTGTTATTATTATTCTTACTTTAGTATTGCTGTAGCATAAAAGAAAACATATTGGTAGTGAAACAAAAGCTCAGTTTGACGCTGAGGTGAAAAACGTTTAAACGTCTTAGATGAAATGAAAACAACAAAAAACAAAGGTTTATAAACTATAATCAGTTTCAGTATTTCATATTTCAGTGAATAAAGATGGTCGACAGAACGACTCACCAGAAGAGTCTCGCTCTCCCCCTGGTGGCCGGCTGCAGTATAGGTCACAAACCCTGCCTCCTCCATGTTAGCAGATAGGACATGGACCAAACACACACCTTGGCCACACTAATGTTCAGATACCTTCGGTGCCTGTTGCCAGTGTTTTACCGAAATGGAGATTTTCACAAACTCATAAACTCTGGTATCTGGGTATCCATGTAAACAATGACATCACAGCTCACTTCACACATGTTGCTATGTGTAATGAGCATGAGCCAGAATCTACAACAGGAACGGCGGCTGTACACTGGTTCATAGGAGAATTAGATCACTGAGTGAGCTCACATTTGTCTCTGGCAGATAGTTGATGTAGACTTTATCACCACCTAGTGGCCGAGCATGGATGTTTGAAATATTGTATTTGAAACATATCCACAGTAGTAAGATGGTTTCTGCCATTTTAGATTATTATTTGATTGTTTTCAAGTGTTCATCTTTCTGATCAGTTTTAATTTGTTATTTGATGATATAAAATTGGCTGAGACGGACTCATGATTGATGATTGAGCGTATTTATTACTGTACCATGACTGTGACTCCAAATGGGCGAGATGGCAGCTTTCATGTCCAGGGAAAGTTTGGCTTTGTTTGTCAGTGGTGGGAGGAAGTGAAGACACAAAATCTTTACATTTTACATTACATTATATTTTCAGTCGATGGTTCAATTTAACATAAAACTCCAAAAACTCCAGTATGATGATTACCTGCTCAAATAAAGAGACAACAAATCATGACAATGTTGTTTTCTCTTTTTCTACTGCAGGACATGAAGGAAGAAAACATTGTGCAGACCCTACAGTGTGTGTGTGTGTGTGTGTGTGTGTGTGTGTGTGTGTGTGTGTGAGACTTGATCATTTATCAAATAAATGATAGGCCACAAAAAGAACAAAGGTATTTTTGCTTGTTTTGTTGTTGACTTCATGTGGTTGCACTCAGTCACATGACAACAGAGGTGGGATATGACTGGTTGGATAAACCTAGCTCAGCATCATAAAGCTGATCAATTCAGACATGTCAAGTTCAAGTAAAATAAATTCAGTCGTGTTACAGCTGGAGGATTCTCAACTGGATGGTTTCATAAACAGAATCTGGTATAAATATAACAACCTGCTAACGGGTATAGAGCTGCACTAGAATGAGGACAGATAAAAGGTAAATTTAGCATTTTGTTACGTAAAACAGCAAACTTTAACTACTCATCCAAGCCCAAGGCATTATGGGACATCGCCCAGCCCTCCATCAGCATCGTGGTGAGTAGATAATGACACAGTTTTAGTTTTGGGGTGAACTATTCCTTTAAAGTTTATGTACGTAACACAGGTCCAGTTAAGCCCACAACTGGGTGAGTGGATATCAAACACACCAACAAGGAATTCTCAGCCGACAGATTTTAGTTTTGAAATGAGAAAGCCCATGGGTATCTTTTTTTTCCTTTCTGAATCAATACTTAAAAAATGTTACCCTTATATGGAAATTACTTCAACAACATCAATATTGTTCGTATGCTAAGATTAATATCCCTTCCACTTTTTCCACAAGGCTCCATCAGCAGAAAAGAGTGACCACCCTATATCACCCTGAACTTGAGAGAACACAACATTTATCATAATGGAAAACAATATTGGACTAATGCCACTGCCCTGAGGTGCACCATTTTCTACCACAGACATTTATCATAAAGCTGAATAAACCTATCAAATAAAGAGTTTTGGATCTTCTGTGAAATTCCTTTGATGAAATGAATGCCTTTGAAGCGTTAGTCACATGGGGATAAAGCCTATGCTTTGATCCCCAGTTTATGGTTATACAACAGAAGGACTTTACTAACTACTCAACCACAGTTTATAACCAGAATTCAACTCACTGAGAAAAACTACACAGTGACAATGATGCCAAACAAATTGGATCGACACTCTTACACAAGCGTGTTTCTGGTAAACCCGCCCAGAACCCAGCGGGTCATCGAGCAGGATCAGTCCGAGCTGGACACATACGAGCTGTACCAACCTGAGGGGGGGGACATTCTTGATCCAGTCATGTCTGAGGGGGGTGTACACGAGCTGGTCGTATCTGAGGAGGACAAGTTGGACAAGTCCAAGCAAAGCATGGATCAGGATGAGTCTGATGAAGACGAGTCTGATGAAGACGAGTTTGAGGACGAGTCTGTGTGGTATGAACCTGTGATCGACTTATCCAAGCAGAGGATGGACCAGGATGAGTCTGATGAAGACAAGTCTGATGAGGACGAGTCTGATGAAGACAAGTCAGATGTGAACGAGTCTGAGGAGGATGAGATGGACACACTTGTGCAGGGCAAATCCAGGCTAAGCCTATTCCAGCTGGACATAACAGAGCTGGACATATCCCAACTAGAAATACACAACATTGACAGAGCATTCCACACAAGAAAAGACAAAGTTACGTTGAGGGTCATCGTAGACAAATTCGTCACTAAGGCTAAACATCAGGCAAAAGAGAGTTACAGCATGCCATTGATCCAGAGCATCATAGAGCGTCTGTGGGAGTCGATATGGGCAGAGGTCAAACACCAACACTTTGTCATCACCCCGGACACACGCAGACACCTCCACAGAGACGTCTACCAGGCGCTGTGTCAGATTTGGTACTGTGAAGACAAGCTGATGATGCTCCTCAGTTTACAGGAACCGTCTTTGGACACGTTCGTCATGGCCACGTTCAGACAGTACCTGACGTTACCCAGAGATCACAGCTTCATGGGGACGGTGCGGAAGTTCTTCAGCTCCGTGTCGACAACAGAACGAACATCAACATAGAGGATGTCATAGTTAAGCGGTAGTGAAGTTTCACAAGTTAAAATCTGATAAAAGTCTGCAGTCTCCGATTTTTACATTATCTCCTTGAGGAAGTAACAAATAACAAATCTCTTAAAACCATGACCCAGAGACGAAGCCATCAAAGAAGATCTGCTCCTCCATCTGTGCTGAGAGGTGTAGGTCACAAACACAGGTTCATGCTTAGGTAAGAGATTTAACACACAACAAAACCACAACACAATCATCATATGTCTTATTGTTTTCATCAAGATCCATGAAAAAGTCTCAAAGAAATCTACTCCTCGTGCACAGTGTTCGATTCCCAGATATTCACTGAAACAACTCGAGTCCCACATCATCAACTCAGGAGGCCACCACCTCTGCTGACACAACCAGTTACAGTCTTCTTGCTGTGCGTTAGTGAAGGTGGTGGTGGGGTTGTATAGTTGATTATGTCACACAAACTCATACACACACACACACACACACACACACACACACACACACAGGTATGCTGTTGACAGTGATCTTTCTGTCTGTTGCTGTGTCTGCTCCATTGATCTGATTAGTAATTATTGAAACACACTGTTTGAGGGGGAAATAATCTTGTATGTTTTGTTCTCACCTGGAGAGAGAGAGAGTGTGTGTGTGTGTGTTTCAGTGTGTGTATGCGTGTGTGTATGTGTGTGTGTTTGTGTGCTCTAATCTAGTGTGATCTAATTGCTTTGTAATCTAGTCCAACGTGATTGTGTCTTGTATCTAATCCAGTCCGGTCTGGTCTGTGTCTCCAGAACCTGAAGGACCTGGAGATGAGCTCGTTACACTTTCTGAAGTTTTGCTTGAGTCCAGAAGAAAACCAGAGAAACTTCCAGTGGCCCTAAAATGAACTGGTTTATTTCCTCTGGTGCAGGTCTGATTATCAGTACTCCTCACTTTGGTATTAGTTTACTGTCTCATGTCACTCTCCTCTTTTCTGTTGCTTTTTCTATTGGTTCTTCACTTTATATTTATAGTTCACTTATGATACACTTACAATTTATTTATATTTATACTTATGTACTCTATCGATATTGTGATCCTGTGATATTGGAGCATTCTATCCGTCATTATTAATAAAGTCTCACATCATCTCATTTATCTTATCATACTTTTGTATTGCCATAAAAATGTGTAATTGACAACAGTTAAAAGTACCAGCGTAAGAAAATGATAAAAAGGTTCAAGGATATTACAAGTGTTTAAAATCCAGTCAAGTAAAATCTGATAAAGACGATTTGAGAGATGATTTAAAAACCAAGTTTGTGTTCTGTGTTTCCTCAGGTAAACTATTTCAGACCTTAAGGGCCGTACATATAAAACATTTTATATAAACTGAATATAAGGCAGCTGCAGCAAGCTGCTCACACACTGAGGCTTCACTAGTGTAATGATTTCATATCAATCAATAAGTCAATCATTTGGTTTTTGCACATCAGGTTTCCTACGAATAACGTGACACAAAGTACATGATACAGATATTTATATATATATATATAAAGAGATATGAGAGGAGCGTCCTGAAGTAAACATGTAAACACCTGAGTGATGAGCTGTTCCCTCAGTGAGCTGAGACGCTTCATGTGAGGGAACCAGCCCTGTACGGGGGGGGGGAACAGGGTCCTGAGCACAGGCTGTTCCACAGGTTTGAGCTGTTCTCACGGTCATAAGCTTATCCCTGAAAATACCCCCCCCCCCCCCCCCCTGCAGTAGACCTCATCTGCATTAAGGGCTTTGAGTATGAGCTGCAGGTATATAAACACAGAGTGAGAGCCACAGAGCAGAGAGACTGTAGAAAGAAAGAGAAGCTGCTCTTTGTTCTGCTTTCATCTTCAGCTCAGCAGCTTCACTCCATCCACCCATCACCTGCAGGTAGGACTCACAACTACAGACTCTCAACTACAGACACACAACTACACACTCACAACTACAGACACACAACTACAGACACACAACTACACACTCACAACTACAGACACACAACTACACACTCACAACTACAGACTCTCAACTAAAGACTCACAACTACACACTCTCAACTACAGACAAACAAAAACAGACTCACACCTACAGACTCACAACTACATGGTCACAACTACAGACTCACAACTACAGACTCACAACTACAGACTCACAACTACAGACTCACACCTACAGACTCACAACTACAGACTCTCAACTACAGACAAACAACTACAGACTCACAACTACAGACTCTCAACTACAGACAAACAACTACAGACTCACAACTACATGTCCACAACTATAGACTCACAACAACAGACTCACAACTACAGACTCACAACTACAGACTCACAACTACAGACACACAACTACAGACTCACAACTACAGACTCTCAACTACAGACAAACAACTACAGACTCACAACTACAGACTCTCAACTACAGACAAACAACTACAGACTCACAACTACATGTCCACAACTATAGACTCACAACAACAGACTCACAACTACACACTCTCAACTACAGACAAACAACTACAGACTCACAACTACATGTCCACAACTATAGACTCACAACAACAGACTCACAACTACAGACTCTCAACTAAAGACTCTCAACTACACACTCACAACTACAGACTCACAACTACATACACACAACTACAGACTCTCAACTACAGACTCTCAACTACATGGTCACAACTACAGACACACAACTACATGGTCACAACTACACACTCTCAACTACATGGTCACAACTACAGACTCTCAACTACACACTCACAACTACAGACTCACAACTACAGACTCACAACTACAGACTCACAACTACAGACACACAACTACACACTCACAACTACACACTCTCAACTACAGGCACACAACTACACACTCACAACTACAGACTCACAACTACAGACACACAACTACACACTCACAACTACACACTCACAACTACACACTCTCAACTACAGACACACAACTACACACTCACAACTACAGACCCACAACTACAAACTCACAACTACAGACTCTCAACTACAGACCCACAACTACAGACTCACAACTACACACTCTCAACTACAGACACACAACTACAGACTCATAACTACAGACTCTCAACTACATGGTCACAACTACAGACACACAACTACATGGTCACAACTACACACTCTCAACTACATGGTCACAACTACAGACTCTCAACTACACACTCACAAGTTCAGACACACACATTTGTAAAAGCGTCTGAGAAATCCTGTTTCCAGTGAAGAGGCCGGATGTAAACAGTATTTTCTTTTTGAAATGTTTGAAAGATATGAACTTCAACATATAAAGAAAATAATGAAGACATAGTTTGACTTTTAGACACTTAATGAAATATGACAGATCATCAGAAACACTGGAAACATAACAAACTTTCATAAATGTAACATCATCACCACATCTCTATTATTACTCGCTGTTAAATCCTTTTTGCTTGTATTGGTCTATTTATTAAAATAACTTTGTTATAAAGTTATAATTGATAGTTTATCTCAAGGTTGTTTCCCGCTCACACATGTTCAGCTGGTTTATTATTAGAGCATCTTAAGCTGGTTATCCAACAGACAGCTCATCTCATTAACACTGATTATGAGTTCACACTGATGAGTCTGCACATCTAAACTGTTCCTTTAACATGTCAACATGAAAACTTTATTGTTCTCACAGACATGAACACACCAGTGGCAGCACCTGGAGGCAACAAGGCCGCACCCCCCAAGTTCAAACAGAAGGAGACGAGACAGTTCAAGAGCAAAGCTCCCAAAGCTGGACAGAAGGGGTGAGTTAGAGGGGGGGGGGGGAGAGAGAGAGAGAGAGAGAGGGAGAGAGAGAGAGAGGGAGAGACACTCTCTTGTGTTAACTCGTCCTCTGATCTGTCCTCAGATTTGACGATGTTCCAGGGATGGAGAGTCTTGGAGGTGAATATAGATCCAGTGAAAGTACTTGATCAGATCATCGAGCTCTACTCGTTGTCAAAGTGACTGATTGTCTCTCGTCCTCGGCTGCAGGTGCGGAGGTGGTCTGTCCCTGGGAGGCGTTTGGAGACATGGAGCTGAGCGACCTGGCTCAGTTCGGCCTTGTTTAGCCCCGGAGATGAAAGGAAACAGTTTATTCCAGGTGGCTGTGATCCAGCAGCTTCTCCTTCCTCACACACTGTCCCTCAAGCTGAGGAGACATGATGATGGAACCATCCGAGGACGACTGATGAGAGGAGAAGACGTCTCTCTCTCGCCCCGCGGTGACTGGAGGAACAAGCTCATGGACGGCAGCACCCAGAATGACTCTTCTCCTGTCTTCTGCCCCCCCGAGCTGCAGGTGGTAGCATCAGTCTGAGCTCTATGTTATCTTTACATGTCAGTGATGTCAGGAGGTCTGTGTTGTGGAGTGGACGTCCTGTGGAGCCCGGCACACGTGTAAGAGTGTAGCACACTGTACCACTGCCTGGGTTCAGCTACAGGGACCATCAGGAATCAGCACGTCTTCAATGTAAACAAAGTGTTATCTATCTATCCATCTCTCTATCTCTCTATCTATCTATCTATCTATCTATCTATCTATCTATCTATCTATCTATCTATCTATCTATCTATCTATCTATCTATCTATCTATCTATCTATCCATTTATGTTATAATAAAATGAGATTTAGTGTATTTTACTCTGGTCTGTCTTTATTCAATTTTTTTATACACATCAGAAGAACGAGCTCAAGGTTCAGTTTATTAAGTTTTAAATGAACTGGTTCACATCTTCAGCTCATGGACCTCTCGTAACTCACCAGCTAACAGTGGACACGACAGACACACTCCTGCTGAACCTCGTTAGAGCAGAGAGACGCTAAACAACTTCACCTGCGACAGACACACTTCAAACTACAGGCCACTAAATCAACACAAAACACACAAACTGTACACGTCCACCACACACACACACACAAACACGATGAAGAACTCACCAACTAAGCTCTACTTCACTTCACTGAAAATAAAACGTGGCACAGTTCATGTTCACCTGTTGTGAAGATGTCGTCTTTTAATAGTTTGAATAAGCAGGAGGAGAATTAGCTCAGATCAAAGGAAGCTCGTTTCCTCTCTGATACTCTGAAGCTACATGTGTTAGTTGTTTCCTTTGATCTGTTAGTTCTGGTTTCACTTTGTAATTTAGGGACTAAAGAATTAAGTCTGACATGAGTACGTCCTGTGCGAGTGTGTGTGTGTGTGTGTGTGTTTGTGTGTGTGTGTGTGTGTGTGTGTG